>JBBFKN010000094.1:0-359327 GCA_039654755.1 Calcarius lapponicus | reverse complement strand
AGCTGCCATCAAAAGTAGAGCCTCTCCCTTTAGCTGTTCTAAGAGGCCCCTTAGAGAAGACTGCTTTTCCCTCTGCTAATTTTTAAATCTGTCCCAGGAACTCCCAACCTGCTGCTCTCCCATTGTCCCGTCTCCGGGCCGTGGCTCCCGACTTATCTTTTGGATGATTGATGATGTGAATCCACGTTGCATCTGAAAGGAGCCTGCCTCGGAGGGGCCCGTGATCGCCTGTTAGCCTCTCGGTCAGCTACAATAAAGAAAATCAAAACCAAAGTATGAGTACAGAGTTTTGTGGGCCAAATCCCAGAAAGTCAGCTACTTGCCCTCTCCTGAGTGTGCCTGGCTCCTTCAGGCTCCAGCTTCATCCTGATTCCAAGGGTGTGGCCGGTATTATGAGTGGCACCTGGGTTAGAGAAAGACAAAGCTAAATGGCATTCCTGTGAGTGCAGTGGATGACCTTGTGTGCTGTGAGACATGGGAATGCCTCTGCTAAAGTTCTGAAAAGCCTTGTGGGGGGCGCCCTCAAATAAACACCCTTTCTCACCCTGCTACCTGCCAACCCCCTGCCCCCCACAATAAACCCCTAACTGGATACCTGCTCACCCTCTCTCTCCTAATCACAATCCTCAACTCACCTGAAGCCTCAGTCTCATACATCATCTTTGACACTGGGAAGATCCCTCTTGTGACATGATGAATCTGCTGAAAAAAGTTTTGTACTTGACACAACCTGGAGTCTCTGGAAGCTGTGCTCCTCCTAAAAAAATTACAAAGCAAAACAAGAACAAAACCAGAAATTACAAATGTGCTTTACTACCCCTAAACACAAAACCCAAAATTGTCAACTTAAATACTCCCTGTATTCCGTGCTATTTCCTTCACAGTATCTTCAAAGCCTCTGTTGCTTTAGATGCCCAGAAACACCTGCTGAAAACAAGCTGAGATAAGCTGAAAGAGCCTCTTCACTGAAATGAGAGGAGAGCTCTTGTCCTAGCACATCCCAGAGAGGGAATGGAGCCCTGCACCACAGGCTGGGGTTAATATACCCCTGATTGTGCCCGCCTCTCGTTCCCATGGTGCCCGGGAAAAGGGAGGGGGCAAATCCCACCGGGTATAAAAGCCCTCAGAGCAGCTGCAGCTGTTTGGCTCCTCTGACTTGAATTCAAGGGGAGTAAAGGGCTGGTTATAGAAGAAAGCTCTTCAGAAAAATAACTGTGCTTTCTTTTTTGCAGCAACTACTTGGAGCAGAAGAACAGAAAACTGGTAAGACATAAAACTTTGTGTTTAGGTAGCATAGCTAGATAAATTTGGTAATTTGCTGTTAACTTACATAATTTTTCCTTGCTGATTACTGAGTGGTACATTGTGTGTGACTAAGTAGGGTGGAGGGAAATACTAACAATGTAAATAGCCTAAGTCTCCTTAGGAGTCCTAATTAGGTCTATCTACATTATAAGCAAAAATAAGAAAAAAAAAAACATCCTGGGCAGTGTAAGGGTTAAGTACATGCCAGGCTCACCCTTCTCTGAGATAGCTGGTCCAAAGGCACAGAAAGAAGTGCCCGGAAATGAATATTTAAGTCCTTAAAATGCTGAAAAAGACAGAGTTTCTTTCAAGTGAACCTGTAAAAATGAGAAACCAGGGCACTTTGCTCCGCTGAAACTGATAAAATGGCAAATAAACTAGTTCTGCCCCTTAATTTATTCTCCAAAAATATGGTGAAAACAACGCTTATCCTCAATTTAAATTCCTCCAGCAATTTAAAAAGTGAAATATTTCCCTCAGTAAAAAGCCTTAACAGCGAGGGACAGCTGGAGAAGGTTTGCAGGAGGCACGTAAGACTCCCAAAACAGCGTGACTTTGCAGCGGTGGCAGCTTGTGTCTGGGAGATATCCGGCGCGATCCGCAATTTTCAGCGTGTGGCCAGCCGCTCTGGGCCACAGGCCCCTGAACGGCAGTGCTGGCCCTTTTCCCTGAAAACAAAACTAACTAGACCAGGTTCCTGATGGCAGACGCCATGAGACACTTAGCACTGTCAAAGCAGTCTGACGTTGCAGTGGTGGTAACTTGAGTCTGGGAGACATATTTCACAAAGCGGAATTTCAGCAGGCAGTAGGCCGCTCCGGGCCAAACGCCCCCAAACCCCAACCTCGGCCCTTTTCCCTGGGAAACAAAACTAACTGGCCCGGGTTCCTTCCAGACTGAAGCTGGCACTATTTGCAAATCGAGCTGGTTGGACAGTTCAAAGTGACTCCTGCAATCTGCCATCCAGTACTGGGGCAGGTGAGTTTTGTATGCGTGGGTAAAAAGCCGGGGTTTGTATTCGGGGCATGTGGCCAGGACTGGCCGGATGCCTTCTGAATTTCCACGGCACGCAGGATGGTTCCCAGACGCAACCTGGCACCAGTCCCAAGTTTGGCTGCTTTGACAGTGCCAAGTGGCCTCTGCAATCTCCCATATATAACCAGGCAAGGAGAGTTTATTTTGCCAGGGAAAAAGGCCAAGGTTGGTATTCACGGCCTGTGGTCGGGAGTGCCAGGCTGGCTCCTGAAATTCCATGATTTGCAGGATGGTTCCCAGACCAAGCTGGCACCACTTCAAAGTTGGGCTGGTTTGACAGTGCCAAGTGGCTGCTGCAACCTGATGTCCAGTACCGGGCCAGGTGAAATTGGTTTGTCCGGGAAAAGGGCCGAGGTTGCTCTTCAAACCCTGTGGCCTAATTTGCCGGCTGGCTCCTGAAATTCCATGATATGCAGGATGGTTCCCAGACCCAAGCAGGCACCAGTGCCAAGTGTGGCTTCTTTGACAGTGCCAAGTGGCTGCTGCAATCTGCCGTCCTGTACCGGGCCAGGTGAGGTTTTTTTGCCAGGGAAAAGGGCTGAGGTTTGTGTCTGGTGGCCTGTGGCTGGAAGTGGCTGGCTGCCTCCTGAAGTTCTGCGATATGCAGGATGGTTCCCAGACCCAAGCTGGCACCACTTCAAAGTTGGGCTGGTTTGACAGTGCCAAGTGGCTGCTGCAGTCTGATGTCCAGTACAGGGCCAGGTGAAATTGGTTTGTCCGGGAAAAGGGCCGAGGTTGCTCTTCAAAACCTGTGGCCTAATTTGCCGGCTGGCTCCTGAAATTCCATGATATGCAGGATGGTTCCCAGACCCAAGCAGGCACCAGTGCCAAGGCAGGCTGGCTTAACAGTGCCAAGTGGCTCCTGCAATCTCCCATTTAGAACCAGGCCCGGTGAGGTTTTTTTGCCAGGGAAAAGGGCCGAGGTTGGTGTTCACAGCCTGTGGTCTGGAGGGGCAGCCTGGCTCCTGAAATTCCATGATTCGCAGGATTATTCCCAGACCCAAGCTGGCACCACTTGAAAGTCGGGCTGGTTTGACAGTGCCAAGTGGCTCCTTTACCTTGCTGTCCAGTACCGGGCCAGGTGAGTTTGGTTTGTGCGGGAAAAGGGCTGAAGTTTGTCTTCAAACCCTGTGCCCTAATTGGCCGGCTGGCTCCTGGAATTCCATGATATGCAGGATGGTTCCCAGACCCAAGGTGGCACCACTTCAAAGTCGGGCTGGTTTGACAATGCCATGTGGCTCCTGCAACCTGCCATCCTGTACCGGGCCAGGTGAGTTTGGTTTGTCCGGGAAAAAGGCCGAGCTTTATGTTCGGGGCCTGTGGCCGGCTGCCTCCTGAAGTTCTGCAATACGCAGGATGGTTCCCAGACCCAAGCTGGCACCGCTTCAAAGTCACAGTGGTTTAACAGTGCTATGTGGCTCCTGCCATCTGCCCTCCTGAAGCAGGCCCAGTGCTTTTTTTTTTTCCAGGGAAAAAGGCCAAGGTTGGTGTTCAGGCCCTGTGGCCTGGAGTGCCAGGCTGGCTCCTGGAATTCCATGATATGCAGGATGGTTCCCAGACCCAAGCTGGCCGCAGTCCCAAGTGTGGCTTCTTTGACAGTGCCAAGTGGCTCCTGCAATCTGCCGTCCTGTACCGGGCCAGGTGAGTTGGGTTTCTGCGGGAAAAGGGCTGAGGTTTGTGTCTGGTGGCCTGTGGCTGGAAGTGGCTGGCTGCCTCCTGAAGTTCTGCGATATGCAGGATGGTTCCCAGACCCAAGCTGGCACCACTTCAAAGTTGGGCTGGTTTGACAGTGCCAAGTGGCTGCTGCAGTCTGATGGTCCAGTACAGGGCCAGGTGAAATTGCTTTGTCCGGGAAAAGGGCCGAGGTTGCACTTCAAACCCTGTGCCCTAATTGGCTGGCTGGCTCCTGGAATTCCATGATATGCAGGATGGTTCCCAGACCCAAGGTGGCACCAGTGCCAAGTCAGGCTGGTTTGACAATGCCATGTGGCTCCTGCAATCTGCCATTCAGAACCGGGGCAGGTGAGTGTTGTTTGTCCGGGTAAAGGGCCGAGGTTTGTGTTCAGGGCCTGTGGCCAGAAGTGGCAGGCTGGCTCCTGAAATTCCATGATTGGCAGGATTGTTCCCAGACCCAAGCTGGCACCACTTGAAAGTCGGGCTGGTTTGACAGTGCCAAGTGGCTCCTGCAACCTGACGTCCAGAACCAGGGCGGTGAGTTTGGTTTGTGCGGGAAAAGGCCTGAAGTTTGTCTTCAAACCCTGTGCCCTAATTGGCTGGCTGGCTCCTGGAATTCCATAATATGCAGGATGGTTCCCAGACCCAAGGTGGCACCAGTGCCAAGTCAGGCTGGTTTGACAATGCCATGTGGCTCCTGCAATCTGCCATTCAGAACCGGGGCAGGTGAGTGTTGTTTGTCCGGGTAAAGGGCCGAGGTTTGTGTTCAGGGCCTGTGGCCGGAAGTGGCCGGCTGCCTCCTGAAATTCTGCGATACGTAGGATGGTTCCCAGACCGAAGCTGGCACCACTTGAAAGTCGGGCTGGTTTGACAGTGCCAAGTGGCTCCTGCAAACTGACGTCCAGAATCAGGACGGGTGAGTTTGGTTTCTGCGGGAAAAGGCCTGAAGTTTGTCTTCAAACCCTGTGCTCTAATTGGCCGGCTGGCTCCCGGAATTCCACGATATGCAGGATCGTTCCCAGACCCAAGGTGGCACCACTTCCAAGTCGGGCTGGTTTGACAGTGCCAAGTGGCTCCTGCAAACTGACGTCCAGAATCAGGACAGGTGAGTTTGGTTTCTGCGGGAAAAGGCCTGAAGTTTGTCTTCAAACCCTGTGCCCTAATTGGCCGGCTGGCTCCTGGAATTCCATGATATGCAGGATGGTTCCCAGACCCAAGGTGGCACCAGTGCCAAGTCAGGCTGGTTTGACAATGCCATGTGGCTCCTGCAATCTGCCATTCAGAACCGGGGCAGGTGAGTGTTGTTTGTCCGGGTAAAGGGCAGAGGTTTGTGTTCAGGGCCTGTGGCCGGAAGTGGCCGGCTGCCTCCTGAAATTCTGCGATACGCAGGATGGTTCCCAGACCGAAGCTGGCACCACTTGAAAGTCGGGCTGGTTTGACAGTGCCAAGTGGCTCCTGCAAACTGACGTCCAGAATCAGGATGGGTGAGTTTGGTTTCTGCGGGAAAAGGCCTGAAGTTTGTCTTCAAACTCTGTGCTCTAATTGGCCGGCTGGCTCCCGGAATTCCATGAAATGCAGGATGGTTCCCAGACCCAAGGTGGCACCAGTGCCAAGTCAGGCTGGTTTGACAATGCCATGTGGCTCCTGCAATCTGCCATTCAGAACCGGGGCAGGTGAGGTTTTTTTTCCAGGGAAAAGGGCCGAGGTTGGTGTTCACAGCCTGTGGTCTGGAGGGGCAGCCTGGCTCCTGAAATTCCATGATTCGCAGGATTATTCCCAGACCCAAGCTGGCACCACTTGAAAGTTGGGCTGGTTTGACAGTGCCAAGTGGCTCCTTTACCTTGCTGTCCAGTACCGGGCCAGGTGAGTTTGGTTTGTGCGGGAAAAGGCCTGAAGTTTGTCTTCAAACCCTGTGGCCTAATTGGCCGGCTGGCTCCTGGAATTCCATGATATGCAGGATGGTTCCCAGACCCAAGGTGGCACCACTTCAAAGTCGGGCTGGTTTGACAATGCCATGTGGCTCCTGCAACCTGCCATCCTGTACCGGGCCAGGTGAGTTTGGTTTGTCCGGGAAAAAGGCCGAGCTTTATGTTCGGGGCCTGTGGCCGGCTGCCTCCTGAAGTTCTGCAATACGCAGGATGGTTCCCAGACCCAAGCTGGCACCGCTTCAAAGTCACAGTGGTTTAACAGTGCTATGTGGCTCCTGCCCTCTGCCCTCCTGAAGCAGGCCCCGTGCTTTTTTTTTTCCAGGGAAAAAGGCCAAGGTTGGTGTTCAGGCCCTGTGGCCTGGAGTGCCAGGCTGGCTCCTGGAATTCCATGATATGCAGGATGGTTCCCAGACCCAAGCTGGCCGCAGTCCCAAGTGTGGCTTCTTTGACAGTGCCAAGTGGCTGCTGCAATCTGCCGTCCTGTACCGGGCCAGGTAAGTTTGGTTTGTCCGGGAAAAGGGCTGAGGTTTGTGTCTGGTGGCCTGTGGCTGGAAGTGGCTGGCTGCCTCCTGAAGTTCTGCGATATGCAGGATGGTTCCCAGACCCAAGCTGGCACCACTTCAAAGTCAGGCTGGTTTGACAGTGCCAAGTGGCTGCTGCAGTCTGATGGTCCAGTACAGGGCCAGGTGAAATTGCTTTGTCCGGGAAAAGGGCCGAGGTTGCACTTCAAACCCTGTGCCCTAATTGGCTGGCTGGCTCCTGGAATTCCATGATATGCAGGATGGTTCCCAGACCCAAGGTGGCACCAGTGCCAAGTCAGGCTGGTTTGACAATGCCATGTGGCTCCTGCAATCTGCCATTCAGAACCGGGGCAGGTGAGTGTTGTTTGTCCGGGTAAAGGGCCGAGGTTTGTGTTCAGGGCCTGTGGCCAGAAGTGGCAGGCTGGCTCCTGAAATTCCATGATTGGCAGGATTGTTCCCAGACCCAAGCTGGCACCACTTGAAAGTCGGGCTGGTTTGACAGTGCCAAGTGGCTCCTGCAACCTGACGTCCAGAACCAGGGCGGTGAGTTTGGTTTGTGCGGGAAAAGGCCTGAAGTTTGTCTTCAAACCCTGTGCCCTAATTGGCTGGCTGGCTCCTGGAATTCCATAATATGCAGGATGGTTCCCAGACCCAAGGTGGCACCAGTGCCAAGTCAGGCTGGTTTGACAATGCCATGTGGCTCCTGCAATCTGCCATTCAGAACCGGGGCAGGTGAGTGTTGTTTGTCCGGGTAAAGGGCCGAGGTTTGTGTTCAGGGCCTGCGGCCGGAAGTGGCCGGCTGCCTCCTGAAATTCTGCGATACGCAGGATGGTTCCCAGACCGAAGCTGGCACCACTTGAAAGTCGGGCTGGTTTGACAGTGCCAAGTGGCTCCTGCAAACTGACGTCCAGAATCAGGACGGGTGAGTTTGGTTTCTGCGGGAAAAGGCCTGAAGTTTGTCTTCAAACCCTGTGCTCTAATTGGCCGGCTGGCTCCCGGAATTCCACGATATGCAGGATCGTTCCCAGACCCAAGGTGGCACCACTTCAAAGTCGGGCTGGTTTGACAGTGCCAAGTGGCTCCTGCAAACTGACGTCCAGAATCAGGACAGGTGAGTTTGGTTTGTCCGGGAAAATGGCCGAGCTTTATGTTCGGGGCCTGTGGCCGGCTGCCTCCTGAAGTTCTGCAATACGCAGGATGGTTCCCAGACCCAAGCTGGCACCGCTTCAAAGTCGGACTGGTTTAACAGTGCTATGTGGCTCCTGCCCTCTGCCCTCCTGAAGCAGGCCCAGTGCTTTTTTTTTTTCCAGGGAAAAAGGCCAAGGTTGGTGTTCAGGCCCTGTGGCCTGGAGTGCCAGGCTGGCTCCTGGAATTCCATGATATGCAGGATGGTTCCCAGACCCAAGCTGGCCGCAGTCCCAAGTGTGGCTTCTTTGACAGTGCCAAGTGGCTGCTGCAATCTGCCGTCCTGTACCGGGCCAGGTGAGTTTGGTTTCTGCGGGAAAAGGGCTGAGGTTTGTGTCTGGTGGCCTGTGGCTGGAAGTGGCTGGCTGCCTCCTAAAGTTCTGCGATATGCAGGATGGTTCCCAGACCCAAGCTGGCACCACTTCAAAGTTGGGCTGGTTTGACAGTGCCAAGTGGCTGCTGCAGTCTGATGGTCCAGTACAGGGCCAGGTGAAATTGCTTTGTCCGGGAAAAGGGCCGAGGTTGCACTTCAAACCCTGTGCCCTAATTGGCCGGCAGGCTCCTGGAATTCCATGATATGCAGGATGGTTCCCAGACCCAAGGTGGCACCAGTGCCAAGTCAGGCTGGTTTGACAATGCCATGTGGCTCCTGCAATCTGCCATTCAGAACCGGGGCAGGTGAGTGTTGTTTGTCCGGGTAAAGGGCCGAGGTTTGTGTTCAGGGCCTGTGGCCAGAAGTGGCAGGCTGGCTCCTGAAATTCCATGATTGGCAGGATTGTTCCCAGACCCAAGCTGGCACCACTTGAAAGTCGGGCTGGTTTGACAGTGCCAAGTGGCTCCTGCAACCTGACGTCCAGAACCAGGGCGGTGAGTTTGGTTTGTGCGGGAAAAGGCCTGAAGTTTGTCTTCAAACCCTGTGCCCTAATTGGCTGGCTGGCTCCTGGAATTCCATAATATGCAGGATGGTTCCCAGACCCAAGGTGGCACCAGTGCCAAGTCAGGCTGGTTTGACAATGCCATGTGGCTCCTGCAATCTGCCATTCAGAACCGGGGCAGGTGAGTGTTGTTTGTCCGGGTAAAGGGCCGAGGTTTGTGTTCAGGGCCTGTGGCCGGAAGTGGCCGGCTGCCTCCTGAAATTCTGCGATACGCAGGATGGTTCCCAGACCGAAGCTGGCACCACTTGAAAGTCGGGCTGGTTTGACAGTGCCAAGTGGCTCCTGCAAACTGACGTCCAGAATCAGGATGGGTGAGTTTGGTTTCTGCGGGAAAAGGCCTGAAGTTTGTCTTCAAACCCTGTGCTCTAATTGGCCGGCTGGCTCCCGGAATTCCACGATATGCAGGATCGTTCCCAGACCCAAGGTGGCACCACTTCCAAGTCGGGCTGGTTTGACAGTGCCAAGTGGCTCCTGCAAACTGACGTCCAGAATCAGGACAGGTGAGTTTGGTTTCTGCGGGAAAAGGCCTGAAGTTTGTATTCAAACCCTGTGCCCTAATTGGCCGGTTGGCTCCTGGAATTCCATGATATGCAGGATGGTTCCCAGACCCAAGGTGGCACCAGTGCCAAGTCAGGCTGGTTTGACAATGCCATGTGGCTCCTGCAATCTGCCATTCAGAACCGGGGCAGGTGAGTGTTGTTTGTCCGGGTAAAGGGCAGAGGTTTGTGTTCAGGGCCTGTGGCCGGAAGTGGCCGGCTGCCTCCTGAAATTCTGCGATACGCAGGATGGTTCCCAGACCGAAGCTGGCACCACTTGAAAGTCGGGCTGGTTTGACAGTGCCAAGTGGCTCCTGCAAACTGACGTCCAGAATCAGGATGGGTGACTTTGGTTTCTGTGGGAAAAGGCCTGAAGTTTGTCTTCAAACCCTCTGCCCCAATTGGCCGGCTGGCTCCTGGAATTCCATGATATGCAGGATGGTTCCCAGACCCAAGGTGGCACCACTTCCAAGTCGGGCTGGTTTGACAGTGCCAAGTGGCTCCTGCAAACTGACGTCCAGAATCCGGATGGGTGACTTTGGTTTCTGCGGGAAAAGTCCTGAAGTTTCTCTTCAAACCCTGTGCCCTAATTGGCCGGCTGGCTCCTGGAATTCCATGATTCGCAGGATGGTTCCCAGACCCAAGCTGGTCGCAGTCCCAAGTGTGGCTTCTTTGACAGTGCCAAGTGGCTCCTGCAAACTGACGTCCAGAATCCGGATGGGTGACTTTGGTTTCTGCGGGAAAAGGCCTGAAGTTTCTCTTCAAACCCTATGCCCTAATTGGCCGGCGGGCTCCTGGAATTCCATGATATGCAGGATGGTTCACAGACCCAAGGTGGCACCACTTCAAAGTCGGGCTGGTTTGACAATGCCAAGTGGCTCCTGCAACCTGCCATCCTGTACCGGGCCAGGTGAGTTTGGTTTGTCCGGGAAAAAGGCCGAGCTTTATGTTCGGGGCCTGTGGCCGGCTGCCTCCTGAAGTTCTGCAATACGCAGGATGGTTCCCAGACCCAAGCTGGCACCGCTTCAAAGTCGCAGTGGTTTAACAGTGCTATGTGGCTCCTGCCATCTGCCCTCCTGAAGCAGGCCCAGTGCTTTTGTTTTTCCAGGGAAAAAGGCCAAGGTTGGTGTTCAGGGCCTGTGGCCTGGAGTGCCAGGCTGGCTCCTGGAATTCCATGATATGCAGGATGGTTCCCAGACCCAAGCTGGCCGCAGTCCCAAGTGTGGCTTCTTTGACAGTGCCAAGTGGCTGCTGCAATCTGCCGTCCTGTACCGGGCCAGGTGAGTTTGGTTTGCCAGGGAATAGGGTCGAGGTTTGTGTCTGGTGGCCTGTGGCTGGAAGTGGCTGGCTGCCTCCTGAGGTTCTGCGATATGCAGGATGTTTCCCAGACCCAAGCTGGCACCACTTCAAAGTTGGGCTGGTTTGACAGTGCCAAGTGGCTGCTGCAACCTGATGTCCAGTACAGGGCCAGGTGTAATTGGTTTGTCCGGGAAAAGGGCCGAGGTTGCTCTTCAAACCCTGTGGCCTAATTTGCCGGCTGGCTCCTGAAATTCCATGATATGCAGGATGGTTCCCAGACCCAAGCAGGCACCAGTGCCAAGGCAGGCTGGTTTAACAGTACCAAGTGGCTCCTGCAATCTCCCATCTAGAACCAGGCCAGGTGAGGTTTTTTTGCCAGGGAAAAGGGCCGAGGTTGGTGTTCACAGCCTGTGGTCTGGAGGGGCAGCCTGGCTCCTGAAATTCCATGATTCGCAGGATTATTCCCAGACCCAAGCTGGCACCACTTGAAAGTCGGGCTGGTTTGACAGTGCCAAGTGGCTCCTGTACCTTGCTGTCCAGTACCGCGCCAGGTGAGTTTGGTTTGTGCGGGAAAAAGGCTCAGGTTTGTCTTCAAAACCTGTGGCCTAATTGGCCGGCTGGCTCCTGGAATTCCATGATATGCAGGATGGTTCCCAGACCCAAGCTGGTCGCAGTCCCAAGTGTGGCTTCTTTGACAGTGCCAAGTGGCTCCTGCAACCTGACGTCCTGTACCGGGCCAGGTGAGTTTGGTTTACCAGGGAAAAGGGCTTAAGTTTTTTGTCTGGTGGCCTGTGGCTGGAAGTGGCTGGCTGCCTCCTGAAGTTCTGCGATACGCAGGATGGTTCCCAGACCCAAGCTGGCACCACTTGAAAGTCGGGCTGGTTTGACAGTGCCAAGTGGCTCCTGCAAACTGATGTCCAGAATCAGGATGGGTGACTTTGGTTTCTGCGGGAAAACACCTGAAGTTTGTCTTCAAACCCTCTGCCCCAATTGGCCGGCTGGCTCCTGGAATTCCATGATATGCAGGATGGTTCCCAGACCCAAGCTGGCACCACTTCAAAGTCGGGCTGGTTTGACAGTGCCAAGTGGCTCCTGCAAACTGACGTCCAGAATCCGGATGGGTGACTTTGGTTTCTGCGGGAAAAGGCCTGAAGTTTCTCTTCAAATCCTGTGCCCTAATTGGCCGGCTGGCTCCTGGAATTCCATGATATGCAGGATGGTTCACAGACCCAAGGTGGCACCACTTCAAAGTCGGGCTGGTTTGACAGTGCCAAGTGGCTCCTGCAACCTGCCATCCTGTACCAGGCCAGGTGAGTTTGGTTTGTCCGGGAAAAAGGCTGAGCTTTATGTTCGGGGCCTGTGGCCGGCTGCCTCCTGAAGTTCTGCAATACGCAGGATGGTTCCCAGACCCAAGCTGGCACCACTTGAAAGTCAGGCTGGTTTGACAGTGCCAAGTGGCTCCTGCATCCTGACGTCCAGAATCAGGATGGGTGAGTTTGGTTTCTGCGGGAAAAGGCCTGAAGTTTGTCTTCACACCCTGTGCCCTAATTGGCCGGCTGGCTCCTGGAATTCCATGATATGCAGGATGGTTCCCAGACCCAAGGTGGCACCACTTCAAAGTCGGGCTGGTTTGACAATGCCATGTGGCTCCTGCAACCTGCCATCCTGTACCGGGCCAGGTGAGTTTGGTTTGTCCGGGAAAAAGGCCGAGCTTTATGTTCGGGGCCTGTGGCCGGCTGCCTCCTGAAGTTCTGCAATACGCAGGATGGTTCCCAGACCCAAGCTGGCACCGCTTCAAAGTCACAGTGGTTTAACAGTGCTATGTGGCTCCTGCCCTCTGCCCTCCTGAAGCAGGCCCAGTGCTTTTTTTTTTTTCCAGGGAAAAAGGCCAAGGTTGGTGTTCAGGCCCTGTGGCCTGGAGTGCCAGGCTGGCTCCTGGAATTCCATGATATGCAGGATGGTTCCCAGACCCAAGCTGGCCGCAGTCCCAAGTGTGGCTTCTTTGACAGTGCCAAGTGGCTGCTGCAATCTGCCGTCCTGTACCGGGCCAGGTGACTTTGGTTTGCCAGGGAAAAGGGTCGAGGTTTGTGTCTGGTGGCCTGTGGCTGGAAGTGGCTGGCTGCCTCCTGAAGTTCTGCGATATGCAGGATGGTTCCCAGACCCAAGCTGGCACCACTTCAAAGTTGGGCTGGTTTGACAGTGCCAAGTGGCTGCTGCAGTCTGATGGTCCAGTACAGGGCCAGGTGAAATTGCTTTGTCCGGGAAAAGGGCCGAGGTTGCACTTCAAACCCTGTGCCCTAATTGGCTGGCTGGCTCCTGGAATTCCATGATATGCAGGATGGTTCCCAGACCCAAGGTGGCACCAGTGCCAAGTCAGGCTGGTTTGACAATGCCATGTGGCTCCTGCAATCTGCCATTCAGAACCGGGGCAGGTGAGTGTTGTTTGTCCGGGTAAAGGGCCGAGGTTTGTGTTCAGGGCCTGTGGCCGGAAGTGGCCGGCTGCCTCCTGAAATTCTGCGATACGCAGGATGGTTCCCAGACCGAAGCTGGCACCACTTGAAAGTCGGGCTGGTTTGACAGTGCCAAGTGGCTCCTGCAAACTGACGTCCAGAATCAGGACGGGTGAGTTTGGTTTCTGCGGGAAAAGGCCTGAAGTTTGTCTTCAAACCCTGTGCTCTAATTGGCCGGCTGGCTCCCGGAATTCCACGATATGCAGGATGGTTCCCAGACCCAAGGTGGCACCACTTCCAAGTCGGGCTGGTTTGACAGTGCCAAGTGGCTCCTGCAAACTGACGTCCAGAATCAGGACAGGTGAGTTTGGTTTCTGCGGGAAAAGGCCTGAAGTTTGTCTTCAAACCCTGTGCCCTAATTGGCCGGCTGGCTCCTGGAATTCCATGATATGCAGGATGGTTCCCAGACCCAAGGTGGCACCAGTGCCAAGTCAGGCTGGTTTGACAATGCCATGTGGCTCCTGCAATCTGCCATTCAGAACCGGGGCAGGTGAGTGTTGTTTGTCCGGGTAAAGGGCAGAGGTTTGTGTTCAGGGCCTGTGGCCTGGAGTGGCCGGCTGCCTCCTGAAATTCTGCGATACGCAGGATGGTTCCCAGACCGAAGCTGGCACCACTTGAAAGTCGGGCTGGTTTGACAGTGCCAAGTGGCTCCTGCAAACTGACGTCCAGAATCAGGATGGGTGAGTTTGGTTTCTGCGGGAAAAGGCCTGAAGTTTGTCTTCAAACTCTGTGCTCTAATTGGCCGGCTGGCTCCCGGAATTCCATGAAATGCAGGATGGTTCCCAGACCCAAGGTGGCACCAGTGCCAAGTCAGGCTGGTTTGACAATGCCATGTGGCTCCTGCGATCTGCCATTCAGAACTGGGGCAGGTGAGGTTTTTTTGCCAGGGAAAAGGGCCGAGGTTTGTGTTCACAGCCTGTGGTCTGGAGGGGCAGCCTGGCTCCTGAAATTCCATGATTCGCAGGATTATTCCCAGACCCAAGCTGGCACCACTTGAAAGTTGGGCTGGTTTGACAGTGCCAAGTGGCTCCTTTACCTTGCTGTCCAGTACCGGGCCAGGTGAGTTTGGTTTGTGCGGGAAAAGGGCTGAAGTTTGTCTTCAAACCCTGTGCCCTAATTGGCCGGCTGGCTCCTGGAATTCCATGATATGCAGGATGGTTCCCAGACCCAAGGTGGCACCACTTCAAAGTCGGGCTGGTTTGACAATGCCATGTGGCTCCTGCAACCTGCCATCCTGTACCGGGCCAGGTGAGTTTGGTTTGTCCGGGAAAAAGGCCGAGCTTTATGTTCGGGGCCTGTGGCCGGCTGCCTCCTGAAGTTCTGCAATACGCAGGATGGTTCCCAGACCCAAGCTGGCACCGCTTCAAAGTCACAGTGGTTTAACAGTGCTATGTGGCTCCTGCCCTCTGCCCTCCTGAAGCAGGCCCAGTGCTTTTTTTTTTTCCAGGGAAAAAGGCCAAGGTTGGTGTTCAGGCCCTGTGGCCTGGAGTGCCAGGCTGGCTCCTGAAATTCCATGATTGGCAGGATTGTTCCCAGACCCAAGCTGGCACCACTTGAAAGTCGGGCTGGTTTGACAGTGCCAAGTGGCTCCTGCAACCTGACGTCCAGAACCAGGGCGGTGAGTTTGGTTTGTGCGGGAAAAGGCCTGAAGTTTGTCTTCAAACCCTGTGCCCTAATTGGCTGGCTGGCTCCTGGAATTCCATAATATGCAGGATGGTTCCCAGACCCAAGGTGGCACCAGTGCCAAGTCAGGCTGGTTTGACAATGCCATGTGGCTCCTGCAATCTGCCATTCAGAACCGGGGCAGGTGAGTGTTGTTTGTCCGGGTAAAGGGCCGAGGTTTGTGTTCAGGGCCTGTGGCCGGAAGTGGCCGGCTGCCTCCTGAAATTCTGCGATACGCAGGATGGTTCCCAGACCGAAGCTGGCACCACTTGAAAGTCGGGCTGGTTTGACAGTGCCAAGTGGCTCCTGCAAACTGACGTCCAGAATCAGGACGGGTGAGTTTGGTTTCTGCGGGAAAAGGCCTGAAGTTTGTCTTCAAACCCTGTGCTCTAATTGGCCGGCTGGCTCCCGGAATTCCACGATATGCAGGATCGTTCCCAGACCCAAGGTGGCACCACTTCCAAGTCGGGCTGGTTTGACAGTGCCAAGTGGCTCCTGCAAACTGACGTCCAGAATCAGGACAGGTGAGTTTGGTTTCTGCGGGAAAAGGCCTGAAGTTTGTCTTCAAACCCTGTGCCCTAATTGGCCGGCTGGCTCCTGGAATTCCATGATATGCAGGATGGTTCCCAGACCCAAGGTGGCACCAGTGCCAAGTCAGGCTGGTTTGACAATGCCATGTGGCTCCTGCAATCTGCCATTCAGAACCGGGGCAGGTGAGTGTTGTTTGTCCGGGTAAAGGGCAGAGGTTTGTGTTCAGGGCCTGTGGCCGGAAGTGGCCGGCTGCCTCCTGAAATTCTGCGATACGCAGGATGGTTCCCAGACCGAAGCTGGCACCACTTGAAAGTCGGGCTGGTTTGACAGTGCCAAGTGGCTCCTGCAAACTGACGTCCAGAATCAGGATGGGTGAGTTTGGTTTCTGCGGGAAAAGGCCTGAAGTTTGTCTTCAAACTCTGTGCTCTAATTGGCCGGCTGGCTCCCGGAATTCCATGAAATGCAGGATGGTTCCCAGACCCAAGGTGGCACCAGTGCCAAGTCAGGCTGGTTTGACAATGCCATGTGGCTCCTGCGATCTGCCATTCAGAACCGGGGCAGGTGAGGTTTTTTTTCCAGGGAAAAGGGCCGAGGTTGGTGTTCACAGCCTGTGGTCTGGAGGGGCAGCCTGGCTCCTGAAATTCCATGATTCGCAGGATTATTCCCAGACCCAAGCTGGCACCACTTGAAAGTTGGGCTGGTTTGACAGTGCCAAGTGGCTCCTTTACCTTGCTGTCCAGTACCGGGCCAGGTGAGTTTGGTTTGTGCGGGAAAAGGCCTGAAGTTTGTCTTCAAACCCTGTGGCCTAATTGGCCGGCTGGCTCCTGGAATTCCATGATATGCAGGATGGTTCCCAGACCCAAGGTGGCACCACTTCAAAGTCGGGCTGGTTTGACAATGCCATGTGGCTCCTGCAACCTGCCATCCTGTACCGGGCCAGGTGAGTTTGGTTTGTCCGGGAAAAAGGCCGAGCTTTATGTTCGGGGCCTGTGGCCGGCTGCCTCCTGAAGTTCTGCAATACGCAGGATGGTTCCCAGACCCAAGCTGGCACCGCTTCAAAGTCACAGTGGTTTAACAGTGCTATGTGGCTCCTGCCCTCTGCCCTCCTGAAGCAGGCCCCGTGCTTTTTTTTTTCCAGGGAAAAAGGCCAAGGTTGGTGTTCAGGCCCTGTGGCCTGGAGTGCCAGGCTGGCTCCTGGAATTCCATGATATGCAGGATGGTTCCCAGACCCAAGCTGGCCGCAGTCCCAAGTGTGGCTTCTTTGACAGTGCCAAGTGGCTGCTGCAATCTGCCGTCCTGTACCGGGCCAGGTAAGTTTGGTTTCTGCGGGAAAAGGGCTGAGGTTTGTGTCTGGTGGCCTGTGGCTGGAAGTGGCTGGCTGCCTCCTGAAGTTCTGCGATATGCAGGATGGTTCCCAGACCCAAGCTGGCACCACTTCAAAGTCAGGCTGGTTTGACAGTGCCAAGTGGCTGCTGCAGTCTGATGGTCCAGTACAGGGCCAGGTGAAATTGCTTTGTCCGGGAAAAGGGCCGAGGTTGCACTTCAAACCCTGTGCCCTAATTGGCTGGCTGGCTCCTGGAATTCCATGATATGCAGGATGGTTCCCAGACCCAAGGTGGCACCAGTGCCAAGTCAGGCTGGTTTGACAATGCCATGTGGCTCCTGCAATCTGCCATTCAGAACCGGGGCAGGTGAGTGTTGTTTGTCCGGGTAAAGGGCCGAGGTTTGTGTTCAGGGCCTGTGGCCAGAAGTGGCAGGCTGGCTCCTGAAATTCCATGATTGGCAGGATTGTTCCCAGACCCAAGCTGGCACCACTTGAAAGTCGGGCTGGTTTGACAGTGCCAAGTGGCTCCTGCAACCTGACGTCCAGAACCAGGGCGGTGAGTTTGGTTTGTGCGGGAAAAGGCCTGAAGTTTGTCTTCAAACCCTGTGCCCTAATTGGCTGGCTGGCTCCAGGAATTCCATAATATGCAGGATGGTTCCCAGACCCAAGGTGGCACCAGTGCCAAGTCAGGCTGGTTTGACAATGCCATGTGGCTCCTGCAATCTGCCATTCAGAACCGGGGCAGGTGAGTGTTGTTTGTCCGGATAAAGGGCAGAGGTTTGTGTTCAGGGCCTGTGGCCGGAAGTGGCCGGCTGCCTCCTGAAATTCTGCGATACGCAGAATGGTTCCCAGACCGAAGCTGGCACCACTTGAAAGTCGGGCTGGTTTGACAGTGCCAAGTGGCTCCTGCAAACTGACGTCCAGAATCAGGACGGGTGAGTTTGGTTTCTGCGGGAAAAGGCCTGAAGTTTGTCTTCAAACCCTGTGCTCTAATTGGCCGGCTGGCTCCCGGAATTCCACGATATGCAGGATCGTTCCCAGACCCAAGGTGGCACCACTTCAAAGTCGGGCTGGTTTGACAGTGCCAAGTGGCTCCTGCAAACTGACGTCCAGAATCAGGACAGGTGAGTTTGGTTTCTGCGGGAAAAGGCCTGAAGTTTGTCTTCAAACCCTGTGCCCTAATTGGCCGGCTGGCTCCTGGAATTCCATGATATGCAGGATGGTTCCCAGACCCAAGGTGGCACCAGTGCCAAGTCAGGCTGGTTTGACAATGCCATGTGGCTCCTGCAATCTGCCATTCAGAACCGGGGCAGGTGAGTGTTGTTTGTCCGGGTAAAGGGCCGAGGTTTGTGTTCAGGGCCTGTGGCCGGAAGTGGCCGGCTGCCTCCTGAAATTCTGCGATACGCAGGATGGTTCCCAGACCGAAGCTGGCACCACTTGAAAGTCGGGCTGGTTTGACAGTGCCAAGTGGCTCCTGCAAACTGACGTCCAGAATCAGGATGGGTGAGTTTGGTTTCTGCGGGAAAAGGCCTGAAGTTTGTCTTCAAACTCTGTGCTCTAATTGGCCGGCTGGCTCCCGGAATTCCATGAAATGCAGGATGGTTCCCAGACCCAAGGTGGCACCAGTGCCAAGTCAGGCTGGTTTGACAATGCCATGTGGCTCCTGCGATCTGCCATTCAGAACTGGGGCAGGTGAGGTTTTTTTGCCAGGGAAAAGGGCCGAGGTTTGTGTTCACAGCCTGTGGTCTGGAGGGGCAGCCTGGCTCCTGAAATTCCATGATTCGCAGGATTATTCCCAGACCCAAGCTGGCACCACTTGAAAGTTGGGCTGGTTTGACAGTGCCAAGTGGCTCCTTTACCTTGCTGTCCAGTACCGGGCCAGGTGAGTTTGGTTTGTGCGGGAAAAGGGCTGAAGTTTGTCTTCAAACCCTGTGCCCTAATTGGCCGGCTGGCTCCTGGAATTCCATGATATGCAGGATGGTTCCCAGACCCAAGGTGGCACCACTTCAAAGTCGGGCTGGTTTGACAATGCCATGTGGCTCCTGCAACCTGCCATCCTGTACCGGGCCAGGTGAGTTTGGTTTGTCCGGGAAAAAGGCCGAGCTTTATGTTCGGGGCCTGTGGCCGGCTGCCTCCTGAAGTTCTGCAATACGCAGGATGGTTCCCAGACCCAAGCTGGCACCGCTTCAAAGTCACAGTGGTTTAACAGTGCTATGTGGCTCCTGCCCTCTGCCCTCCTGAAGCAGGCCCAGTGCTTTTTTTTTTTCCAGGGAAAAAGGCCAAGGTTGGTGTTCAGGCCCTGTGGCCTGGAGTGCCAGGCTGGCTCCTGAAATTCCATGATTGGCAGGATTGTTCCCAGACCCAAGCTGGCACCACTTCAAAGTCGGGCTGGTTTGACAGTGCCAAGTGGCTCCTGCAACCTGACGTCCAGAACCAGGGCGGTGAGTTTGGTTTGTGCGGGAAAAGGCCTGAAGTTTGTCTTCAAACCCTGTGCCCTAATTGGCTGGCTGGCTCCTGGAATTCCATAATATGCAGGATGGTTCCCAGACCCAAGGTGGCACCAGTGCCAAGTCAGGCTGGTTTGACAATGCCATGTGGCTCCTGCAATCTGCCATTCAGAACCGGGGCAGGTGAGTGTTGTTTGTCCGGGTAAAGGGCCGAGGTTTGTGTTCAGGGCCTGTGGCCGGAAGTGGCCGGCTGCCTCCTGAAATTCTGCGATACGCAGGATGGTTCCCAGACCGAAGCTGGCACCACTTGAAAGTCGGGCTGGTTTGACAGTGCCAAGTGGCTCCTGCAAACTGACGTCCAGAATCAGGACGGGTGAGTTTGGTTTCTGCGGGAAAAGGCCTGAAGTTTGTCTTCAAACCCTGTGCTCTAATTGGCCGGCTGGCTCCCGGAATTCCACGATATGCAGGATCGTTCCCAGACCCAAGGTGGCACCACTTCCAAGTCGGGCTGGTTTGACAGTGCCAAGTGGCTCCTGCAAACTGACGTCCAGAATCAGGACAGGTGAGTTTGGTTTCTGCGGGAAAAGGCCTGAAGTTTGTCTTCAAACCCTGTGGCCTAATTGGCCGGCTGGCTCCTGGAATTCCATGATATGCAGGATGGTTCCCAGACCCAAGGTGGCACCAGTGCCAAGTCAGGCTGGTTTGACAATGCCATGTGGCTCCTGCAATCTGCCATTCAGAACCGGGGCAGGTGAGTGTTGTTTGTCCGGGTAAAGGGCAGAGGTTTGTGTTCAGGGCCTGTGGCCGGAAGTGGGCCGGCTGCCTCCTGAAATTCTGCGATACGCAGGATGGTTCCCAGACCGAAGCTGGCACCACTTGAAAGTCGGGCTGGTTTGACAGTGCCAAGTGGCTCCTGCAAACTGACGTCCAGAATCAGGATGGGTGAGTTTGGTTTCTGCGGGAAAAGGCCTGAAGTTTGTCTTCAAACTCTGTGCTCTAATTGGCCGGCTGGCTCCCGGAATTCCATGAAATGCAGGATGGTTCCCAGACCCAAGGTAGCACCAGTGCCAAGTCAGGCTGGTTTGACAATGCCATGTGGCTCCTGCGATCTGCCATTCAGAACCGGGGCAGGTGAGGTTTTTTTTCCAGGGAAAAGGGCCGAGGTTGGTGTTCACAGCCTGTGGTCTGGAGGGGCAGCCTGGCTCCTGAAATTCCATGATTCGCAGGATTATTCCCAGACCCAAGCTGGCACCACTTGAAAGTTGGGCTGGTTTTGACAGTGCCAAGTGGCTCCTTTACCTTGCTGTCCAGTACCGGGCCAGGTGAGTTTGGTTTGTGCGGGAAAAGGCCTGAAGTTTGTCTTCAAACCCTGTGGCCTAATTGGCCGGCTGGCTCCTGGAATTCCATGATATGCAGGATGGTTCCCAGACCCAAGGTGGCACCACTTCAAAGTCAGGCTGGTTTGACAATGCCATGTGGCTCCTGCAACCTGCCATCCTGTACCGGGCCAGGTGAGTTTGGTTTGTCCGGGAAAAAGGCCGAGCTTTATGTTCGGGGCCTGTGGCCGGCTGCCTCCTGAAGTTCTGCAATACGCAGGATGGTTCCCAGACCCAAGCTGGCACCGCTTCAAAGTCACAGTGGTTTAACAGTGCTATGTGGCTCCTGCCCTCTGCCCTCCTGAAGCAGGCCCAGTGCTTTTTTTTTTTCCAGGGAAAAAGGCCAAGGTTGGTGTTCAGGCCCTGTGGCCTGGAGTGCCAGGCTGGCTCCTGAAATTCCATGATTGGCAGGATTGTTCCCAGACCCAAGCTGGCACCACTTCAAAGTCGGGCTGGTTTGACAGTGCCAAGTGGCTCCTGCAACCTGACGTCCAGAACCAGGGCGGTGAGTTTGGTTTGTGGGGAAAAGGCCTGAAGTTTGTCTTCAAACCCTGTGCCCTAATTGGCTGGCTGGCTCCTGGAATTCCATAATATGCAGGATGGTTCCCAGACCCAAGGTGGCACCAGTGCCAAGTCAGGCTGGTTTGACAATGCCATGTGGCTCCTGCAATCTGCCATTCAGAACCGGGGCAGGTGAGTGTTGTTTGTCCGGGTAAAGGGCCGAGGTTTGTGTTCAGGGCCTGTGGCCGGAAGTGGCCGGCTGCCTCCTGAAATTCTGCGATACGCAGGATGGTTCCCAGACCGAAGCTGGCACCACTTGAAAGTCGGGCTGGTTTGACAGTGCCAAGTGGCTCCTGCAAACTGACGTCCAGAATCAGGACGGGTGAGTTTGGTTTCTGCGGGAAAAGGCCTGAAGTTTGTCTTCAAACCCTGTGCTCTAATTGGCCGGCTGGCTCCCGGAATTCCACGATATGCAGGATGGTTCCCAGACCCAAGGTGGCACCACTTCCAAGTCGGGCTGGTTTGACAGTGCCAAGTGGCTCCTGCAAACTGACGTCCAGAATCAGGACAGGTGAGTTTGGTTTCTGCGGGAAAAGGCCTGAAGTTTGTCTTCAAACCCTGTGGCCTAATTGGCCGGCTGGCTCCTGGAATTCCATGATATGCAGGATGGTTCCCAGACCCAAGGTGGCACCAGTGCCAAGTCAGGCTGGTTTGACAATGCCATGTGGCTCCTGCAATCTGCCATTCAGAACCGGGGCAGGTGAGTGTTGTTTGTCCGGGTAAAGGGCAGAGGTTTGTGTTCAGGGCCTGTGGCCGGAAGTGGCCGGCTGCCTCCTGAAATTCTGCGATACGCAGGATGGTTCCCAGACCAAAGCTGGCACCACTTGAAAGTCGGGCTGGTTTGACAGTGCCAAGTGGCTCCTGCAAACTGACGTCCAGAATCAGGATGGGTGAGTTTGGTTTCTGCGGGAAAAGGCCTGAAGTTTGTCTTCAAACTCTGTGCTCTAATTGGCCGGCTGGCTCCCGGAATTCCATGAAATGCAGGATGGTTCCCAGACCCAAGGTGGCACCAGTGCCAAGTCAGGCTGGTTTGACAATGCCATGTGGCTCCTGCGATCTGCCATTCAGAACCGGGGCAGGTGAGGTTTTTTTTCCAGGGAAAAGGGCCGAGGTTGGTGTTCACAGCCTGTGGTCTGGAGGGGCAGCCTGGCTCCTGAAATTCCATGATTCGCAGGATTATTCCCAGACCCAAGCTGGCACCACTTGAAAGTTGGGCTGGTTTGACAGTGCCAAGTGGCTCCTTTACCTTGCTGTCCAGTACCGGGCCAGGTGAGTTTGGTTTGTGCGGGAAAAGGCCTGAAGTTTGTCTTCAAACCCTGTGGCCTAATTGGCCGGCTGGCTCCTGGAATTCCATGATATGCAGGATGGTTCCCAGACCCAAGGTGGCACCAGTGCCAAGTCAGGCTGGTTTGACAATGCCATGTGGCTCCTGCAATCTGCCATTCAGAACCGGGGCAGGTGAGTGTTGTTTGTCCGGGTAAAGGGCCGAGGTTTGTGTTCAGGGCCTGTGGCCGGAAGTGGCCGGCTGCCTCCTGAAATTCTGCGATACGCAGGATGGTTCCCAGACCGAAGCTGGCACCACTTGAAAGTCGGGCTGGTTTGACAGTGCCAAGTGGCTCCTGCAAACTGACGTCCAGAATCAGGATGGGTGAGTTTGGTTTCTGCGGGAAAAGGCCTGAAGTTTGTCTTCAAACTCTGTGCTCTAATTGGCCGGCTGGCTCCCGGAATTCCATGAAATGCAGGATGGTTCCCAGACCCAAGGTGGCACCAGTGCCAAGTCAGGCTGGTTTGACAATGCCATGTGGCTCCTGCGATCTGCCATTCAGAACCGGGGCAGGTGAGGTTTTTTTTCCAGGGAAAAGGGCCGAGGTTGGTGTTCACAGCCTGTGGTCTGGAGGGGCAGCCTGGCTCCTGAAATTCCATGATTCGCAGGATTATTCCCAGACCCAAGCTGGCACCACTTGAAAGTTGGGCTGGTTTGACAGTGCCAAGTGGCTCCTTTACCTTGCTGTCCAGTACCGGGCCAGGTGAGTTTGGTTTGTGCGGGAAAAGGCCTGAAGTTTGTCTTCAAACCCTGTGGCCTAATTGGCCGGCTGGCTCCTGGAATTCCATGATATGCAGGATGGTTCCCAGACCCAAGGTGGCACCACTTCAAAGTCAGGCTGGTTTGACAATGCCATGTGGCTCCTGCAACCTGCCATCCTGTACCGGGCCAGGTGAGTTTGGTTTGTCCGGGAAAAAGGCCGAGCTTTATGTTCGGGGCCTGTGGCCGGCTGCCTCCTGAAGTTCTGCAATACGCAGGATGGTTCCCAGACCCAAGCTGGCACCGCTTCAAAGTCACAGTGGTTTAACAGTGCTATGTGGCTCCTGCCCTCTGCCCTCCTGAAGCAGGCCCAGTGCTTTTTTTTTTTCCAGGGAAAAAGGCCAAGGTTGGTGTTCAGGCCCTGTGGCCTGGAGTGCCAGGCTGGCTCCTGAAATTCCATGATTGGCAGGATTGTTCCCAGACCCAAGCTGGCACCACTTCAAAGTCGGGCTGGTTTGACAGTGCCAAGTGGCTCCTGCAACCTGACGTCCAGAACCAGGGCGGTGAGTTTGGTTTGTGGGGAAAAGGCCTGAAGTTTGTCTTCAAACCCTGTGCCCTAATTGGCTGGCTGGCTCCTGGAATTCCATAATATGCAGGATGGTTCCCAGACCCAAGGTGGCACCAGTGCCAAGTCAGGCTGGTTTGACAATGCCATGTGGCTCCTGCAATCTGCCATTCAGAACCGGGGCAGGTGAGTGTTGTTTGTCCGGGTAAAGGGCCGAGGTTTGTGTTCAGGGCCTGTGGCCGGAAGTGGCCGGCTGCCTCCTGAAATTCTGCGATACGCAGGATGGTTCCCAGACCGAAGCTGGCACCACTTGAAAGTCGGGCTGGTTTGACAGTGCCAAGTGGCTCCTGCAAACTGACGTCCAGAATCAGGACGGGTGAGTTTGGTTTCTGCGGGAAAAGGCCTGAAGTTTGTCTTCAAACCCTGTGCTCTAATTGGCCGGCTGGCTCCCGGAATTCCACGATATGCAGGATCGTTCCCAGACCCAAGGTGGCACCACTTCCAAGTCGGGCTGGTTTGACAGTGCCAAGTGGCTCCTGCAAACTGACGTCCAGAATCAGGACAGGTGAGTTTGGTTTCTGCGGGAAAAGGCCTGAAGTTTGTCTTCAAACCCTGTGGCCTAATTGGCCGGCTGGCTCCTGGAATTCCATGATATGCAGGATGGTTCCCAGACCCAAGGTGGCACCAGTGCCAAGTCAGGCTGGTTTGACAATGCCATGTGGCTCCTGCAATCTGCCATTCAGAACCGGGGCAGGTGAGTGTTGTTTGTCCGGGTAAAGGGCAGAGGTTTGTGTTCAGGGCCTGTGGCCGGAAGTGGCCGGCTGCCTCCTGAAATTCTGCGATACGCAGGATGGTTCCCAGACCGAAGCTGGCACCACTTGAAAGTCGGGCTGGTTTGACAGTGCCAAGTGGCTCCTGCAAACTGACGTCCAGAATCAGGATGGGTGAGTTTGGTTTCTGCGGGAAAAGGCCTGAAGTTTGTCTTCAAACTCTGTGCTCTAATTGGCCGGCTGGCTCCCGGAATTCCATGAAATGCAGGATGGTTCCCAGACCCAAGGTGGCACCAGTGCCAAGTCAGGCTGGTTTGACAATGCCATGTGGCTCCTGCGATCTGCCATTCAGAACCGGGGCAGGTGAGGTTTTTTTTCCAGGGAAAAGGGCCGAGGTTGGTGTTCACAGCCTGTGGTCTGGAGGGGCAGCCTGGCTCCTGAAATTCCATGATTCGCAGGATTATTCCCAGACCCAAGCTGGCACCACTTGAAAGTCGGGCTGGTTTGACAGTGCCAAGTGGCTCCTGCAAACTGACGTCCAGAACCAGGGCGGTGAGTTTGGTTTGTGCGGGAAAAGGCCTGAAGTTTGTCTTCAAACCCTGTGCCCTAATTGGCTGGCTGGCTCCTGGAATTCCATAATATGCAGGATGGTTCCCAGACCCAAGGTGGCACCAGTGCCAAGTCAGGCTGGTTTGACAATGCCATGTGGCTCCTGCAATCTGCCATTCAGAACCGGGGCAGGTGAGTGTTGTTTGTCCGGGTAAAGGGCCGAGGTTTGTGTTCAGGGCCTGTGGCCGGAAGTGGCCGGCTGCCTCCTGAAATTCTGCGATACGCAGAATGGTTCCCAGACCGAAGCTGGCACCACTTGAAAGTCGGGCTGGTTTGACAGTGCCAAGTGGCTCCTGCAAACTGACGTCCAGAATCAGGACGGGTGAGTTTGGTTTCTGCGGGAAAAGGCCTGAAGTTTGTCTTCAAACCCTGTGCTCTAATTGGCCGGCTGGCTCCCGGAATTCCACGATATGCAGGATCGTTCCCAGACCCAAGGTGGCACCACTTCAAAGTCGGGCTGGTTTGACAGTGCCAAGTGGCTCCTGCAAACTGACGTCCAGAATCAGGCCGGGTGAGTTTGGTTTCTGCGGGAAAAGGCCTGAAGTTTGTCTTCAAACCCTGTGGCCTAATTGGCCGGCTGGCTCCTGGAATTCCATGATATGCAGGATGGTTCCCAGACCCAAGCTGGCACCAGTGCCAAGTCAGGCTGGTTTGACAATGCCATGTGGCTCCTGCAATCTGCCATTCAGAACCGGGGCAGGTGAGTGTTGTTTGTCCGGGTAAAGGGCCGAGGTTTGTGTTCAGGGCCTGTGGCCGGAAGTGGCCGGCTGCCTCCTGAAATTCTGCGATACGCAGGATGGTTCCCAGACCGAAGCTGGCACCACTTGAAAGTCGGGCTGGTTTGACAGTGCCAAGTGGCTCCTGCAACCTGACGTCCAGAATCAGGATGGGTGAGTTTGGTTTCTGCGGGAAAAGGCCTGAAGTTTGTCTTCAAACCCTGTGCTCTAATTGGCCGGCTGGCTCCCGGAATTCCATGAAATGCAGGATGGTTCCCAGACCCAAGGTGGCACCAGTGCCAAGTCAGGCTGGTTTGACAATGCCATGTGGCTCCTGCGATCTGCCATTCAGAACCGGGGCAGGTGAGGTTTTTTTGCCAGGGAAAAGGGCCGAGGTTGGTGTTCACAGCCTGTGGTCTGGAGGGGCAGCCTGGCTCCTGAAATTCCATGATTCGCAGGATTATTCCCAGACCCAAGCTGGCACCACTTGAAAGTTGGGCTGGTTTGACAGTGCCAAGTGGCTCCTTTACCTTGCTGTCCAGTACCGGGCCAGGTGAGTTTGGTTTGTGCGGGAAAAGGGCTGAAGTTTGTCTTCAAACCCTGTGCCCTAATTGGCCGGCTGGCTCCTGGAATTCCATGATATGCAGGATGGTTCCCAGACCCAAGGTGGCACCACTTCAAAGTCGGGCTGGTTTGACAGTGCCAAGTGGCTCCTGCAAACTGACGTCCAGAATCAGGACGGGTGAGTTTGGTTTCTGCGGGAAAAGGCCTGAAGTTTGTCTTCAAACCCCGTGCCCTAATTGGCCGGCTGGCTCCTGGAATTCCATAATATGCAGGATGGTTCCCAGACCCAAGGTGGCACCAGTGCCAAGTCAGGCTGGTTTGACAATGCCATGTGGCTCCTGCAATCTGCCATTCAGAAGCGGGGCAGGTGAGTGTTGTTTGTCTGGGTAAAGGGCCGAGGTTTGTGTTCAGGGCCTGTGGCCGGAAGTGGCCGGCTGCCTCCTGAAATTCTGCGATACGCAGGATGGTTTCCAGACCCAAGCTGGCACCACTTGAAAGTCGGGCTGGTTTGACAGTGCCAAGTGGCTCCTGCAAACTGATGTCCAGAATCAGGACGGGTGAGTTTGGTTTCTGCGGGAAAAGGCCTGAAGTTTGTCTTCAAACCCTGTGCTCTAATTGGCCGGCTGGCTCCCGGAATTCCAGGAAATACAGGATGGTTCCCAGACCCAAGGTGGCACCACTTCCAAGTCGGGCTGGTTTGACAGTGCCAAGTGGCTCCTGCAAACTGACGTCCAGAATCAGGACGGGTGAGTTTGGTTTCTGCAGGAAAAGGCCTGAAGTTTGTCTTCAAACCCTGTGCCCTAATTGGCTGGCTGGCTCCTGGAATTCCATGATATGCAGGATGGTTCCCAGACCCAAGGTGGCACCAGTGCCAAGTCAGGCTGGTTTGACAATGCCATGTGGCTCCTGCAATCTGCCATTCAGAACCGGGGCAGGTCAGTGTTGTTTGTCCGGGTAAAGGGCCGAGGTTTGTGTTCAGGGCCTGTGGCCGGAAGTGGCCGGCTGCCTCCTGAAATTCTGCGATACGCAGGATGGTTTCCAGACCCAAGCTGGCACCACTTGAAAGTCGGCCTGGTTTGACAGTGCCAAGTGGCTCCTGCAAACTGACGTCCAGAATCAGGATGGGTGAGTTTGGTTTCTGCGGGAAAAGGCCTGAAGTTTGTCTTCAAACCCTGTGCCCTAATTGGCTGGCTGGCTCCTGGAATTCCATAATATGCAGGATGGTTCCCAGACCCAAGGTGACACCAGTGCCAAGTCAGGCTGGTTTGACAATGCCATGTGGCTCCTGCAATCTGCCATTCAGAACCGGGGCAGGTGAGTGTTGTTTGTCCGGGTAAAGGGCCGAGGTTTGTGTTCAGGGCCTGTGGCCGGAAGTGGCCGGCTGCCTCCTGAAATTCTGCGATACGCAGGATGGTTTCCAGACCCAAGCTGGCACCACTTGAAAGTCGGGCTGGTTTGACAGTGCCAAGTGGCTCCTGCAAACTGATGTCCAGAATCAGGATGGGTGAGTTTGGTTTCTGCGGGAAAAGGCCTGAAGTTTGTCTTCAAACCCCGTGCTCTAATTGGCCGGCTGGCTCCCGGAATTCCACGATATGCAGGATGGTTCCCAGACCCAAGATGGCACCACTTCCAAGTCGGGCTGGTTTGACAGTGCCAAGTGGCTCCTGCAAACTGACGTCCAGAATCAGGACGGGTGAGTTTGGTTTCTGCGGGAAAAGGCCTGAAGTTTGTCTTCAAACCCTGTGCCCTAATTGGCCGGCTGGCTCCTGGAATTCCATGATATGCAGGATGGTTCCCAGACCCAAGGTGGCACCACTTGAAAGTCAGGCTGGTTTGACAATGCCAAGTGGCTCCTGCAACCTGCCATCCTATACCGGGTCAGGTGAGTTTGGTTTGTCCGGGAAAAAGGCCGAGGTTTATGTTCGGGGCCTGTGGCCAGCTGCCTCCTGAAGTTCTGCAATACGCAGGATGGTTCCCAGACCCAAGCTGGCACCGCTTCAAAGTCGCAGTGGTTTAACAGTGCTATGTGGCTCCTGCAATCTGCCCTGCTGAAGCAGGCCCAGTGCTTTTTTTTTTTCCCAGGGAAAAAGGCCAAGGTTGGTGTTCAGGGCCTGTGGCCTGGAGTGGCAGGCTGGCTCCTGAAATTCCATGATTGGCAGGATTGTTCCCAGACCCAAGCTGGCACCACTTGAAAGTCGGGCTGTTTGACAGTGCCAAGTGGCTCCTGCAAACTGACGTCCAGAATCACGATGGGTGACTTTGGTTTGTGCGGGAAAAGGCCTGAAGTTTGTCTTCAAACCCCGTGCTCTAATTGGCCGGCTGGCTCCCGGAATTCCACAATATGCAGGATGGTTCCCAGACCCAAGATGGCACGACTTCCAAGTCAGGCTGGTTTGACAGTGCCAAGTGGCTCCTGCAAACTGACCTCCAGAATCCGGATGGGTGAGTTTGGTTTCTGCGGGAAAAGGCCTGAAGTTTGTCTTCAAACCCCGTGCCCTAATTGGCTGGCTGGCTCCTGGAATTCCATAACATGCAGGATGGTTCCCAGACCCAAGGTGGCACCAGTGCCAAGTCAGGCTGGTTTGACAATGCCATGTGGCTCCTGCAATCTGCCATTCACAACCGGGGCAGGTGAGTGTTGTTTGTCCGGGTAAAGGGCCGAGGTTTGTGTTCAGGGCCTGTGGCCGGAAGTGGCCGGCTGCCTCCTGAAATTCTGCGATACGCAGGATGGCTTCCAGACCGAAGCTGGCACCACTTGAAAGTCGGGCTGGTTTGACAGTGCCAAGTGGCTCCTGCAAACTGACGTCCAGAATCAGGCCGGGTGAGTTTGGTTTCTGTGGGAAAAGGCCTGAAGTTTGTCTTCAAACCCTGTGCTCTAATTGGCCGGCTGGCTCCCGGAATTCCACGATATGCAGGATCGTTCCCAGACCCAAGGTGGCACCACTTCCAAGTCGGGCTGGTTTGACAGTGCCAAGTGGCTCCTGCAAACTGACGTCCAGAATCCGGATGGGTGACTTTGGTTTCTGCGGGAAAAGGCCTGAAGTTTGTCTTCAAACCCTGTGCCCTAATTGGCCGGCTGGCTCCTGGAATTCCATGATATGCAGGATGGTTCCCAGACCCAAGGTGGCACCAGTGCCAAGTCAGGCTGGTTTGACAATGCCATGTGGCTCCTGCAATCTGCCATTCAGAACCGGGGCAGGTGAGTGTTGTTTGTCCGGGTAAAGGGCCGAGGTTTGTGTTCAGGGCCTGTGGCCGGAAGTGGCCGGCTGCCTCCTGAAATTCTGCGATACGCAGGATGGTTCCCAGACCGAAGCTGGCACCACTTGAAAGTCGGGCTGGTTTGACAGTGCCAAGTGGCTCCTGCAAACTGACGTCCAGAATCAGGATGGGTGAGTTTGGTTTCTGCGGGAAAAGGCCTGAAGTTTGTCTTCAAACCCTGTGCTCTAATTGGCCGGCTGGCTCCCGGAATTCCATGAAATGCAGGATGGTTCCCAGACCCAAGGTGGCACCAGTGCCAAGTCAGGCTGGTTTGACAATGCCATGTGGCTCCTGCGATCTGCCATTCAGAACCGGGGCAGGTGAGGTTTTTTTGCCAGGGAAAAGGGCCGAGGTTGGTGTTCACAGCCTGTGGTCTGGAGGGGCAGCCTGGCTCCTGAAATTCCATGATTCGCAGGATTATTCCCAGACCCAAGCTGGCACCACTTGAAAGTTGGGCTGGTTTGACAGTGCCAAGTGGCTCCTTTACCTTGCTGTCCAGTACCGGGCCAGGTGAGTTTGGTTTGTGCGGGAAAAGGGCTGAAGTTTGTCTTCAAACCCTGTGCCCTAATTGGCCGGCTGGCTCCTGGAATTCCATGATATGCAGGATGGTTCCCAGACCCAAGGTGGCACCACTTCAAAGTCGGGCTGGTTTGACAATGCCATGTGGCTCCTGCAACCTGCCATCCTGTACCGGGCCAGGTGAGTTTGGTTTGTCCGGGAAAAAGGCCGAGCTTTATGTTCGGGGCCTGTGGCCGGCTGCCTCCTGAAGTTCTGCAATACGCAGGATGGTTCCCAGACCCAAGCTGGCACCGCTTCAAAGTCACAGTGGTTTAACAGTGCTATGTGGCTCCTGCCCTCTGCCCTCCTGAAGCAGGCCCAGTGCTTTTTTTTTTTTCCGGGGAAAAAGGCCAAGGTTGGTGTTCAGGGCCTGTGGCCTGGAGTGGCAGGCTGGCTCCTGAAATTCCATGATTGGCAGGATTGTTCCCAGACCCAAGCTGGCACCACTTGAAAGTCGGGCTGTTTGACAGTGCCAAGTGGCTCCTGCAAACTGACGTCCAGAATCAGGATGGGTGACTTTGGTTTCTGTGGGAAAAGGCCTGAAGTTTTTCTTCAAACCCTGTGCTCTAATTGGCCGGGTGGCTCCCGGAATTCCACGATATGCAGGATGGTTCCCAGACCCAAGGTGGCACCACTTCCAAGTCAGGCTGGTTTGACAGTGCCAAGTGGCTCCTGCAAACTGACGTCCAGAATCAGGATGGGTGAGTTTGGTTTCTGCGGGAAAAGGCCTGAAGTTTGTCTTCAAACCCTGTGCTCTAATTGGCCGGCTGGCTCCCGGAATTCCACGATATGCAGGATGGTTCCCAGACCCAAGATGGCACCACTTCAAAGTCGGGCTGGTTTGACAGTGCCAAGTGGCTCCTGCAAACTGACGTCCAGAATCCGGATGGGTGACTTTGGTTTCTGCGGGAAAAGGCCTGAAGTTTGTCTTCAAACCCTGTGGCCTAATTGGCCGGCTGGCTTCTGGAATTCCATGATATGCAGGATGGTTCCCAGACCCAAGCTGGCACCACTTCAAAGTCGGGCTGGTTTGACAGTGCCAAGTGGCTCCTGCAAACTGACGTCCAGAATCAGGACAGGTGAGTTTAGTTTCTGCGGGAAAAGGCCTGAAGTTTGTCTTCAAACCCTGTGCCCTAATTGGCCGGCTGGCTCCTGGAATTCCATGATATGCAGGATGGTTCCCAGACCCAAGGTGGCACCACTTGAAAGTCAGGCTGGTTTGACAATGCCATGTGGCTCCTGCAACCTGCCATCCTATACCGGGTCAAGTGAGTTTGGTTTGTCCGGGAAAAAGGCCGAGGTTTATGTTCGGGGCCTGTGGCCAGCTGCCTCCTGAAGTTCTGCAATACGCAGGATGGTTCCCAGACCCAAGCTGGCACCGCTTCAAAGTCGCAGTGGTTTAACAGTGCTATGTGGCTCCTGCAATCTGCCCTGCTGAAGCAGGCCCAGTGCTTTTTTTTTTTCCCAGGGAAAAAGGCCAAGGTTGGTGTTCAGGGCCTGTGGCCTGGAGTGGCAGGCTGGCTCCTGAAATTCCATGATTGGCAGGATGGTTCCCAGACCCAAGGTGGCACCACTTCCAAGTCGGGCTGGTTTGACAGTGCCAAGTGGCTCCTGCAAACTGACGTCCTGAATCAGGACAGGTGAGTTTGGTTTCTGCGGGAAAGGCCTGAAGTTTGTCTTCAAACCCTGTGCCCTAATTGGCCGGCTGGCTCCCGGAATTCCAGGAAATGCAGGATGGTTCCCAGACCCAAGCTGGCACCACTTCCAAGTCGGGCTGGTTTGACAGTGCCAAGTGGCTCCTGCAACCTGACGTCCAGAATCAGGACGGGTGAGTTTGGTTTCTGCGGGAAAAGGCCTGAAGTTTGTCTTCAAACCCCGTACTCTAATTGGCCGGGTGGCTCCCGGAATTCTACAATATGCAGGATGGTTCCCAGACCCAAGATGGCACCACTTCCAAGTCAGGCTGGTTTGACAGTGCCTAGTGGCTCCTGTAAACTGACGTCCAGAATCCGGATGGGTGACTTTGGTTTCTGCGGGAAAAGGCCTGAAGTTTGTCTTCAAACCAGTGCCCTAATTGGCTGGCTGGCTCCTGGAATTCCATAATATGCAGGATGGTTTCCAGACCCAAGCTGGCACCACTTGAAAGTCGGGCTGGTTTGACAGTGCCAAGTGGCGCCTGCAAACTGACGTCCAGAATCAGGATGGGTGAGTTTGGTTTCTGCGGGAAAAGGCCTGAAGTTTGTCTTCAAACCCTGTGCCCTAATTGGCTGGCTGGCTCCTGGAATTCCATAATATGCAGGATGGTTCCCAGACCCAAGGTGGCACCAGTGCCAAGTCAGGCTGGTTTGACAATGCCATGTGGCTCCTGCAATCTGCCATTCAGACCCGGGACAGGTGAGTGTTGTTTGTCCGGGTAAAGGGCCGAGGTTTGTGTTCAGGGCCTGTGGCCGGAAGTGGCCGGCTGCCTCCTGAAATTCTGCAATACGCAGGATGGTTTCCAGACCGAAGCTGGCACCACTTGAAAGTCGGGCTGGTTTGACAGTGCCAAGTGGCTCCTGCAAAATGACGTCCAGAATCAGGACGGGTGAGTTTGGTTTCTGTGGGAAAAGGCCTGAAGTTTTTCTTCAAACCCCGTGCTCTAATTGGCCGGGTGGCTCCCGGAATTCCATGATATGCAGGATGGTTCCCAGACCCAAGGTGGCACCACTTCCAAGTCAGGCTGGTTTGACAGTGCCAAGTGGCTCCTGCAAACTGACGTCCAGAATCAGGACGGGTGAGTTTGGTTTCTGCGGGAAAAGGCCTGAAGTTTGTCTTCAAACCCTGTGCCCTAATTGGCCGGCTGGCTCCTGGAATTCCATGATATGCAGGATGGTTCCCAGACCCAAGGTGGCACCAGTGCCAAGTCAGGCTGGTTTGACAATGCCATGTGGCTCCTGCAATCTGCCATTCAGAACCGGGGCAGGTGAGTGTTGTTTGTCCGGGTAAAGGGCCGAGGTTTGTGTTCAGGGCCTGTGGCCGGAAGTGGCCGGCTGCCTCCTGAAATTCTGCGATACGCAGGATGGTTTCCAGACCCAAGCTGGCACCACTTGAAAGTCGGGCTGGTTTGACAGTGCCAAGTGGCTCCTGCAAACTGACGTCCAGAATCAGGATGGGTGAGTTTGGTTTCTGCGGGAAAAGGCCTGAAGTTTGTCTTCAAACCCTGTGCCCTAATTGGCTGGCTGGCTCCTGGAATTCCATAATATGCAGGATGGTTCCCAGACCCAAGGTGGCACCACTTGAAAGTCAGGCTGGTTTGACAATGCCAAGTGGCTCCTGCAACCTGCCATCCTATACCGGGTCACGTGAGTTTGGTTTGTCCGGGAAAAAGGCCGAGGTTTATGTTCGGGGCCTGTGGCCAGCTGCCTCCTGAAGTTCTGCAATACGCAGGATGGTTCCCAGACCCAAGCTGGCACCGCTTCAAAGTCGCAGTGGTTTAACAGTGCTATGTGGCTCCTGCAATCTGCCCTGCTGAAGCAGGCCCAGTGCTTTTTTTTTTTCCCAGGGAAAAAGGCCAAGGTTGGTGTTCAGGGCCTGTGGCCTGGAGTGGCAGGCTGGCTCCTGAAATTCCATAATATGCAGGATTGTTCCCAGACCCAAGCTGGCACCACTTGAAAGTCGGGCTGTTTGACAGTGCCAAGTGGCTCCTGCAAACTGACGTCCAGAATCACGATGGGTGACTTTGGTTTGTGCGGGAAAAGGCCTGAAGTTTGTCTTCAAACCCCGTGCTCTAATTGGCCGGGTGGCTCCCGGAATTCCACAATATGCAGGATGGTTCCCAGACCCAAGATGGCACCACTTCCAAGTCAGGCTGGTTGTACAGTGCCAAGTGGCTCCTGCAACCTGACGTCCAGAATCCGGATGGGGGACTTTGGTTTCTGCGGGAAAAGGCCTGAAGTTTGTCTTCAAACCCTGTGCCCTAATTGGCCGGCTGGCTCCTGGAATTCCATGATATGCAGGATGGTTCCCAGACCCAAGGTGGCACCAGTGCCAAGTCAGGCTGGTTTGACAATGCCATGTGGCTCCTGCAATCTGCCATTCAGAACCGGGGCAGGTGAGTGTTGTTTGTCCGGGTAAAGGGCCGAGGTTTGTGTTCAGGGCCTGTGGCCGGAAGTGGCCGGCTGCCTCCTGAAATTCTGCGATACGCAGGATGGTTCCCAGACCGAAGCTGGCACCACTTGAAAGTCGGGCTGGTTTGACAGTGCCAAGTGGCTCCTGCAAACTGACGTCCAGAATCAGGCCGGGTGAGTTTGGTTTCTGCGGGAAAAGGCCTGAAGTTTGTCTTCAAACCCCGTGCTCTAATTGGCCGGCTGGCTCCCGGAATTCCATGAAATGCAGGATGGTTCCCAGACCCAAGGTGGCACCACTTCCAAGTCGGGCTGGTTTGACAGTGCCAAGTGGCTCCTGCAAACTGACGCCCAGAATCAGGATGGGTGAGTTTGGTTTGTGCGGGAAAAGGCCTGAAGTTTGTCTTCAAACCCTGTGCCCTAATTGGCTGGCTGGCTCCTGGAATTCCATAATATGCAGGATGGTTCCCAGACCCAAGGTGGCACCAGTGCCAAGTCAGGCTGGTTTGACAATGCCATGTGGCTCCTGCAATCTGCCATTCAGAACCGGGGCAGGTGAGTGTTGTTTGTCCGGGTAAAGGGCCGAGGTTTGTGGTCAGGGCCTGTGGCCGGAAGTGGCCGGCTGCCGCCTGAAATTCTGCGATACGCAGGATGGTTCCCAGACCGAAGCTGGCACCACTTGAAAGTCGGGCTGGTTTGACAGTGCCAAGTGGCTCCTGCAAACTGACGTCCTGAATCAGGACAGGTGAGTTTGGTTTCTGCGGGAAAAGGCCTGAAGTTTGTCTTCAAACCCTGTGCCCTAATTGGCCGGCTGGCTCCCGGAATTCCAGGAAATGCAGGATGGTTCCCAGACCCAAGGTGGCACCACTTCCAAGTCGGGCTGGTTTGACAGTGCCAAGTGGCTCCTGCAACCTGACGTCCAGAATCATGATGGGTGACTTTGTTTTCTGCGGGAAAAGGCCTGAAGTTTGTCTTCAAACCCCGCACTCTAATTGGCCGGGTGGCTCCCGGAATTCTACAATATGCAGGATGGTTCCCAGACCCAAGATGGCACCACTTCCAAGTCAGGCTGGTTTGACAGTGCCTAGTGGCTCCTGCAAACTGACGTCCAGAATCCGGATGGGTGACTTTGGTTTCTGCGGGAAAAGGCCTGAAGTTTGTCTTCAAACCCTGTGCCCTAATTGGCCGGCTGGCTCCTGGAATTTCATGATATGCAGGATGGTTCCCAGACCCAAGGTGGCACCAGTGCCAAGTCAGGCTGGTTTGACAATGCCATGTGGCTCCTGCAATCTGCCATTCAGAACCGGGGCAGGTGAGTGTTGTTTGTCCGGGTAAAGGGCCGAGGTTTGTGTTCAGGGCCTGTGGCCGGAAGTGGCCGGCTGCCTCCTGAAATTCTGCAATACGCAGGATGGTTCCCAGACCGAAGCTGGCACCACTTGAAAGTCGGGCTGGTTTGACAGTGCCAAGTGGCTCCTGCAAACTGACGTCCAGAATCAGGACGGGTGAGTTTGGTTTCTGCGGGAAAAGGCCTGAAGTTTGTCTTCAAACCCTGTGCTCTAATTGGCCGGCTGGCTCCCGGAATTCCACAATATGCAGGATGGTTCCCAGACCCAAGGTGGCACCACTTCCAAGTCAGGCTGGTTTGACAGTGCCAAGTGGCTCCTGCAAACTGACGTCCAGAATCCGGATGGGTGAGTTTGGTTTCTGCGGGAAAAGGCCTGAAGTTTGTCTTCAAACCCTGTGCCCTAATTGGCCGGCTGGCTCCTGGAATTACATGATATGCAGGTTGGTTCCCAGACCCAAGGTTGCACCAGTGCCAAGTCAGGCTGGTTTGACAATGCCATGTGGCTCCTGCAATCTGCCATTCAGAACCGGGGCAGGTGAGTGTTGTTTGTCCGGGTAAAGGGCCGAGGTTTGTGGTCAGGGCCTGTGGCCGGAAGTGGCCGGCTGCCTCCTGAAATTCTGCGATACGCAGGATGGTTTCCAGACCCAAGCTGGCACCACTTCCAAGTCGGGCTGGTTTGACAGTGCCAAGTGGCTCCTGCAAACTGACGTCCAGAATCAGGACAGGTGAGTTTGGTTTCTGCGGGAAAAGGCCTGAAGTTTGTCTTCAAACCCCGTGCCCTAATTGGCTGGCTGGCTCCTGGAATTCCATAATATGCAGGATGGTTCCCCGACCCAAGGTGGCACCAGTGCCAAGTCAGGCTGGTTTGACAATGCCATGTGGCTCCTGCAATCTGCCATTCAGAACCGGGGCAGGTGAGTGTTGTTTGTCCGGGTAAAGGGCCGAGGTTTGTGTTCAGGGCCTGTGGCCGGAAGTGGCCGGCTGCCTCCTGAAATTCTGCGATACGCAGGATGGTTCCCAGACCGAAGCTGGCACCACTTGAAAGTCGGGCTGGTTTGACAGTGCCAAGTGGCTCCTGCAAACTGACGTCCAGAATCAGGATGGGTAAGTTTGGTTTCTGCAGGAAAAGGCCTGAAGTTTGTCTTCAAACCCTGTGCTCTAATTGGCCGGCTGGCTCCCAGAATTCCAGGAAATGCAGGATGGTTCCCAGACCCAAGGTGGCACCACTTCCAAGTCAGGCTGGTTTGACAGTGCCAAGTGGCTCCTGCAAACTGACGTCCAGAATCAGGATGGGTGAGTTTGGTTTCTGCGGGAAAAGGCCTGAAGTTTGTCTTCAAACCCTGTGTCCTAATTGGCTGGCTGGCTCCTGGAATTCCATGATATGCAGGATGGTTCCCAGACCCAAGGTGGCACCAGTGCCAAGTCAGGCTGGTTTGACAATGCCATGTGGCTCCTGCAATCTGCCATTCAGAACCGGGGCAGGTGAGTGTTGTTTGTCCGGGTAAAGGGCCGAGGTTTGTGTTCAGGCCTGTAGCCGGAAGTGGCCGGCTGCCTCCTGAAATTCTGCGATACGCAGGATGGTTTCCAGACCCAAGCTGGCACCACTTGAAAGTCGGGCTGGTTTGACAGTGCCAAGTGGCTCCTGCAAACTGACATCCAGAATCAGGATGGGTGAGTTTGGTTTCTGCGGGAAAAGGCCTGAAGTTTGTCTTCAAACCCCGTGCTCTAATTGGCCGGGTGGCTCCCGGAATTCCACGATATGCAGGATGGTTCCCAGACCCAAGATGGCACCACTTCCAAGTCGGGCTGGTTTGACAGTGCCAAGTGGCTCCTGCAAACTGACGTCCAGAATCCGGATGGGTGACTTTGGTTTCTGCGGGAAAAGGCCTGAAGTTTGTCTTCAAACCCTGTGCCCTAATTGGCCGGCTGGCTCCTGGAATTCCATGATATGCAGGATGGTTCCCAGACCCAAGTTGGCACCAGTGCCAAGTCAGGCTGGTTTGACAATGCCATGTGGCTCCTGCAATCTGCCATTCAGAACCGGGGCAGGTCAGTGTTGTTTGTCCGGGTAAAGGGCCGAGGTTTGTGTTCAGGGCCTGTGGCCGGAAGTGGCCGGCTGCCTCCTGAAATTCTGCGATACGCAGGATGGTTTCCAGACCCAAGCTGGCACCACTTGAAAGTCGGGCTGGTTTGACAGTGCCAAGTGGCTCCTGCAAACTGACGTCCAGAATCAGGACAGGTGAGTTTGGTTTCTGCGGGAAAAGGCCTGAAGTTTGTCTTCAAACCCTGTGCCCTAATTGGCTGGCTGGCTCCTGGAATTCCATTATATGCAGGATGGTTCCCAGACCCAAGGTGGCACCACTTGAAAGTCAGGCTGGTTTGACAATGCCAAGTGGCTCCTGCAACCTGCCATCCTATACCGGGTCAGGTGAGTTTGGTTTGTCCGGGAAAAAGGCCGAGGTTTATGTTCGGGGCCTGTGGCCAGCTGCCTCCTGAAGTTCTGCAATACGCAGGATGGTTCCCAGACCCAAGCTGGCACCGCTTCAAAGTCGCAGTGGTTTAACAGTGCTATGTGGCTCCTGCAATCTGCCCTGCTGAAGCAGGCCCAGTGCTTTTTTTTTTTCCCAGGGAAAAAGGCCAAGGTTGGTGTTCAGGGCCTGTGGCCTGGAGTGGCAGGCTGGCTCCTGAAATTCCATGATTGGCAGGATTGTTCCCAGACCCAAGCTGGCACCACTTGAAAGTCGGGCTGTTTGACAGTGCCAAGTGGCTCCTGCAAACTGACGTCCAGAATCACGATGGGTGACTTTGGTTTCTGCGGGAAAAGGCCTGAAGTTTGTCTTCAAACCCCGTGCTCTAATTGGCCGGGTGGCTCCCGGAATTCCACAATATGCAGGATGGTTCCCAGACCCAAGATGGCACCACTTCCAAGTCGGGCTGGTTTGACAGTGCCAAGTGGCTCCTGCAAACTGACGTCCTGAATCAGGACAGGTGAGTTTGGTTTCTGCGGGAAAAGGCCTGAAGTTTGTCTTCAAACCCTGTGCCCTAATTGGCCGGCTGGCTCCCGGAATTCCAGGAAATGCAGGATGGTTCCCAGACCCAAGGTGGCACCACTTCCAAGTCGGGCTGGTTTGACAGTGCCAAGTGGCTCCTGCAAACTGACGTCCAGAATCAGGATGGGTAAGTTTGGTTTCTGCAGGAAAAGGCCTGAAGTTTGTCTTCAAACCCTGTGCTCTAATTGGCCGGCTGGCTCCCAGAATTCCAGGAAATGCAGGATGGTTCCCAGACCCAAGATGGCACCACTTCCAAGTCGGGCTGGTTTGACAGTGCCAAGTGGCTCCTGCAAACTGACGTCCAGAATCCGGATGGGTGACTTTGGTTTCTGCGGGAAAAGGCCTGAAGTTTGTCTTCAAACCCTGTGCCCTAATTGGCCGGCTGGCTCCTGGAATTCCATGATATGCAGGATGGTTCCCAGACCCAAGGTGGCACCACTTGAAAGTCAGGCTGGTTTGACAATGCCATGTGGCTCCTGCAACCTGCCATCCTATACCGGGTCAGGTGAGTTTGGTTTGTCCGGGAAATAGGCCGAGGTTTATGTTCGGGGCCTGTGGCCAGCTGCCTCCTGAAGTTCTGCAATACGCAGGATGGTTCCCAGACCCAAGCTGGCACCGCTTCAAAGTCGAAGTGGTTTAACAGTGCTATGTGGCTCCTGCAATCTGCCCTGCTGAAGCAGGCCCAGTGCTTTTTTTTTTTCCCAGGGAAAAAGGCCAAGGTTGGTGTTCAGGGCCTGTGGCCTGGAGTGGCAGGCTGGCTCCTGAAATTCCATGATTGGCAGGATTGTTCCCAGACCCAAGCTGGCACCACTTGAAAGTCGGGCTGTTTGACAGTGCCAAGTGGCTCCTGCAAACTGACGTCCAGAATCAGGATGGGTGACTTTGGTTTCTGCGGGAAAAGGCCTGAACTTTGTCTTCAAACCCTGTGCCCTAATTGGCTGGCTGGCTCCTGGAATTCCATAATATGCAGGATGGTTCCCAGACCCAAGGTGGCACCAGTGCCAAGTCAGGCTGGTTTGACAATGCCATGTGGCTCCTGCAATCTGCCATTCAGAACCGGGGCAGGTGAGTGTTGTTTGTCCGGGTAAAGGGCCGAGGTTTGTGTTCAGGGCCTGTGGCCGGAAGTGGCCGGCTGCCTCCTGAAATTCTGCGATACGCAGGATTGTTTCCAGACCGAAGCTGGCACCACTTGAAAGTCAGGCTGGTTTGACATTGCCAAGTGGCTCCTGCAAAATGACGTCCAGAATCAGGACGGGTGAGTTTGGTTTCTGCGGGAAAAGGCCTGAAGTTTTTCTTCAAACCCCGTGCTCTAATTGGCCGGCTGGCTCCCGGAATTCCACGATATGCAGGATGGTTCCCAGACCGAAGCTGGCACCACTTGAAAGTCGGGCTGGTTTGACAGTGCCAAGTGGCTCCTGCAAACTGACGTCCAGAATCCGGATGGGTGACTTTGGTTTCTGCGGGAAAAGGCCTGAAGTTTGTCTTCAAACCCTGTGCCCTAATTGGCCGGCTGGCTCCTGGAATTCCATGATATGCAGGATGGTTCCCAGACCCAAGTTGGCACCAGTGCCAAGTCAGGCTGGTTTGACAATGCCATGTGGCTCCTGCAATCTGCCATTCAGAACCGGGGCAGGTCAGTGTTGTTTGTCCGGGTAAAGGGCCGAGGTTTGTGTTCAGGGCCTGTGGCCGGAAGTGGCCGGCTGCCTCCTGAAATTCTGCGATACGCAGGATGGTTTCCAGACCCAAGCTGGCACCACTTGAAAGTCGGGCTGGTTTGACAGTGCCAAGTGGCTCCTGCAAACTGACGTCCAGAATCAGGACAGGTGAGTTTGGTTTCTGCGGGAAAAGGCCTGAAGTTTGTCTTCAAACCCTGTGCCCTAATTGGCTGGCTGGCTCCTGGAATTCCATTATATGCAGGATGGTTCCCAGACCCAAGGTGGCACCACTTGAAAGTCAGGCTGGTTTGACAATGCCAAGTGGCTCCTGCAACCTGCCATCCTATACCGGGTCAGGTGAGTTTGGTTTGTCCGGGGAAAAAGGCCGAGGTTTATGTTCGGGGCCTGTGGCCAGCTGCCTCCTGAAGTTCTGCAATACGCAGGATGGTTCCCAGACCCAAGCTGGCACCGCTTCAAAGTCGCAGTGGTTTAACAGTGCTATGTGGCTCCTGCAATCTGCCCTGCTGAAGCAGGCCCAGTGCTTTTTTTTTTTCCCAGGGAAAAAGGCCAAGGTTGGTGTTCAGGGCCTGTGGCCTGGAGTGGCAGGCTGGCTCCTGAAATTCCATGATTGGCAGGATTGTTCCCAGACCCAAGCTGGCACCACTTGAAAGTCGGGCTGTTTGACAGTGCCAAGTGGCTCCTGCAAACTGACGTCCAGAATCACGATGGGTGACTTTGGTTTCTGCGGGAAAAGGCCTGAAGTTTGTCTTCAAAACCCGTGCTCTAATTGGCCGGGTGGCTCCCGGAATTCCACAATATGCAGGATGGTTCCCAGACCCAAGATGGCACCACTTCCAAGTCGGGCTGGTTTGACAGTGCCAAGTGGCTCCTGCAAACTGACGTCCTGAATCAGGACAGGTGAGTTTGGTTTCTGCGGGAAAAGGCCTGAAGTTTGTCTTCAAACCCTGTGCCCTAATTGGCCGGCTGGCTCCCGGAATTCCAGGAAATGCAGGATGGTTCCCAGACCCAAGGTGGCACCACTTCCAAGTCGGGCTGGTTTGACAGTGCCAAGTGGCTCCTGCAAACTGACGTCCAGAATCAGGATGGGTAAGTTTGGTTTCTGCAGGAAAAGGCCTGAAGTTTGTCTTCAAACCCTGTGCTTTGCTCTAATTGGCCGGCTGGCTCCCAGAATTCCAGGAAATGCAGGATGGTTCCCAGACCCAAGATGGCACCACTTCCAAGTCGGGCTGGTTTGACAGTGCCAAGTGGCTCCTGCAAACTGACGTCCAGAATCCGGATGGGTGACTTTGGTTTCTGCGGGAAAAGGCCTGAAGTTTGTCTTCAAACCCTGTGCCCTAATTGGCCGGCTGGCTCCTGGAATTCCATGATATGCAGGATGGTTCCCAGACCCAAGGTGGCACCACTTGAAAGTCAGGCTGGTTTGACAATGCCATGTGGCTCCTGCAACCTGCCATCCTATACCGGGTCAGGTGAGTTTGGTTTGTCCGGGAAATAGGCCGAGGTTTATGTTCGGGGCCTGTGGCCAGCTGCCTCCTGAAGTTCTGCAATACGCAGGATGGTTCCCAGACCCAAGCTGGCACCGCTTCAAAGTCGAAGTGGTTTAACAGTGCTATGTGGCTCCTGCAATCTGCCTGCTGAAGCAGGCCCAGTGCTTTTTTTTTTTCCCAGGAAAAAGGCCAAGGTTGGTGTTCAGGGCCTGTGGCCTGGAGTGGCAGGCTGGCTCCTGAAATTCCATGATTGGCAGGATTGTTCCCAGACCCAAGCTGGCACCACTTGAAAGTCGGGCTGTTTGAACAGTGCCAAGTGGCTCCTGCAAACTGACGTCCAGAATCAGGATGGGTGACTTTGGTTTCTGCGGGAAAAGGCCTGAACTTTGTCTTCAAACCCTGTGCCCTAATTGGCTGGCTGGCTCCTGGAATTCCATAATATGCAGGATGGTTCCCAGACCCAAGGTGGCACCAGTGCCAAGTCAGGGCTGGTTTGACAATGCCATGTGGCTCCTGCAATCTGCCATTCAGAACCGGGGCAGGTGAGTGTTGTTTGTCCGGGTAAAGGGCCGAGGTTTGTGTTCAGGGCCTGTGGCCGGAAGTGGCCGGCTGCCTCCTGAAATTCTGCGATACGCAGGATTGTTTCCAGACCGAAAGCTGGCACCACTTGAAAGTCAGGCTGGTTTGACATTGCCAAGTGGCTCCTGCAAAATGACGTCCAGAATCAGGACGGGTGAGTTTGGTTTCTGCGGGAAAAAGGCCTGAAGTTTTTCTTCAAACCCCGTGCTCTAATTGGCCGGCTGGCTCCCGGAATTCCACGATATGCAGGATGGTTCCCAGACCGAAGCTGCACCACTTGAAAGTCGGGCTGGTTTGACAGTGCCAAGTGGCTCCTGCAAACTGACGTCCAGAATCCGGATGGGTGACTTTGGTTTCTGCGGGAAAAGGCCTGAAGTTTGTCTTCAAACCCTGTGCCCTAATTGGCCGGCTGGCTCCTGGAATTCCATGATATGCAGGATGGTTCCCAGACCCAAGTTGGCACCAGTGCCAAGTCAGGCTGGTTTGACAATGCCATGTGGCTCCTGCAATCTGCCATTCAGAACCGGGGCAGGTCAGTGTTGTTTGTCCGGGTAAAGGGCCGAGGTTGTGTTCAGGGCCTGTGGCCGGAAGTGGCCGGCTGCCTCCTGAAATTCTGCGATACGCAGGATGGTTTCCAGACCCAAGCTGGCACCACTTGAAAGTCGGGCTGGTTTGACAGTGCCAAGTGGCTCCTGCAAACTGACGTCCAGAATCAGGACAGGTGAGTTTGGTTTCTGCGGGAAAAGGCCTGAAGTTTGTCTTCAAACCCTGTGCCCTAATTGGCTGGCTGGCTCCTGGAATTCCATTATATGCAGGATGGTTCCCAGACCCAAGGTGGCACCACTTGAAAGTCAGGCTGGTTTGACAATGCCAAGTGGCTCCTGCAACCTGCCATCCTATACCGGGTCAGGTGAGTTTGGTTTGTCCGGGGAAAAAGGCCGAGGTTTATGTTCGGGGCCTGTGGCCAGCTGCCTCCTGAAGTTCTGCAATACGCAGGATGGTCCCAGACCCAAGCTGGCACCGCTTCAAAGTCGCAGTGGTTTAACAGTGCTATGTGGCTCCTGCAATCTGCCCTGCTGAAGCAGGCCCAGTGCTTTTTTTTTTTCCCAGGGAAAAAGGCCAAGGTTGGTGTTCAGGGCCTGTGGCCTGGAGTGGCAGGCTGGCTCCTGAAATTCCATGATTGGCAGGATTGTTCCCAGACCCAAGCTGGCACCACTTGAAAGTCGGGCTGTTTGACAGTGCCAAGTGGCTCCTGCAAACTGACGTCCAGAATCACGATGGGTGACTTTGGTTTGTGCGGGAAAAGGCCTGAAGTTTGTCTTCAAACCCCGTGCTCTAATTGGCCGGGTGGCTCCCGGAATTCCACAATATGCAGGATGGTCCCAGACCCAAGATGGCACCACTTCCAAGTCGGGCTGGTTTGACAGTGCCAAGTGGCTCCTGCAAACTGACGTCCTGAATCAGGACAGGTGAGTTTGGTTTCTGCGGGAAAAGGCCTGAAGTTTGTCTTCAAACCCTGTGCCCTAATTGGCCGGCTGGCTCCCGGAATTCCAGGAAATGCAGGATGGTTCCCAGGACCAAGGTGGCACCACTTCCAAGTCGGGCTGGTTTGACAGTGCCAAGTGGCTCCTGCAACCTGACGTCCAGAATCAGGACGGGTGAGTTTGGTTTTCTGCGGGAAAAGGCCTGAAGTTTGTCTTCAAACCCCGTACTCTAATTGGCCGGGTGGCTCCCGGAATTCTACAATATGCAGGATGGTTCCCAGACCCAAGATGGCACCACTTCCAAGTCAGGCTGGTTTGACAGTGCCTAGTGGCTCCTGCAAACTGACGTCCAGAATCCGGATGGGTGACTTTTGGTTTTCTGCGGGAAAAGGCCTGAAGTTTGTCTTCAAACCCTGTGCCCTATTTGGCCGGCTGGCTCCTGGAATTTCATGATATGCAGGATGGCTTCCCAGACCCAAGGTGGCACCAGTGCCAAGTCAGGCTGGTTTGACAATGCCATGTGGCTCCTGCAATCTGCCATTCAGAACCGGGGCAGGTGAGTGTTGTTTGTCCGGGTAAAGGGCCGAGGTTTGTGTTCAGGGCCTGTGGCCGGAAGTGGCCGGCTGCCTCCTGAAATTCTGCAATACGCAGGATGGTTCCCAGACCGAAGCTGGCACCACTTGAAAGTCGGGCTGGTTTGACAGTGCCAAGTGGCTCCTGCAAACTGACGTCCAGAATCAGGACGGGTGAGTTTGGTTTCTGCGGGAAAAGGCCTGAAGTTTGTCTTCAAACCCTGTGCTCTAATTGGCCGGGTGGCTCCCGGAATTCCACAATATGCAGGATGGTTCCCAGACCCAAGGTGGCACCACTTCCAAGTCGGGCTGGTTTGACAGTGCCAAGTGGCTCCTGCAAACTGACGTCCAGAATCCGGATGGGTGAGTTTGGTTTCTGCGGGAAAAGGCCTGAAGTTTGTCTTCAAACCCTGTGCCCTAATTGGCCGGCTGGCTCCTGGAATTACATGATATGCAGGTTGGTTCCCAGACCCAAGGTTGCACCAGTGCCAAGTCAGGCTGGTTTGACAATGCCATGTGGCTCCTGCAATCTGCCATTCAGAACCGGGGCAGGTGAGTGTTGTTTGTCCGGGTAAAGGGCCGAGGTTTGTGGTCAGGGCCTGTGGCCGGAAGTGGCCGGCTGCCTCCTGAAATTCTGCGATACGCAGGATGGTTTCCAGACCCAAGCTGGCACCACTTGAAAGTCGGGCTGGTTTGACAGTGCCAAGTGGCTCCTGCAAACTGACGTCCAGAATCCGGATGGGTGACTTTGGTTTCTGCGGGAAAAGGCCTGAAGTTTGTCTTACACCGTGCCCTAATTGGCTGGCTGGCTCCTGGAATTCCATAATATGCAGGATGGTTCCCCGACCCAAGGTGGCACCAGTGCCAAGTCAGGCTGGTTTGACAATGCCATGTGGCTCCTGCAATCTGCCATTCAGAAACCGGGGCAGGTGAGTGTTGTTTGTCCGGGTAAAGGGCCGAGGTTTGTGTTCAGGGCCTGTGGCCGGAAGTGGCCGGCTGCCTCCTGAAAATTCTGCGATACGCAGGATGGTTCCCAGACCGAAGCTGGAACCACTTGAAAGTCGGGCTGGTTTGACAGTGCCAAGTGGCTCCTGCAAACTGACGTCCAGAATCAGGATGGGTAAGTTTGGTTTCTGCAGGAAAAGGCCTGAAGTTTGTCTTCAAACCCTGTGCTCTAATTGGCCGGCTGGCTCCCAGAATTCCAGGAAATGCAGGATGGTTCCCAGACCCAAGATGGCACCACTTCCAAGTCGGGCTGGTTTGACAGTGCCAAGTGGCTCCTGCAAACTGACGTCCAGAATCCGGATGGGTGACTTTGGTTTCTGCGGGAAAAGGCCTGAAGTTTGTCTTCAAACCCTGTGCCCTAATTGGCCGGCTGGCTCCTGGAATTCCATGATATGCAGGATGGTTCCCAGACCCAAGGTGGCACCACTTGAAAGTCAGGCTGGTTTGACAATGCCATGTGGCTCCTGCAACCTGCCATCCTATACCGGGTCAGGTGAGTTTGGTTTGTCCGGGAAATAGGCCGAGGTTTATGTTCGGGGCCTGTGGCCAGCTGCCTCCTGAAGTTCTGCAATACGCAGGATGGTTCCCAGACCCAAGCTGGCACCGCTTCAAAGTCACAGTGGTTTAACAGTGCTATGTGGCTCCTGCAATCTGCCCTGCTGAAGCAGGCCCAGTGCTTTTTTTTTTTCCAGGGAAAAAGGCCAAGGTTGGTGTTCAGGGCCTGTGGCCTGGAGTGGCAGGCTGGCTCCTGAAATTCCATGATTGGCAGGATTGTTCCCAGACCCAAGCTGGCACCACTTGAAAGTCGGGCTGTTTGACAGTGCCAAGTGGCTCCTGCAAACTGACGTCCAGAATCAGGATGGGTGACTTTGGTTTCTGCGGGAAAAGGCCTGAACTTTGTCTTCAAACCCTGTGCCCTAATTGGCTGGCTGGCTCCTGGAATTCCATAATATGCAGGATGGTTCCCAGACCCAAGGTGGCACCAGTGCCAAGTCAGGCTGGTTTTGACAATGCCATGTGGCTCCTGCAATCTGCCATTCAGAACCGGGGCAGGTGAGTGTTGTTTGTCCGGGTAAAGGGCCGAGGTTTGTGTTCAGGGCCTGTGGCCGGAAGTGGCCGGCTGCCTCCTGAAATTCTGCGATACGCAGGATTGTTTCCAGACCGAAGCTGGCACCACTTGAAAGTCAGGCTGGTTTGACATTGCCAAGTGGCTCCTGCAAAATGACGTCCAGAATCAGGACGGGTGAGTTTGGTTTCTGCGGGAAAAGGCCTGAAGTTTTTCTTCAAACCCCGTGCTCTAATTGGCCGGCTGGCTCCCGGAATTCCACGATATGCAGGATGGTTCCCAGACCGAAGCTGGCACCACTTGAAAGTCGGGCTGGTTTGACAGTGCCAAGTGGCTCCTGCAAACTGACGTCCAGAATCCGGATGGGTGACTTTGGTTTCTGCGGGAAAAGGCCTGAAGTTTGTCTTCAAACCCTGTGCCCTAATTGGCCGGCTGGCTCCTGGAATTCCATGATATGCAGGATGGTTCCCAGACCCAAGTTGGCACCAGTGCCAAGTCAGGCTGGTTTGACAATGCCATGTGGCTCCTGCAATCTGCCATTCAGAACCGGGGCAGGTCAGTGTTGTTTGTCCGGGTAAAGGGCCGAGGTTTGTGTTCAGGGCCTGTGGCCGGAAGTGGCCGGCTGCCTCCTGAAATTCTGCGATACGCAGGATGGTTTCCAGACCCAAGCTGGCACCACTTGAAAGTCGGGCTGGTTTGACAGTGCCAAGTGGCTCCTGCAAACTGACGTCCAGAATCAGGACAGGTGAGTTTGGTTTCTGCGGGAAAAGGCCTGAAGTTTGTCTTCAAACCCTGTGCCCTAATTGGCTGGCTGGCTCCTGGAATTCCATTATATGCAGGATGGTTCCCAGACCCAAGGTGGCACCACTTGAAAGTCAGGCTGGTTTGACAATGCCAAGTGGCTCCTGCAACCTGCCATCCTATACCGGGTCAGGTGAGTTTGGTTTGTCCGGGAAAAAAGGCCGAGGTTTATGTTCGGGGCCTGTGGCCAGCTGCCTCCTGAAGTTCTGCAATACGCAGGATGGTTCCCAGACCCAAGCTGGCACCGCTTCAAAGTCGCAGTGGTTTAACAGTGCTATGTGGCTCCTGCAATCTGCCCTGCTGAAGCAGGCCCAGTGCTTTTTTTTTTTCCCAGGGAAAAAGGCCAAGGTTGGTGTTCAGGGCCTGTGGCCTGGAGTGGCAGGCTGGCTCCTGAAATTCCATGATTGGCAGGATTGTTCCCAGACCCAAGCTGGCACCACTTGAAAGTCGGGCTGTTTGACAGTGCCAAGTGGCTCCTGCAAACTGACGTCCAGAATCACGATGGGTGACTTTGGTTTGTGCGGGAAAAGGCCTGAAGTTTGTCTTCAAACCCCGTGCTCTAATTGGCCGGGTGGCTCCCGGAATTCCACAATATGCAGGATGGTTCCCAGACCCAAGATGGCACCACTTCCAAGTCGGGCTGGTTTGACAGTGCCAAGTGGCTCCTGCAAACTGACGTCCTGAATCAGGACAGGTGAGTTTGGTTTCTGCGGGAAAAGGCCTGAAGTTTGTCTTCAAACCCTGTGCCCTAATTGGCCGGCTGGCTCCCGGAATTCCAGGAAATGCAGGATGGTTCCCAGACCCAAGGTGGCACCACTTCCAAGTCGGGCTGGTTTGACAGTGCCAAGTGGCTCCTGCAACCTGACGTCCAGAATCAGGACGGGTGAGTTTGGTTTCTGCGGGAAAAGGCCTGAAGTTTGTCTTCAAACCCCGTACTCTAATTGGCCGGGTGGCTCCCGGAATTCTACAATATGCAGGATGGTTCCCAGACCCAAGATGGCACCACTTCCAAGTCAGGCTGGTTTGACAGTGCCTAGTGGCTCCTGCAAACTGACGTCCAGAATCCGGATGGGTGACTTTGGTTTCTGCGGGAAAAGGCCTGAAGTTTGTCTTCAAACCCTGTGCCCTATTTGGCCGGCTGGCTCCTGGAATTTCATGATATGCAGGATGGTTCCCAGACCCAAGGTGGCACCAGTGCCAAGTCAGGCTGGTTTGACAATGCCATGTGGCTCCTGCAATCTGCCATTCAGAACCGGGGCAGGTGAGTGTTGTTTGTCCGGGTAAAGGGCCGAGGTTTGTGTTCAGGGCCTGTGGCCGGAAGTGGCCGGCTGCCTCCTGAAATTCTGCAATACGCAGGATGGTTCCCAGACCGAAGCTGGCACCACTTGAAAGTCGGGCTGGTTTGACAGTGCCAAGTGGCTCCTGCAAACTGACGTCCAGAATCAGGACGGGTGAGTTTGGTTTCTGCGGGAAAAGGCCTGAAGTTTGTCTTCAAACCCTGTGCTCTAATTGGCCGGGTGGCTCCCGGAATTCCACAATATGCAGGATGGTTCCCAGACCCAAGGTGGCACCACTTCCAAGTCGGGCTGGTTTGACAGTGCCAAGTGGCTCCTGCAAACTGACGTCCAGAATCCGGATGGGTGAGTTTGGTTTCTGCGGGAAAAGGCCTGAAGTTTGTCTTCAAACCCTGTGCCCTAATTGGCCGGCTGGCTCCTGGAATTACATGATATGCAGGTTGGTTCCCAGACCCAAGGTTGCACCAGTGCCAAGTCAGGCTGGTTTGACAATGCCATGTGGCTCCTGCAATCTGCCATTCAGAACCGGGGCAGGTGAGTGTTGTTTGTCCGGGTAAAGGGCCGAGGTTTGTGGTCAGGGCCTGTGGCCGGAAGTGGCCGGCTGCCTCCTGAAATTCTGCGATACGCAGGATGGTTTCCAGACCCAAGCTGGCACCACTTGAAAGTCGGGCTGGTTTGACAGTGCCAAGTGGCTCCTGCAAACTGACGTCCAGAATCCGGATGGGTGACTTTGGTTTCTGCGGGAAAAGGCCTGAAGTTTGTCTTACACCGTGCCCTAATTGGCTGGCTGGCTCCTGGAATTCCATAATATGCAGGATGGTTCCCCGACCCAAGGTGGCACCAGTGCCAAGTCAGGCTGGTTTGACAATGCCATGTGGCTCCTGCAATCTGCCATTCAGAACCGGGGCAGGTGAGTGTTGTTTGTCCGGGTAAAGGGCCGAGGTTTGTGTTCAGGGCCTGTGGCCGGAAGTGGCCGGCTGCCTCCTGAAATTCTGCGATACGCAGGATGGTTCCCAGACCGAAGCTGGAACCACTTGAAAGTCGGGCTGGTTTGACAGTGCCAAGTGGCTCCTGCAAACTGACGTCCAGAATCAGGATGGGTAAGTTTGGTTTCTGCAGGAAAAGGCCTGAAGTTTGTCTTCAAACCCTGTGCTCTAATTGGCCGGCTGGCTCCTGGAATTCCATGATATGCAGGATGGTTCCCAGACCCAAGTTGGCACCAGTGCCAAGTCAGGCTGGTTTGACAATGCCATGTGGCTCCTGCAATCTGCCATTCAGAACCGGGGCAGGTCAGTGTTGTTTGTCCGGGTAAAGGGCCGAGGTTTGTGTTCAGGGCCTGTGGCCGGAAGTGGCCGGCTGCCTCCTGAAATTCTGCGATACGCAGGATGGTTCCCAGACCGAAGCTGGAACCACTTGAAAGTCGGGCTGGTTTGACAGTGCCAAGTGGCTCCTGCAAACTGACGTCCAGAATCAGGATGGGTGACTTTGGTTTCTGCGGGAAAAGGCCTGAAGTTTGTCTTCAAACCCTGTGGCCTAATTGGCCGGCTGGCTCCCGGAATTCCAGGAAATGCAGGATGGTTCCCAGACCCAAGGTGGCAACCCTTCCAAGTCGGGCTGGTTTGACAGTGCCAAGTGGCTCCTGCAACCTGACGTCCAGAATCAGGACGGGTGAGTTTGGTTTCTGCGGGAAAAGGCCTGAAGTTTGTCTTCAAACCCTGTGCCCTAATTGGCTGGCTGGCTCCTGGAATTCCATTATATGCAGGATGGTTCCCAGACCCAAGGTGGCACCACTTGAAAGTCAGGCTGGTTTGACAATGCCAAGTGGCTCCTGCAACCTGCCATCCTATACCGGGTCAGGTGAGTTTGGTTTGTCCGGGAAAAAGGCCGAGGTTTATGTTCGGGGCCTGTGGCCAGCTGCCTCCTGAAGTTCTGCAATACGCAGGATGGTTCCCAGACCCAAGCTGGCACCGCTTCAAAGTCGCAGTGGTTTAACAGTGCTATGTGGCTCCTGCAATCTGCCCTGCTGAAGCAGGCCCAGTGCTTTTTTTTTTTCCCAGGGAAAAAGGCCAAGGTTGGTGTTCAGGGCCTGTGGCCTGGAGTGGCAGGCTGGCTCCTGAAATTCCATGATTGGCAGGATTGTTCCCAGACCCAAGCTGGCACCACTTGAAAGTCGGGCTGTTTGACAGTGCCAAGTGGCTCCTGCAAACTGACGTCCAGAATCACGATGGGTGACTTTGGTTTGTGCGGGAAAAGGCCTGAAGTTTGTCTTCAAACCCCGTGCTCTAATTGGCCGGGTGGCTCCCGGAATTCCACAATATGCAGGATGGTTCCCAGACCCAAGATGGCACCACTTCCAAGTCGGGCTGGTTTGACAGTGCCAAGTGGCTCCTGCAAACTGACGTCCTGAATCAGGACAGGTGAGTTTGGTTTCTGCGGGAAAAGGCCTGAAGTTTGTCTTCAAACCCTGTGCCCTAATTGGCCGGCTGGCTCCCGGAATTCCAGGAAATGCAGGATGGTTCCCAGACCCAAGGTGGCACCACTTCCAAGTCGGGCTGGTTTGACAGTGCCAAGTGGCTCCTGCAACCTGACGTCCAGAATCAGGACGGGTGAGTTTGGTTTCTGCGGGAAAAGGCCTGAAGTTTGTCTTCAAACCCCGTACTCTAATTGGCCGGGTGGCTCCCGGAATTCTACAATATGCAGGATGGTTCCCAGACCCAAGATGGCACCACTTCCAAGTCAGGCTGGTTTGACAGTGCCTAGTGGCTCCTGCAAACTGACGTCCAGAATCCGGATGGGTGACTTTGGTTTCTGCGGGAAAAGGCCTGAAGTTTGTCTTCAAACCCTGTGCCCTATTTGGCCGGCTGGCTCCTGGAATTTCATGATATGCAGGATGGTTCCCAGACCCAAGGTGGCACCAGTGCCAAGTCAGGCTGGTTTGACAATGCCATGTGGCTCCTGCAATCTGCCATTCAGAACCGGGGCAGGTGAGTGTTGTTTGTCCGGGTAAAGGGCCGAGGTTTGTGTTCAGGGCCTGTGGCCGGAAGTGGCCGGCTGCCTCCTGAAATTCTGCAATACGCAGGATGGTTCCCAGACCGAAGCTGGCACCACTTGAAAGTCGGGCTGGTTTGACAGTGCCAAGTGGCTCCTGCAAACTGACGTCCAGAATCAGGACAGGTGAGTTTGGTTTCTGCGGGAAAAGGCCTGAAGTTTGTCTTCAAACCCTGTGCTCTAATTGGCCGGGTGGCTCCCGGAATTCCACAATATGCAGGATGGTTCCCAGACCCAAGGTGGCACCACTTCCAAGTCGGGCTGGTTTGACAGTGCCAAGTGGCTCCTGCAAACTGACGTCCAGAATCCGGATGGGTGACTTTGGTTTCTGCGGGAAAAGGCCTGAAGTTTTTCTTCAAACCCCGTGCTCTAATTGGCCGGCTGGCTCCCGGAATTCCACGATATGCAGGATGGTTCCCAGACCGAAGCTGGCACCACTTGAAAGTCGGGCTGGTTTGACAGTGCCAAGTGGCTCCTGCAAACTGACGTCCAGAATCCGGATGGGTGACTTTGGTTTCTGCGGGAAAAGGCCTGAAGTTTGTCTTCAAACCCTGTGCCCTAATTGGCCGGCTGGCTCCTGGAATTCCATGATATGCAGGATGGTTCCCAGACCCAAGTTGGCACCAGTGCCAAGTCAGGCTGGTTTGACAATGCCATGTGGCTCCTGCAATCTGCCATTCAGAACCGGGGCAGGTCAGTGTTGTTTGTCCGGGTAAAGGGCCGAGGTTTGTGTTCAGGGCCTGTGGCCGGAAGTGGCCGGCTGCCTCCTGAAATTCTGCGATACGCAGGATGGTTCCCAGACCGAAGCTGGAACCACTTGAAAGTCGGGCTGGTTTGACAGTGCCAAGTGGCTCCTGCAAACTGACGTCCAGAATCAGGATGGGTAAGTTTGGTTTCTGCAGGAAAAGGCCTGAAGTTTGTCTTCAAACCCTGTGCTCTAATTGGCCGGCTGGCTCCCAGAATTCCAGGAAATGCAGGATGGTTCCCAGACCCAAGGTGGCACCACTTCCAAGTCGGGCTGGTTTGACAGTGCCAAGTGGCTCCTGCAACCTGACGTCCAGAATCAGGACGGGTGAGTTTGGTTTCTGCGGGAAAAGGCCTGAAGTTTGTCTTCAAACCCTGTGTCCTAATTGGCTGGCTGGCTCCTGGAATTCCATGATATGCAGGATGGTTCCCAGACCCAAGATGGCACCAGTGCCAAGTCAGGCTGGTTTGACAATGCCATGTGGCTCCTGCAATCTGCCATTCAGAACCGGGGCCGGTGAGTGTTGTTTGTCCGGGTAAAGGGCCGAGGTTTGTGTTCAGGCCTGTGGCCGGAAGTGGCCGGCTGCCTCCTGAAATTCTGCGATACGCAGGATGGTTTCCAGACCCAAGCTGGCACCGCTTCAAAGTCGCAGTGGTTTAACAGCGCTATGTGGCTCCTGCAATCTGCCCTGCTGAAGCAGGCCCAGTGCTTTTTTTTTTTCCCAGGGAAAAAACGCCAAGGTTGGTGTTCAGGGCCTGTGGCCTGGAGTGGCAGGCTGGCTCCTGAAATTCCATGATTCGCAGGATTGTTCCCAGACCCAAGCTGGCACCACTTGAAAGTCGGGCTGTTTGACAGTGCCAAGTGGCTCCTGCAAACTGACGTCCAGAATCAGGACAGGTGAGTTTGGTTTCTGCGGGAAAAGGCCTGAAGTTTGTCTTCAAACCCTGTGCCCTAATTGGCTGGCTGGCTCCTGGAATTCCATAATATGCAGGATGGTTCCCAGACCCAAGGTGGCACCAGTGCCAAGTCAGGCTGGTTTGACAATGCCATGTGGCTCCTGCATTCTGCCATTCAGAACCGGGGCAGGTGAGTGTTGTTTGTCCGGGTAAAGGGCCGAGGTTTGTGGTCAGGGCCTGTGGCCGGAAGTGGCCGGCTGCCTCCTGAAATTCTGCGATACGCAGGATGGTTTCCAGACCCAAGCTGGCACCACTTGAAAGTCGGGCTGGTTTGACAGTGCCAAGTGGCTCCTGCAAACTGACGTCCAGAATCAGGACAGGTGAGTTTGGTTTCTGCGGGAAAAGGCCTGAAGTTTGTCTTCAAACCCCGTGCCCTAATTGGCTGGCTGGCTCCTGGAATTCCATAATATGCAGGATGGTTCCCAGACCCAAGGTGGCACCAGTGCCAAGTCAGGCTGGTTTGACAATGCCATGTGGCTCCTGCAATCTGCCATTCAGAACTGGGGCAGGTGAGTGTTGTTTGTCCGGGTAAAGGGCCGAGGTTTGTGTTCAGGGCCTGTGGCCAGAAGTGGCCGGCTGCCTCCTGAAATTCTGCGATACGCAGGATGGTTCCAGACCGAAGCTGGCACCACTTGAAAGTCGGGCTGGTTTGACAGTGCCAAGTGGCTCCTGCAAACTGACGTCCAGAATCAGGACGGGTGAGTTTGGTTTCTGCGGGAAAAGGCCTGAAGTTTGTCTTCAAACCCTGTGCCCTAATTGGCTGGCTGGCTCCTGGAATTCCAGGAAATGCAGGATGGTTCCCAGACCCAAGGTGGCACCAGTGCCAAGTCAGGCTGGTTTGACAATGCCATGTGGCTCCTGCAATCTGCCATTCAGAACCGGGGCAGGTGAGTGGTGTTTGTCCGGGTAAAGGGCCGAGGTTTGTGTTCAGGGCCTGTGGCCGGAAGTGGCCGGCTGCCTCCTGAAATTCTGCGATACGCAGGATGGTTCCCAGACCCAAGGTGGCACCACTTGAAAGTCAGGCTGGTTTGACAATGCCATGTGGCTCCTGCAACCTGCCATCCTATACCGGGTCAGGTGAGTTTGGTTTGTCCGGGAAAAAGGCCGAGGTTTATGTTCGGGGCCTGTGGCCAGCTGCCTCCTGAAGTTCTGCAATATGCAGGATGGTTCCCAGACCCAAGCTGGCACCGCTTCAAAGTCGCAGTGGTTTTAACAGTGCTATGTGGCTCCTGCAATCTGCCCTGCTGAAGCAGGCCCAGTGCTTTTTTTTTTTCCCAGGGAAAAAGGCCAAGGTTGGTGTTCAGGGCCTGTGGCCTGGAGTGGCAGGCTGGCTCCTGAAATTCCATGCTTGGCAGGATGGTTCCCAGACCCAAGCTGGCACCACTTCAAAGTCGGGCTGGTTTGACAGGGCCAAGTGGCTCTTGCAAACTGACGTCCAGAATCACGATGGGTGACTTTGGTTTGTGCGGGAAAAGGCCTGAAGTTTGTCTTCAAACCCTGTGCTCTAATTGGCCGGCTGGCTCCCGGAATTCCAGGAAATGCAGGATGGTTCCCAGACCCAAGGTGGCACCACTTCAAAGTCGGGCTGGTTTGACAGTGCCAAGTGGCTCCTGCAAACTGACGTCCAGAATCAGGACAGGTGAGTTTGGTTTCTGCGGGAAAAGGCCTGAAGTTTGTCTTCAAACCCTGTGCCCTAATTGGCCGGCTGGCTCCTGGAATTCCATGATATGCAGGATGGTTCCCAGACCCAAGGTGGCACCAGTGCCAAGTCAGGCTGCTTTGACAATGCCATGTGGCTCCTGCAATCTGCCATTCAGAACCGGGGCAGGTGAGTCTTGTTTGTCCGGGGTAAAGGGCCGAGGTTTGTGTTCAGGGCCTGTGGCCGGAAGTGGCCAGCTGCCTCCTGAAATTCTGCGATACGCAGGATGGTTTCCAGACCCAAGCTGGCACCACTTGAAAGTCGGGCTGGTTTGACAGTGCCAAGTGGCTCCTGCAAACTGACGTCCAGAATCAGGATGGGTGAGTTTGGTTTCTGCGGGAAAAGGCCTGAAGTTTGTCTTCAAACCCTGTGCCCTAATTGGCTGGCTGGCTCCTGGAATTCCATAATATGCAGGATGGTTCCCAGACCCAAGGTGGCACCAGTGCCAAGTCAGGCTGGTTTGACAATGCCATGTGGCTCCTGCAATCTGCCATTCAGAACCGGGGCAGGTGAGTGTTGTTTGTCCGGGTAAAGGGCCGAGGTTTGTGGTCAGGGCCTGTGGCCGGAAGTGGCCGGCTGCCTCCTGAAATTCTGCGATACGCAGGATGGTTCCCAGACCGAAGCTGGCACCACTTGAAAGTGGGGCTTGTTTGACAGTGCCAAGTGGCTCCTGCAAACTGACGTCCAGAATCAGGATGGGTGAGTTTGGTTTCTGCGGGAAAAGGCCTGAAGTTTGTCTTCAAACCCTGTGCTCTAAATGGCCGGCTGGCTCCCGGAATTCCACGATATGCAGGATGGTTCCCAGACCCAAGCTGGCACCACTTCCAAGTCGGGCTGGTTTGACAGTGCCAAGTGGCTCCTGCAAACATACGTCCTGAATCAGGACGGGTGAGTTTGGTTTCTGCGGGAAAAGGCCTGAAGTTTGTCTTCAAAACCTGTGCTCTAAATGGCCGGCTGGCTCCTGGAATTCCATGATATGCAGGTTGGTTCCCAGACCCAAGGTGGCACCAGTGCCAAGTCAGGCTGGTTTGACAATGCCATGTGGCTCCTGCAATCTGCCATTCAGAACCGGGGCAGGTGAGTGTTGTTTGTCCGGGTAAAGGGCCGAGGTTTGTGGTCAGGGCCTGTGGCCGGAAGTGGCCGGCTGCCTCCTGAAATTCTGCGATACGCAGGATGGTGTCCAGACCCAAGCTGGCACCACTTGAAAGTCGGGCTGGTTTGACAGTGCCAAGTGGCTCCTGCAAACTGACGTCCAGAATCAGGATGGGTGAGTTTGGTTTCTGCGGGAAAAGGCCTGAAGTTTGTCTTCATACCCTGTGCTCTAAATGGCCGGCTGGCTCCCGGAATTCCACGATATGCAGGATGGTTCCCAGACCCAAGCTGGCACCACTTCCAAGTCGGGCTGGTTTGACAGTGCCAAGTGGCTCCTGCAAACTGACGTCCAGAATCAGGATGGGTGAGTTTGGTTTCTGCGGGAAAAGGCCTGAAGTTTGTCTTCAAACCCTGTGCTCTAAATGGCCGGCTGGCTCCCGGAATTCCACGATATGCAGGATGGTTCCCAGACCCAAGCTGGCACCACTTCCAAGTCGGGCTGGTTTGACAGTGCCAAGTGGCTCCTGCAAACATACGTCCTGAATCAGGACGGGTGAGTTTGGTTTCTGCGGGAAAAGGCCTGAAGTTTGTCTTCAAACCCTGTGCTCTAAATGGCCGGCTGGCTCCTGGAATTCCATGATATGCAGGTTGGTTCCCAGACCCAAGGTGGCACCAGTGCCAAGTCAGGCTGGTTTGACAATGCCATGTGGCTCCTGCAATCTGCCATTCAGAACCGGGGCAGGTGAGTGTTGTTTGTCCGGGTAAAGGGCCGAGGTTTGTGGTCAGGGCCTGTGGCCGGAAGTGGCCGGCTGCCTCCTGAAATTCTGCGATACGCAGGATGGTGTCCAGACCCAAGCTGGCACCACTTGAAAGTCGGGCTGGTTTGACAGTGCCAAGTGGCTCCTGCAAACTGACGTCCAGAATCAGGACAGGTGAGTTTAGTTTCTGCAGGAAAAGGCCTGAAGTTTGTCTTCAAACCCTGTGCCCTAATTGGCCGGCTGGCTCCTGGAATTCCATGATATGCAGGATGGTTCCCAGACCCAAGGTGGCACCAGTGCCAAGTCAGGCTGGTTTGACAATGCCATGTGGCTCCTGCAACCTGCCATCCTGTACCGGCTCAGGTGAGTTTGGTTTGTCCGGGAAAAAGGCCGAGGTTTATGTTCGGGGCCTGTGGCCAGCTGCCTCCTGACGTTCTGCAATACGCAGGATGGTTCCCAGACCCAAGCTGGCACCGCTTCAAAGTCGCAGTGGTTTAACAGTGCTATGTGGCTCCTGCAATCTGCCCTGCTGAAGCAGGCCCAGTGCTTTTTTTTTTCCCCAGGGAAAAAGGCCAAGTTTGGTGTTCAGGGCCTGTGGCCTGGAGTGGCAGGCTGGCTCCTGAAATTCCATGATTGGCAGGATTGTTCCCAGACCCAAGGTGGCACCACTTCCAAGTCTGGCTGGTTTGACAGTGCCAAGTGGCTCCTGCAACCTGACGTCCAGAACCAGGGTGGTGAGTTTGGTTTGTGCGGGGAAAAGGCCTGAAGTTTGTCTTCAAACCCTGTGCCCTAATTGGCTGGCTGGCTCCTGGAATTCCATGATATGCAGGATGGTTCCCAGACCCAAGGTGGCACCAGTGCCAAGTCAGGCTGGTTTGACAATGCCATGTGGCTCCTGCAATCTGCCATTCAGAACCGGGGCAGGTGAGTGTTGTTTGTCCGGGTAAAGGGCCGAGGTTTGTGTTCAGGGCCTGTGGCCGGCAGTGGCCGGCTGCCTCCTGAAATTCTGCGATACGCAGGATGGTTTCCAGACCGAAGCTGGCACCACTTCCAAGTCGGGCTGGTTTGACAGTGCCAAGTGGCTCCTGCAACCTGACGTCCAGAATCAGGACGGATGAGTTTGGTTTGTCCGGGAAAAGGGCTGAAGTTTGTCTTCAAACCCTGTGGCCTAATTGGCCGGCTGGCTCCTGGATTTCCATGATATGCAGGATGGTTCCCAGACCAAAGCTGGCACCGCTTCAAAGTCGGGCTGGTTTGACAGTGCCAAGTGGCTCCTGCAAACTGACGTCCAGAACCAGGACAGGTGAGTTTGGTTTCTGTGGGAAAAGGCCTGAAGTTTGTCTTCAAACCCTGTGGCCTAATTGGCCGGCTGGCTCCTGGAATTCCATGATATGCAGGATGGTTCCCAGACCCAAGCTGGCACCACTTCAAAGTCGGGCTGGTTTGAGAGTGCCAAGTGGCTCCTGCAAACTGACGTCCAGAATCAGGATGGGTGACATTGGTTTCTGCAGGAAAAGGCCTGAAGTTTGTCTTCAAACCCTGTGGCCTAATTGGCCGGCTGGCTCCTGGAATTCCATGATATGCAGGATGGTTCCCAGACCCAAGCTGGCACCACTTCAAAGTCGGGCTGGTTTGACAGTGCCAAGTGGCTCCTGCAAACTGACGTCCAGAATCAGGATGGGTGACTTTGGTTTGTGCGGGAAAAGGCCTGAACTTTGTCTTCAAACCCTGTGCCCCAATTGGCCGGCTGGCTCCTGGAATTCCATGATATGCAGGCTGGTTCCCAGACCCAAGCTGGCACCACTTGAAAGTCGGGCTGGTTTGACAGTGCCAAGTGGCTCCTGCAACCTGACGTCCAGAATCAGGACGGTTGAGTTTGGTTTGTCCGGGAAATGGGCTGAAGTTTGTCTTCAAACCCTGTGGCCTAATTGGCCGGCTGGCTCCTGGATTTCCATGATATGCAGGATGGTTCCCAGACCAAAGCTGGCACCACTTCAAAGTCGGGCTGGTTTGACAGTGCCAAGTGGCTCCTGCAAACTGACGTCCAGAACCAGGACCGTGAGTTTGGTTTCTGTGGGAAAAGGCCTGAAGTTTGTCTTCAAACCCTGTGGCCTAATTGGCCGGCTGGCTCCTGGAATTCCATGATATGCAGGATGGTTCCCAGACCCAAGATGGCACCACTTCAAAGTCGGGCTGGTTTGACAGTGCCAAGTGGCTCCTGCAAACTGACGTCCAGAATCAGGATGGGTGACTTTGGTTTCTGCGGGAAAAGGCCTGAAGTTTGTCTTCAAACCCTGTGGCCTAAATGGACGGCTGGCTCCTGGAATTCCATGATATGCAGGATGGTTCCCAGACCCAAGCTGGCACCACTTCAAAGTCGGGCTGGTTTGACAGTGCCAAGTGGCTCCTGCAAACTGACGTCCAGAATCAGGATGGGTGACTTTGGTTTCTGCGGGAAAATGCCTGAACTTTGTCTTCAAACCCTGTGCTCCAATTGGCCGGCTGGCTCCTGGAATTCCATGATATGCAGGATGGTTCCCAGACCCAAGCTGGCACCACTTCAAAGTCGGGCTGGTTTGACAGTGCCAAGTGGCTCCTGCAAACTGACGTCCAGAATCCGGATGGGTGACTTTGGTTTCTGCGGGAAAAGGCCTGAAGTTTGTCTTCAAACCCTGTGCCCTAATTGGCCAGCTGGCTCCTGGAATTCCATGATATGCAGGATGGTTCCCAGACCCAAGCTGGCACCGCTTCAAAGTCGCAGTGGTTTAACAGTGCTATGTGGCTCCTGCCATCTGCCCTCCTGAAGCAGGCCCAGTGCTTTTGTTTTTCCAGGGAAAAAGGCCAAGGTTGGTGTTCAGGGCCTGTGGCCTGGAGTGGCAGGCTGGCTCCTGGAATTCCATGATATGCAGGATGGTTCCCAGACCCAAGCTGGCCGCAGTCCCAAGTGTGGCTTCTTTGACAGTGCCAAGTGGCTGCTGCAATCTGCCGTCCTGTACCTGGCCAGGTGAGTTTGGTTTGCCAGGGAAAAGGGTCGAGGTTTGTGTCTGGTGGCCTGTGGCTGGAAGTGGCTACCTGCCTCCTGAAGTTCTGCGATACGCAGGATGGTTTCCAGACCCAAGCTGGCACCACTTGAAAGTCGGGCTGGTTTGACAGTGCCAAGTGGCTCCTGCAAACTGACGTCCAGAATCAGGACAGGTGAGATTAGTTTCTGCGGGAAAAGGCCTGAAGTTTCTCTTCAAACCCCGTGCCCTAATTGGCTGGCTGGCTCCTGGAATTCCATAATATGCAGGATGGTTCCCAGACCCAAGGTGGCACCAGTGCCAAGTCAGGCTGGTTTGACAATGCCATGTGGCTCCTGCAATCTGCCATTCAGAACCGGGGCAGGTGAGTGTTGTTTGTCCGGGTAAAGGGCCGAGGTTTGTGTTCAGGGCCTGTGGCCAGAAGTGGCCAGCTGCCTCCTGAAATTCTGCGATACGCAGGATAGTTCCCAGACCGAAGCTGGCACCACTTGAAAGTCGGGCTGGTTTGACAGTGCCAAGTGGCTCCTGCAAACTGACGTCCAGAATCAGGATGGGTGAGTTTGGTTTCTGCGGGAAAAGGCCTGAAGTTTGTCTTCAAACCCTGTGCTCTAATTGGCCGCGTGGCTCCCGGAATTCCATGATATGCAGGATGGTTCCCAGACCCAAGGTGGCACCACTTCCAATTCGGGCTGGTTTGACAGTGCCAAGTGGCTCCTGCAAACTGACGTCCAGAATCAGGACAGGTGAGTTTGGTTTCTGCGGGAAAAGGCCTGAAGTTTGTCTTCAAACCCTGTGCCCTAATTGGCTGGCTGGCTCCTGGAATTCCATAATATGCAGGATGGTTCCCAGACCCAAGGTGGCACCAGTGCCAAGTCAGGCTGGTTTGACAATGCCATGTGGCTCCTGCAATCTGCCATTCAGAACCGGGGCAGGTGAGTGTTGTTTGTCCGGGTAAAGGGCCGCGGTTTGTGTTCAGGGCCTGTGGCCGGAAGTGGCCGGCTGCCTCCTGAAATTCTGCGATACGCAGGATGGTTTCCAGACCGAAGCTGGCACCACTTGAAAGTCGGGCTGGTTTGACAGTGCCAAGTGGCTCCTGCAACCTGACGTCCAGAATCAGGACGGATGAGTTTGGTTTGTCCGGGAAAAGGGCTGAAGTTTGTCTTCAAACCCTGTGGCCTAATTGGCCGGCTGGCTCCTGGATTTCCATGATATGCAGGATGGTTCCCAGACCAAAGCTGGCACCACTTCAAAGTCGGGCTGGTTTGACAGTGCCAAGTGGCTCCTGCAAACTGACGTCCAGAATCAGGACAGGTGAGTTTGGTTTCTGTGGGAAAAGGCCTGAAGTTTGTCTTCAAACCCTGTGCCCTAATTGGCCGGCTGGCTCCTGGAATTCCATGATATGCAGGATGGTTCCCAGACCCAAGCTGGCACCGCTTCAAAGTCGCAGTGGTTTAACAGTGCTATGTGGCTCCTGCCATCTGCCCTCCTGAAGCAGGCCCAGTGCTTTTTTTTTTCCAGGGAAAAAGGCCAAGGTTGGTGTTCAGGGCCTGTGGCCTGGAGTGCCAGGCTGGCTCCTGGAATTCCATGATATGCAGGATGGTTCCCAGACCCAAGCTAGCCGCAGTCCCAAGTGTGGCTTCTTTGACAGTGCCAAGTGGCTGCTGCAATCTGCCGTCCTGTACCTGGCCAGGTGAGTTTGGTTTGCCAGGGAAAAGGGTCGAGGTTTGTGTCTGGTGGCCTGTGGCTGGAAGTGGCTGGCTGCCTCCTGAAGTTCTGCGATACGCAGGATGGTTTCCAGACCCAAGCTGGCACCACTTGAGAGTCGGTCTGGTTTGACAGTGCCAAGTGGCTCCTGCAAACTGACGTGCAGAATCAGGACAGGTGAGTTTAGTTTCTGCGGGAAAAGGCCTGAAGTTTGTCTTCAAACCCCGTGCCCTAATTGGCCGGCTGGCTCCCGGAATTCCAGGAAATGCAGGATGGTTCCCAGACCCAAGCTGGCACCACTTCCAAGTCGGGCTGTTTTGACAGTGCCAAGTGGCTCCTGCAAACTGACGTCCAGAATCAGGACGGGTGAGTTTGGTTTCTGCGGGAAAAGGCCTGAAGTTTGTCTTCAAACCCCGTACTCTAATTGGCCGGGTGGCTCCCGGAATTCCACAATATGCAGGATGGTTCCCAGACGCAAGATGGCACCACTTCCAAGTCAGGCTGGTTTGACAGTGCCTAGTGGCTCCTGCAAACTGACGTCCAGAATCCGGATGGGTGAGTTTGGTTTCTGCGGGAAAAGGCCTGAAGTTTGTCTTCAAACCCTGTGCCCTAATTGGCTGGCTGGCTCCTGGAATTCCATGATATGCAGGATGGTTCCCAGACCCAAGGTGGCACCAGTGCCAAGTCAGGCTGGTTTGACAATGCTATGTGGCTCCTGCAATCTGCCATTCAGAACCGGGGCAGGTGAGTGTTGTTTGTCCGGGTAAAGGGCCGAGGTTTGTGGTCAGGGCCTGTGGCCGGAAGTGGCCGGCTGCCTCCTGAAATTCCGCGATACGCAGGATGGTTTCCAGACCGAAGCTGGCACCACTTGAAAGTCGGGCTGGTTTGAGAGTGCCAAGTGGCTCCTGCAAACTGACGTCCAGAATCAGGACGGGTGAGTTTGGTTTCTGCGGGAAAAGGCCTGAAGTTTGTCTTCAAACCCCGTGCTCTAATTGGCCGGCTGGCTCCCGGAATTCCACAATATGTAGGATGGTTCCCAGACCCAAGATGGCACCACTTCCAAGTCGGGCTGGTTTGACAGTGCCAAGTGGCTCCTGCAAACTGACGTCCAGAATCAGGACGGGTGACTTTGGTTTCTGCGGGAAAAGGCCTGAAGTTTGTCTTCAAACCCTGTGCCCTAATTGGCCGGCTGGCTCCTGGAATTCCATGATATGCAGGTTGGTTCCCAGACCCAAGGTGGCACCAGTGCCAAGTCAGGCTGGTTTGACAATGCCATGTGGCTCCTGCAATCTGCCATTCAGAACCGGGGCAGGTGAGTGTTGTTTGTCCGGGTAAAGGGCCGAGGTTTGTGTTCAGGGCCTGTGGCCGGAAGTGGCCGGCTGCCTCCTGAAATTCTGCGATACGCAGGATTGTTTCCAGACCCAAGCTGGCACCACTTGAAAGTCGGGCTGGTTTGAGAATGCCAAGTGGCTCCTGCAAACTGACGTCCTGAATCAGGACAGGTGAGTTTGGTTTCTGCGGGAAAAGGCCTGAAGTTTGTCTTCAAACCCCGTGCCCTAATTGGCTGGCTGGCTCCTGGAATTCCATAATATGCAGGATGGTTCCCAGACCCAAGGTGGCACCAGTGCCAAGTCAGGCTGGTTTGACAATGCCATGTGGCTCCTGCAATCTGCCATTCGGAACCGGGGCAGGTGAGTGTTGTTTGTCCGGGTAAAGGGCCGAGGTTTGTGTTCAGGGCCTGTGGCCGGAAGTGGCCGGCTGCCTCCTGAAATTCTGCGATACGCAGGATGGTTCCCAGACCGAAGCTGGCACCACTTGAAAGTCGGGCTGGTTTGACAGTGCCAAGTGGCTCCTGCAAACTGACGTCCAGAATCAGGAAGGGTGAGTTTGGTTTCTGCGGGAAAATGCCTGAAGTTTGTCTTCAAACCCTGTGCTCTAATTGGCCGGCTGGCTCCCGCAATTCCAGGAAACGCAGGATGGTTCCCAGACCGAAGCTGGCACCACTTCCAAGTCGGGCTGGTTTGACAGTGCCAAGTGGCTCCTGCAAACTGACGTCCAGAATCAGGACGGGTGAGTTTGGTTTTCTGCGGGAAAAGGCCTGAAGTTTGTCTTCAAACCCTGTGCCCTAATTGGCTGGCTGGCTCCTGGAATTCCATAATATGCAGGATGGTTCCCAGACCCAAGGTGGCACCAGTGCCAAGTCAGGCTGGTTTGACAATGCCAAGTGGCTCCTGCAATCTGCCATTCAGAACCGGGGCAGGTGAGTGTTGTTTGTCCGGGTAAAGGGCCGAGGTTTGTGGTCAGGGCCTGTGGCCGGAAGTGGCCGGCTGCCTCCTGAAATTCTTGCGATACGCAGGATGGTTTCCAGACCCAAGCTGGCACCACTTGAAAGTCGGGCTGGTTTGAGAGTGCCAAGTGGCTCCTGCAAACTGACGTCCAGAATCAGGACAGGTGAGTTTGGTTTCTGCGGGAAAAGGCCTGAAGTTTGTCTTCAAACCCCGTGCCCTAATTGGCTGGCTGGCTCCTGGAATTCCATAATATGCAGGATGGTTCCCAGACCCAAGGTGGCACCAGTGCCAAGTCAGGCTGGTTTGACAATGCCATGTGGCTCCTGCAATCTGCCATTCAGAACCGGGGCAGGTGAGTGTTGTTTGTCCGGGTAAAGGGCCGAGGTTTGTGTTCAGGGCCTGTGGCCAGAAGTGGCCGGCTGCCTCCTGAAATTCTGCGATACGCAGGATGGTTCCCAGACCGAAGCTGGCACCACTTGAAAGTCGGGCTGGTTTGACAGTGCCAAGTGGCTCCTGCAAACTGACGTCCAGAATCAGGACAGGTGAGTTTGGTTTCTGCGGGAAAAGGCCTGAAGTTTGTCTTCAAACCCTGTGCTCTAATTGGCCGGCTGGCTCCCGGAATTCCATGATATGCAAGATGGTTCCCAGACCCAAGGTGGCACCACTTGAAAGTCGGGCTGGTTTGACAGTGCCAAGTGGCTCCTGCAAACTGACGTCCAGAATCAGGACAGGTGAGTTTGGTTTCTGCGGGAAAAGGCCTGAAGTTTGTCTTCAAACCCTGTGCACTAATTGGCCGGCTGGCTCCCGGAATTCCAGGAAATGCAGGATGGTTCCCAGACCCAAGCTGGCACCACTTCCAAGTCGGGCTGTTTTGACAGTGCCAAGTGGCTCCTGCAAACTGACGTCCAGAATCAGGACGGGTGAGTTTGGTTTCTGCGGGAATAGGCCTGAAGTTTGTCTTCAAACCCTGTGCCCTAATTGGCTGGCTGGCTCCTGGAATTCCATAATATGCAGGATGGTTCCCAGACCCAAGGTGGCACCAGTGCCAAGTCAGGCTGGTTTGACAATGCCATGTGGCTCCTGCAATCTGCCATTCAGAACCGGGGCAGGTGAGTGTTGTTTGTCCGGGTAAAGGGCCGAGGTTTGTGGTCAGGGCCTGTGGCCGGAAGTGGCCGGCTGCCTCCTGAAATTCTGCGATACGCAGGATGGTTTCCAGACCCAAGCTGGCACCACTTGAAAGTCGGGCTGGTTTGAGAGTGCCAAGTGGCTCCTGCAAACTGACGTCCAGAATCCGGATGGGTGAGTTTGGTTTCTGCGGGAAAAGGCCTGAAGTTTGCCTTCAAACCCCGTGCCCTAATTGGCTGGCTGGCTCCTGGAATTCCATGATATGCAGGATGGTTCCCAGACCCAAGGTGGCACCAGTGCCAAGTCAGGCTGGTTTGACAATGCCATGTGGCTCCTGCAATCTGCCATTCAGAACCGGGGCAGGTGAGTGTTGTTTGTCCGGGTAAAGGGCCGAGGTTTGTGTTCAGGGCCTGTGGCCAGAAGTGGCCGGCTGCATCCTGAATTTCTGCGATACGCAGGAAGGTTCTCAGACCCAAGGTGGCACCACTTCCAAGTCGGGCTGGTTTGACAGTGCCAAGTGGCTCCTGCAAACTGACGTCCAGAATCAGGACGGGTGAGTTTGGTTTCTGCGGGAAAAGGCCTGAAGTTTGTCTTCAAACCCTGTGCCCTAATTGGCTGGCTGGCTCCTGGAATTCCATAATATGCAGGATGGTTCCCAGACCCAAGGTGGCACCAGTGCCAAGTCAGGCTGGTTTGACAATGCCATGTGGCTCCTGCAATCTGCCATTCAGAACCGGGGCAGGTGAGTGTTGTTTGTCCGGGTAAAGGGCCGAGGTTTGTGTTCAGGGCCTGTGGCCGGAAGTGGCCGGCTGCCTCCTGAAATTCTGCGATACGCAGGATGGTTCCCAGACCGAAGCTGGCACCACTTGAAAGTCGGGCTGGTTTGACAGTGCCAAGTGGCTCCTGCAAACTGACGTCCAGAATCAGGACGGGTGAGTTTGGTTTCTGCGGGAAAAGGCCTGAAGTTTGTCTTCAAACCCTGTGCTCTAATTGGCCGGCTGCCTCCTGAAATTCTGCGATACGCAGGATAGTTCTCAGACCCAACCTGGCACCACTTCCAAGTCGGGCTGGTTTGACAGTGCCAAGTGGCTCCTGCAAACTGACGTCCAGAATCAGGACAGGTGAGTTTGGTTTCTGCGGGAAAAGGCCTGAAGTTTGTCTTCAAACCCCGTGCCCTAATTGGCTGGCTGGCTCCTGGAATTCCATGATATGCAGGATGGTTCCCAGACCCAAGGTGGCACCAGTGCCAAGTCAGGCTGTTTTGACAATGCCATGTGGCTCCTGCAATCTGCCATTCGGAACCGGGGCAGGTGAGTGTTGTTTGTCCGGGTAAAGGGCCGAGGTTTGTGTTCAGGGCCTCTGGCCGGAAGTGGCCGGCTGCCTCCTGAAATTCTGCGATACGCAGGATGGTTCCCAGACCGAAGCTGGCACCACTTCAAAGTCGGGCTGGTTTGACAGTGCCAAGTGGCTCCTGCAAACTGACGTCCAGAATCAGGACGGGTGAGTTTGGTTTCTGCGGGAAAAGGCCTGAAGTTTGTCTTCAAACCCTGTGCTCTAATTGGCCGGCTGGCTCCCGGAATTCCAGGAAATGCAGGATGGTTCCCAGACCCAAGCTGGCACCACTTGAAAGTCGGGCTGGTTTGACAGTGCCAAGTGGCTCCTGCAAACTGACGTCCAGAATCAGGACGGGTGAGTTTGCTTTCTGCGGGAAAAGGCCTGAAGTTTGTCTTCAAACCCTGTGCCCTAATTGGCTGGCTGGCTCCTGGAATTCCATGATATGCAGGATGGTTCCCAGACCCAAGGTGGCACCAGTGCCAAGTCAGGCTGGTTTGACAATGCCATGTGGCTCCTGCAATCTGCCATTCAGAACCGGGGCAGGTGAGTGTTGTTTGTCCGGGTAAAGGGCCGAGGTTTGTGGTCAGGGCCTGTGGCCGGAAGTGGCCGGCTGCCTCCTGAAATTCTGCGATACGCAGGATGGTTTCCAGACCCAAGCTGGCACCACTTGAAAGTCGGGCTGGTTTGAGAATGCCAAGTGGCTCCTGCAAACTGACGTCCTGAATCAGGACAGGTGAGTTTGGTTTCTGCGGGAAAAGGCCTGAAGTTTGTCTTCAAACCCCGTGCCCTAATTGGCTGGCTGGCTCCTGGAATTCCATAATATGCAGGATGGTTCCCAGACCCAAGGTGGCACCAGTGCCAAGTCAGGCTGGTTTGACAATGCCATGTGGCTCCTGCAATCTGCCATTCGGAACCGGGGCAGGTGAGTGTTGTTTGTCCGGGTAAAGGGCCGAGGTTTGTGTTCAGGGCCTGTGGCCGGAAGTGGCCGGCTGCCTCCTGAAATTCTGCGATACGCAGGATGGTTCCCAGACCGAAGCTGGCACCACTTGAAAGTCGGGCTGGTTTGACAGTGCCAAGTGGCTCCTGCAAACTGACGTCCAGAATCAGGACGGGTGAGTTTGGTTTCTGCGGGAAAATGCCTGAAGTTTGTCTTCAAACCCTGTGCTCTAATTGGCCGGCTGGCTCCCGCAATTCCAGGAAATGCAGGATGGTTCCCAGACCGAAGCTGGCACCACTTGAAAGTCGGGCTGGTTTGACAGTGCCAAGTGGCTCCTGCAAACTGACGTCCAGAATCAGGACGGGTGAGTTTGGTTTCTGCGGGAAAAGGCCTGAAGTTTGTCTTCAAACCCTGTGCACTAATTGGCCGGCTGGCTCCCGGAATTCCAGGAAATGCAGGATGGTTCCCAGACCCAAGCTGGCACCACTTCCAAGTCGGGCTGTTTTGACAGTGCCAAGTGGCTCCTGCAAACTGACGTCCAGAATCAGGACGGGTGAGTTTGGTTTCTGCGGGAAAAGGCCTGAAGTTTGTCTTCAAACCCCGTACTCTAATTGGCCGGGTGGCTCCCGGAATTCCACAATATGCAGGATGGTTCCCAGACCCAAGATGGCACCACTTCCAAGTCAGGCTGGTTTGACAGTGCCTAGTGGCTCCTGCAAACTGACGTCCAGAATCCGGATGGGTGACTTTGGTTTCTGCGGGAAAAGGCCTGAAGTTTGTCTTCAAACCCTGTGCCCTAATTGGCTGGCTGGCTCCTGGAATTCCATGATATGCAGCATGGTTCCCAGACCCAAGGTGGCACCAGTGCCAAGTCAGGCTGGTTTGACAATGCCATGTGGCTCCTGCAATCTGCCATTCAGAACCGGGGCAGGTGAGTGTTGTTTGTCCGGGTAAAGGGCCGAGGTTTGTGTTCAGGGCCTGTGGCCGGAAGTGGCCGGCTGCCTCCTGAAATTCTGCGATACGCAGGATGGTTTCCAGACCGAAGCTGGCACCACTTGAAAGTCGGGCTGGTTTGACAGTGCCAAGTGGCTCCTGCAAACTGACGTCCAGAATCAGGACAGGTGAGTCTGGTTTCTGCGGGAAAAGGCCTGAAGTTTGTCTTCAAACCCCGTGCCCTAATTGGCTGGCTGGCTCCTGGAATTCCATGATATGCAGGATGGTTCCCAGACCCAAGGTGGCACCAGTGCCAAGTCAGGCTGTTTTGACAATGCCATGTGGCTCCTGCAATCTGCCATTCAGAACCGGGGCAGGTGAGTGTTGTTTGTCCGGGTAAAGGGCCGAGGTTTGTGTTCAGGGCCTGTGGCCGGAAGTGGCCGGCTGCCTCCTAAAATTCTGCGATACGCAGGATGGTTTCCAGACCCAAGCTGGCACCACTTGAAAGTCGGGCTGGTTTGACAGTGCCAAGTGGCTCCTGCAAACTGACGTCCAGAATCAGGACAGGTGAGTTTGGTTTCTGCGGGAAAATGCCTGAAGTTTGTCTTCAAACCCCGTGCCCGAATTGGCTGGCTGGCTCCTGGAATTCCATAATATGCAGGATGGTTCCCAGACCCAAGGTGGCACCAGTGCCAAGTCAGGCTGGTTTGACAATGCCATGTGGCTCCTGCAATCTGCCATTCGGAACCGGGGCAGGTGAGTGTTGTTTGTCCGGGTAAAGGGCCGAGGTTTGTGTTCAGGGCCTGTGGCCGGAAGTGGCCGGCTGCCTCCTGAAATTCTGCGATACGCAGGATGGTTCCCAGACCGAAGCTGGCACCACTTGAAAGTCGGGCTGGTTTGACAGTGCCAAGTGGCTCCTGCAAACTGACGTCCAGAATCAGGACGGGTGAGTTTGGTTTCTGCGGGAAAAGGCCTGAAGTTTGTCTTCAAACCCTGTGCTCTAATTGGCCGGCTGGCTCCCGGAATTCCAGGAAATGCAGGATGGTTCCCAGACCCAAGGTGGCACCACTTCCAAGTCGGGCTGGTTTGACAGTGCCATGTGGCTCCTGCAAACTGACGTCCAGAATCAGGACAGGTGAGTTTGGTTTCTGCGGGAATAGGCCTGAAGTTTGTCTTCAAACCCTGTGCCCTAATTGGCCGGCTGGCTCCTGGAATTCCATAATATGCAGGATGGTTCCCAGACCCAAGGTGGCACCAGTGCCAAGTCAGGCTGGTTTGACAATGCCATGTGGCTCCTGCAATCTGCCATTCAGAACCGGGGCAGGTGAGTGTTGTTTGTCCGGGTAAAGGGCCGAGGTTTGTGGTCAGGGCCTGTGGCCGGAAGTGGCCGGCTGCCTCCTGAAATTCTGCGATACGCAGGATGGTTTCCAGACCCAAGGTGGCACCACTTCCAAGTCGGGCTGGTTTGACAGTGCCATGTGGCTCCTGCAAACTGACGTCCCGAATCCGGATGGGTGACTTTGGTTTCTGCGGGAAAAGGCCTGAAGTTTGTCTTCAAACCCCGTGCCCTAATTGGCTGGCTGGCTCCTGGAATTCCATAATATGCAGGATGGTTCCCAGACCCAAGGTGGCACCAGTGCCAAGTCAGGCTGGTTTGACAATGCCATGTGGCTCCTGCAATCTGCCATTCAGAACCGGGGCAGGTGAGTGTTGTTTGTCCGGGTAAAGGGCCGAGGTTTGTGTTCAGGGCCTGTGGCCAGAAGTGGCCGGCTGCATCCTGAATTTCTGCGATACGCAGGAAGGTTCTCAGACCCAAGGTGGCACCATTTCCAAGTCGGGCTGGTTTGACAGTGCCAAGTGGCTCCTGCAAACTGACGTCCAGAATCAGGACAGGTGAGTTTGGTTTCTGCGGGAAAAGGCCTGAAGTTTGTCTTCAAACCCTGTGCCCTAATTGGCTGGCTGGCTCCTGGAATTCCATAATATGCAGGATGGTTCCCAGACCCAAGGTGGCACCAGTGCCAAGTCAGGCTGGTTTGACAATGCCATGTGGCTCCTGCAATCTGCCATTCAGAACCGGGGCAGGTGAGTGTTGTTTGTCCGGGTAAAGGGCCGAGGTTTGTGTTCAGGGCCTGTGGCCGGAAGTGGCCGGCTGCCTCCTGAAATTCTGCGATACGCAGGATGGTTTCCAGACCCAAGCTGGCACCACTTGAAAGTCCGGCTGGTTTGACAGTGCCAAGTGGCTCCTGCAAACTGACGTCCAGCATCAGGACAGGTGAGTTTGGTTTCTGCGGGAAAAGGCCTGAAGTTTGTCTTCAAACCCCGTGCCCTAATTGGCTTGCTGGCTCCTGGAATTCCATAATATGCAGGATGGTTCCCAGACCCAAGGTGGCACCAGTGCCAAGTCAGGCTGGTTTGACAATGCCATGTGGCTCCTGCAATCTGCCATTCAGAACCGGGGCAGGTGAGTGTTGTTTGTCCGGGTAAAGGGCCGAGGTTTGTGTTCAGGGCCTGTGGCCAGAAGTGGCCGGCTGCCTCCTGAAATTCTGCGATACGCAGGATGGTTCCCAGACCGAAGCTGGCACCACTTGAAAGTCGGGCTGGTTTGACAGTGCCAAGTGGCTCCTGCAAACTGACGTCCAGAATCAGGACGGGTGAGTTTGGTTTCTGCGGGAAAAGGCCTGAAGTTTGTCTTCAAAACCTGTGCTCTAATTGGCCGGCTGGCTCCCGGAATTCCAGGAAATGCAGGATGGTTCCCAGACCCAAGGTGGCACCACTTCCAAGTCGGGCTGGTTTGACAGTGCCAAGTGGCTCCTGCAAACTGACGTCCAGAATCAGGACGGGTGAGTTTGGTTTCTGCGGGAAAAGGCCTGAAGTTTGTCTTCAAACCCTGTGCCCTAATTGGCTGGCTGGCTCCTGGAATTCCATAATATGCAGGATGGTTCCCAGACCCAAGGTGGCACCAGTGCCAAGTCAGGCTGGTTTGACAATGCCATATGGCTCCTGCAATCTGCCATTCAGAACCGGGGCAGTTGAGTGTTGTTTGTCCGGGTAAAGGGCCGAGGTTTGTGTTCAGGGCCTGTGGCCAGAAGTGGCCGGCTGCCTCCTGAAATTCTGCGATACGCAGGATAGTTCTCAGACCCAAGGTGGCACCACTTCCAAGTCGGGCTGGTTTGACAGTGCCAAGTGGCTCCTGCAAACTGACGTCCAGAATCAGGACAGGTGAGTTTGGTTTCTGCGGGAAAAGGCCTGAAGTTTGTCTTCAAACCCCGTGCCCTAATTGGCTGGCTGGCTCCTGCAATTCCATAATATGCAGGATGGTTCCCAGACCCAAGGTGGCACCAGTGCCAAGTCAGGCTGGTTTGACAATGCCATGTGGCTCCTGCAATCTGCCATTCAGAACCGGGGCAGGTGAGTGTTGTTTGTCCGGGTAAAGGGCCGAGGTTTGTGTTCAGGGCCTGTGGCCGGAAGTGGCCGGCTGCCTCCTGAAATTCTGCGATACGCAGGATGGTTTCCAGACCCAAGCTGGCACCACTTGAAAGTCGGGCTGGTTTGACAGTGCCAAGTGGCTCCTGCAAACTGACGTCCAGAATCAGGACAGGTGAGTTTGGTTTCTGCGGGAAAAGGCCTGAAGTTTGTCTTCAAACCCCGTGCCCTAATTGGCTGGCTGGCTCCTGGAATTCCAGGAAATGCAGGATGGTTCCCAGACCCAAGGTGGCACCAGTGCCAAGTCAGGCTGGTTTGACAATGCCATGTGGCTCCTGCAATCTGCCATTCAGAACCGGGGCAGGTGAGTGTTGTTTGTCCGGGTAAAGGGCCGAGGTTTGTGTTCAGGGCCTGTGGCCGGAAGTGGCCGGCTGCATCCTGAAATTCTGCGATACGCAGGATGGTTTCCAGACCCAAGCTGGCACCACTTGAAAGTCGGGCTGGTTTGAGAGTGCCAAGTGGCTCCTGCAAAATGACGTCCTGAATCAGGACAGGTGAGTTTTGTTTGTGCGGGAAAAGGCCTGAAGTTTGTCTTCAAACCCCGTGCCCTAATTGGCTGGCTGGCTCCTGGAATTCCATAATATGCAGGATGGTTCCCAGACCCAAGGTGGCACCAGTGCCAAGTCAGGCTGGTTTGACAATGCCATGTGGCTCCTGCAATCTGCCATTCGGAACCGGGGCAGGTGAGTGTTGTTTGTCCGGGTAAAGGGCCGAGGTTTGTGTTCAGGGCCTGTGGCCGGAAGTGGCCGGCTGCCTCCTGAAATTCTGCGATACGCAGGATGGTTCCCAGACCGAAGCTGGCACCACTTGAAAGTCGGGCTGGTTTGACAGTGCCTAGTGGCTCCTGCAAACTGACGTCCAGAATCAGGACAGGTGAGTTTGGTTTCTGCGGGAAAAGGCCTGAAGTTTGTCTTCAAACCCCGTGCCCTAATTGGCTGGCTGGCTCCTGGAATTCCAGGAAATGCAGGATGGTTCCCAGACCCAAGGTGGCACCAGTGCCAAGTCAGGCTGGTTTGACAATGCCATGTGGCTCCTTCAATCTGCCATTCAGAACCGGGGCAGGTGAGTGTTGTTTGTCCGGGTAAAGGGCCGAGGTTTGTGTTCAGGGCCTGTGGCCAGAAGTGGCCGGCTGCCTCCTGAAATTCTGCGATACTCAGGATGGTTTTCAGACCCAAGGTGGCACCACTTCCAAGTCGGGCTGGTTTGACAGTGCCAAGTGGCTCCTGCAAACTGACGTCCAGAATCAGGACAGGTGAGTTTGGTTTCTGCGGGAAAAGGCCTGAAGTTTGTCTTCAAACCCTGTGCCCTAATTGGCTGGCTGGCTCCTGGAATTCCATAATATGCAGGATGGTTCCCAGACCCAAGGTGGCACCAGTGCCAAGTCAGGCTGGTTTGACAATGCCATGTGGCTCCTGCAATCTGCCATTCAGAACCGGGGCAGGTGAGTGTTGTTTGTCCGGGTAAAGGGCCGAGGTTTGTGTTCAGGGCCTGTGGCCGGAAGTGGCCGGCTGCATCCTGAAATTCTGCGATACGCAGGATGGTTTCCAGACCCAAGCTGGCACCACTTGAAAGTCGGGCTGGTTTGAGAGTGCCAAGTGGCTCCTGCAAAATGACGTCCTGAATCAGGACAGGTGAGTTTGGTTTGTGCGGGAAAAGGCCTGAAGTTTGTCTTCAAACCCCGTGCCCTAATTGGCTGGCTGGCTCCTGGAATTCCATAATATGCAGGATGGTTCCCAGACCCAAGGTGGCACCAGTGCCAAGTCAGGCTGGTTTGACAATGCCATATGGCTCCTGCAATCTGCCATTCGGAACCGGGGCAGGTGAGTGTTGTTTGTCCGGGTAAAGGGCCGAGGTTTGTGTTCAGGGCCTGTGGCCGGAAGTGGCCGGCTGCCTCCTGAAATTCTGCGATACGCAGGATGGTTCCCAGACCGAAGCTGGCACCACTTGAAAGTCGGGCTGGTTTGACAGTGCCAAGTGGCTCCTGCAAACTGACGTCCAGAATCAGGACGGGTGAGTTTGGTTTCTGCGGGAAAAGGCCTGAAGTTTGTCTTCAAACCCTGTGCTCTAATTGGCCGGCTGGCTCCCGGAATTCCAGGAAATGCAGGATGGTTCCCAGACCCAAGGTGGCACCACTTCCAAGTCGGGCTGGTTTGACAGTGCCAAGTGGCTCCTGCAAACTGACGTCCAGAATCAGGACAGGTGAGTTTGGTTTCTGCGGGAAAAGGCCTGAAGTTTGTCTTCAAACCCCGTGCCCTAATTGGCTGGCTGGCTCCTGGAATTCCATAATATGCAGGATGGTTCCCAGACCCAAGGTGGCACCAGTGCCAAGTCAGGCTGGTTTGACAATGCCATGTGGCTCCTGCAATCTGCCATTCAGAACCGGGGCAGGTGAGTGTTGTTTGTCCGGGTAAAGGGCCGAGGTTTGTGTTCAGGGCCTGTGGCCGGAAGTGGCCGGCTGCCTCCTGAAATTCTGCGATACGCAGGATGGTTTCCAGACCCAAGCTGGCACCACTTGAAAGTCGGGCTGGTTTGACAGTGCCAAGTGGCTCCTGCAAACTGACGTCCAGAATCAGGACAGGTGAGTTTGGTTTCTGCGGGAAAAGGCCTGAAGTTTGTCTTCAAACCCCGTGCCCTAATTGGCTGGCTGGCTCCTGGAATTCCAGGAAATGCAGGATGGTTCCCAGACCCAAGGTGGCACCAGTGCCAAGTCAGGCTGGTTTGACAATGCCATGTGGCTCCTGCAATCTGCCATTCAGAACCGGGGCAGGTGAGTGTTGTTTGTCCGGGTAAAGGGCCGAGGTTTGTGTTCAGGGCCTGTGGCCGGAAGTGGCCGGCTGCATCCTGAAATTCTGCGATACGCAGGATGGTTTCCAGACCCAAGCTGGCACCACTTGAAAGTCGGGCTGGTTTGAGAGTGCCAAGTGGCTCCTGCAAAATGACGTCCTGAATCAGGACAGGTGAGTTTTGTTTGTGCGGGAAAAGGCCTGAAGTTTGTCTTCAAACCCCGTGCCCTAATTGGCTGGCTGGCTCCTGGAATTCCATAATATGCAGGATGGTTCCCAGACCCAAGGTGGCACCAGTGCCAAGTCAGGCTGGTTTGACAATGCCATGTGGCTCCTGCAATCTGCCATTCGGAACCGGGGCAGGTGAGTGTTGTTTGTCCGGGTAAAGGGCCGAGGTTTGTGTTCAGGGCCTGTGGCCGGAAGTGGCCGGCTGCCTCCTGAAATTCTGCGATACGCAGGATGGTTCCCAGACCGAAGCTGGCACCACTTGAAAGTCGGGCTGGTTTGACAGTGCCTAGTGGCTCCTGCAAACTGACGTCCAGAATCAGGACAGGTGAGTTTGGTTTCTGCGGGAAAAGGCCTGAAGTTTGTCTTCAAACCCCGTGCCCTAATTGGCTGGCTGGCTCCTGGAATTCCAGGAAATGCAGGATGGTTCCCAGACCCAAGGTGGCACCAGTGCCAAGTCAGGCTGGTTTGACAATGCCATGTGGCTCCTTCAATCTGCCATTCAGAACCGGGGCAGGTGAGTGTTGTTTGTCCGGGTAAAGGGCCGAGGTTTGTGTTCAGGGCCTGTGGCCAGAAGTGGCCGGCTGCCTCCTGAAATTCTGCGATACTCAGGATGGTTTTCAGACCCAAGGTGGCACCACTTCCAAGTCGGGCTGGTTTGACAGTGCCAAGTGGCTCCTGCAAACTGACGTCCAGAATCAGGACAGGTGAGTTTGGTTTCTGCGGGAAAAGGCCTGAAGTTTGTCTTCAAACCCTGTGCCCTAATTGGCTGGCTGGCTCCTGGAATTCCATAATATGCAGGATGGTTCCCAGACCCAAGGTGGCACCAGTGCCAAGTCAGGCTGGTTTGACAATGCCATGTGGCTCCTGCAATCTGCCATTCAGAACCGGGGCAGGTGAGTGTTGTTTGTCCGGGTAAAGGGCCGAGGTTTGTGTTCAGGGCCTGTGGCCGGAAGTGGCCGGCTGCATCCTGAAATTCTGCGATACGCAGGATGGTTTCCAGACCCAAGCTGGCACCACTTGAAAGTCGGGCTGGTTTGAGAGTGCCAAGTGGCTCCTGCAAAATGACGTCCTGAATCAGGACAGGTGAGTTTGGTTTGTGCGGGAAAAGGCCTGAAGTTTGTCTTCAAACCCCGTGCCCTAATTGGCTGGCTGGCTCCTGGAATTCCATAATATGCAGGATGGTTCCCAGACCCAAGGTGGCACCAGTGCCAAGTCAGGCTGGTTTGACAATGCCATATGGCTCCTGCAATCTGCCATTCGGAACCGGGGCAGGTGAGTGTTGTTTGTCCGGGTAAAGGGCCGAGGTTTGTGTTCAGGGCCTGTGGCCGGAAGTGGCCGGCTGCCTCCTGAAATTCTGCGATACGCAGGATGGTTCCCAGACCGAAGCTGGCACCACTTGAAAGTCGGGCTGGTTTGACAGTGCCAAGTGGCTCCTGCAAACTGACGTCCAGAATCAGGACGGGTGAGTTTGGTTTCTGCGGGAAAAGGCCTGAAGTTTGTCTTCAAACCCTGTGCTCTAATTGGCCGGCTGGCTCCCGGAATTCCAGGAAATGCAGGATGGTTCCCAGACCCAAGGTGGCACCACTTCCAAGTCGGGCTGGTTTGACAGTGCCAAGTGGCTCCTGCAAACTGACGTCCAGAATCAGGACGGGTGAGTTTGGTTTCTGTGGGAAAAGGCCTGAAGTTTGTCTTCAAACCCTGTGCCCTAATTGGCTGGCTGGCTCCTGGAATTCCATGATATGCAGGATGGTTCCCAGACCCAAGGTGGCACCAGTGCCAAGTCAGGCTGGTTTGACAATGCCATGTGGCTCCTGCAATCTGCCATTCAGAACCGGGGCAGGTGAGTGTTGTTTGTCCGGGTAAAGGGCCGAGGTTTGTGGTCAGGGCCTGTGGCCGGAAGTGGCCGGCTGCCTCCTGAAATTCTGCGATACGCAGGATGGTTTCCAGACCCAAGCTGGCACCACTTGAAAGTCGGGGTGGTTTGACAGTGCCAAGTGGCTCCTGCAAACTGACGTCCAGAATCAGGACAGGTGAGTTTGGTTTCTGCGGGAAAAGGCCTGAAGTTTGTCTTCAAACCCTGTGCTCTAATTGGCCGCGTGGCTCCCAGAATTCCATGATATGCAGGATGGTTCCCAGACCCAAGGTGGCACCACTTCCAAGTCGGGTTGGTTTGACAGTGCCAAGTGGCTCCTGCAAACTGACGTCCAGAATCAGGACAGGTGAGTTTGGTTTCTGCGGGAAAAGGCCTGAAGTTTGTCTTCAAACCCTGTGCCCTAATTGGCTGGCTGGCTCCTGGAATTCCATAATATGCAGGATGGTTCCCAGACCCAAGGTGGCACCAGTGCCAAGTCAGGCTGGTTTGACAATGCCATGTGGCTCCTGCAATCTGCCATTCAGAAGCGGGGCAGGTGAGTGTTGTTTGTCCGGGTAAAGGGCTGAGGTTTGTGTTCAGGGCCTGTGGCCGAAAGTGGCCGGCTGCCTCCTGAAATTCTGCGATACGCAGGATGGTTTCCAGACCGAAGCTGGCACCACTTGAAAGTCGGGCTGGTTTGAGAGTGCCAAGTGGCTCCTGCAAACTGACGTCCAGAATCAGGACAGGTGAGTTTGGTTTCTGCGGGAAAAGGCCTGAAGTTTGTCTTCAAACCCCGTGCCCTAATTGGCTGGCTGGCTCCTGGAATTCCATAATATGCAGGATGGTTCCCAGACCCAAGGTGGCACCAGTGCCAAGTCAGGCTGGTTTGACAATGCCATGTGGCTCCTTCAATCTGCCATTCAGAACCGGGACAGGTGAGTGTTGTTTGTCCGGGTAAAGGGCCGAGGTTTGTGTTCAGGGCCTGTGGCCGGAAGTGGCCGGCTGCATCCTGAAATTCTGCGATACGCAGGATGGTTTCCAGACCCAAGCTGGCACCACTTGAAAGTCGGGCTGGTTTGAGAGTGCCAAGTGGCTCCTGCAAAATGACGTCCTGAATCAGGACAGGTGAGTTTGGTTTGTGCGGGAAAAGGCCTGAAGTTTGTCTTCAAACCCCGTGCCCTAATTGGCTGGCTGGCTCCTGGAATTCCATAATATGCAGGATGGTTCCCAGACCCAAGGTGGCACCAGTGCCAAGTCAGGCTGGTTTGACAATGCCATATGGCTCCTGCAATCTGCCATTCGGAACCGGGGCAGGTGAGTGTTGTTTGTCCGGGTAAAGGGCCGAGGTTTGTGTTCAGGGCCTGTGGCCGGAAGTGGCCGGCTGCCTCCTGAAATTCTGCGATACGCAGGATGGTTCCCAGACCGAAGCTGGCACCACTTGAAAGTCGGGCTGGTTTGACAGTGCCAAGTGGCTCCTGCAAACTGACGTCCAGAATCAGGACGGGTGAGTTTGGTTTCTGCGGGAAAAGGCCTGAAGTTTGTCTTCAAACCCTGTGCTCTAATTGGCCGGCTGGCTCCCGGAATTCCAGGAAATGCAGGATGGTTCCCAGACCCAAGGTGGCACCACTTCCAAGTCGGGCTGGTTTGACAGTGCCAAGTGGCTCCTGCAAACTGACGTCCAGAATCAGGACGGGTGAGTTTGGTTTCTGTGGGAAAAGGCCTGAAGTTTGTCTTCAAACCCTGTGCCCTAATTGGCTGGCTGGCTCCTGGAATTCCATGATATGCAGGATGGTTCCCAGACCCAAGGTGGCACCAGTGCCAAGTCAGGCTGGTTTGACAATGCCATGTGGCTCCTGCAATCTGCCATTCAGAACCGGGGCAGGTGAGTGTTGTTTGTCCGGGTAAAGGGCCGAGGTTTGTGGTCAGGGCCTGTGGCCGGAAGTGGCCGGCTGCCTCCTGAAATTCTGCGATACGCAGGATGGTTTCCAGACCCAAGCTGGCACCACTTGAAAGTCGGGCTGGTTTGACAGTGCCAAGTGGCTCCTGCAAACTGACGTCCAGAATCAGGACAGGTGAGTTTGGTTTCTGCGGGAAAAGGCCTGAAGTTTGTCTTCAAACCCTGTGCTCTAATTGGCCGCGTGGCTCCCAGAATTCCATGATATGCAGGATGGTTCCCAGACCCAAGGTGGCACCACTTCCAAGTCGGGTTGGTTTGACAGTGCCAAGTGGCTCCTGCAAACTGACGTCCAGAATCAGGACAGGTGAGTTTGGTTTCTGCGGGAAAAGGCCTGAAGTTTGTCTTCAAACCCTGTGCCCTAATTGGCTGGCTGGCTCCTGGAATTCCATAATATGCAGGATGGTTCCCAGACCCAAGGTGGCACCAGTGCCAAGTCAGGCTGGTTTGACAATGCCATGTGGCTCCTGCAATCTGCCATTCAGAAGCGGGGCAGGTGAGTGTTGTTTGTCCGGGTAAAGGGCTGAGGTTTGTGTTCAGGGCCTGTGGCCGGAAGTGGCCGGCTGCCTCCTGAAATTCTGCGATACGCAGGATGGTTCCCAGACCGAAGCTGGCACCACTTGAAAGTCGGGCTGGTTTGACAGTGCCTAGTGGCTCCTGCAAACTGACGTCCAGAATCAGGACGGGTGAGTTTGGTTTCTGCGGGAAAAGGCCTGAAGTTTGTCTTCAAACCCTGTGCTCTAATTGGCCGGCTGGCTCCCGGAATTCCAGGAAATGCAGGATGGTTCCCAGACCCAAGGTGGCACCACTTCCAAGTCGGGCTGGTTTGACAGTGCCAAGTGGCTCCTGCAAACTGACGTCCAGAATCAGGACGGGTGAGTTTGGTTTCTGCGGGAAAAGGCCTGAAGTTTGTCTTCAAACCCCGTGCCCTAATTGGCTGGCTGGCTCCTGGAATTCCATAATATGCAGGATGGTTCCCAGACCCAAGGTGGCACCAGTGCCAAGTCAGGCTGGTTTGACAATGCCATGTGGCTCCTGCAATCTGCCATTCAGAACCGGGGCAGGTGAGTGTTGTTTGTCCGGGTAAAGGGCTGAGGTTTGTGGTCAGGGCCTGTGGCCGGAAGTGGCCGGCTGCCTCCTGAAATTCTGCGATACGCAGGATGGTTTCCAGACCGAAGCTGGCACCACTTGAAAGTCGGGCTGGTTTGAGAGTGCCAAGTGGCTCCTGCAAACTGACGTCCAGAATCAGGACAGGTGAGTTTGGTTTCTGCGGGAAAAGGCCTGAAGTTTGTCTTCAAACCCCGTGCCCTAATTGGCTGGCTGGCTCCTGGAATTCCATAATATGCAGGATGGTTCCCAGACCCAAGGTGGCACCAGTGCCAAGTCAGGCTGGTTTGACAATGCCATGTGGCTCCTTCAATCTGCCATTCAGAACCGGGGCAGGTGAGTGTTGTTTGTCCGGGTAAAGGGCCGAGGTTTGTGTTCAGGGCCTGTGGCCAGAAGTGGCCGGCTGCCTCCTGAAATTCTGCGATACTCAGGATGGTTTTCAGACCCAAGGTGGCACCACTTCCAAGTCGGGCTGGTTTGACAGTGCCAAGTGGCTCCTGCAAACTGACGTCCAGAATCAGGACAGGTGAGTTTGGTTTCTGCGGGAAAAGGCCTGAAGTTTGTCTTCAAACCCTGTGCCCTAATTGGCTGGCTGGCTCCTGGAATTCCATAATATGCAGGATGGTTCCCAGACCCAAGGTGGCACCAGTGCCAAGTCAGGCTGGTTTGACAATGCCATGTGGCTCCTGCAATCTGCCATTCAGAACCGGGGCAGGTGAGTGTTGTTTGTCCGGGTAAAGGGCCGAGGTTTGTGTTCAGGGCCTGTGGCCGGAAGTGGCCGGCTGCATCCTGAAATTCTGCGATACGCAGGATGGTTTCCAGACCCAAGCTGGCACCACTTGAAAGTCGGGCTGGTTTGAGAGTGCCAAGTGGCTCCTGCAAAATGACGTCCTGAATCAGGACAGGTGAGTTTGGTTTGTGCGGGAAAAGGCCTGAAGTTTGTCTTCAAACCCCGTGCCCTAATTGGCTGGCTGGCTCCTGGAATTCCATAATATGCAGGATGGTTCCCAGACCCAAGGTGGCACCAGTGCCAAGTCAGGCTGGTTTGACAATGCCATATGGCTCCTGCAATCTGCCATTCGGAACCGGGGCAGGTGAGTGTTGTTTGTCCGGGTAAAGGGCCGAGGTTTGTGTTCAGGGCCTGTGGCCGGAAGTGGCCGGCTGCCTCCTGAAATTCTGCGATACGCAGGATGGTTCCCAGACCGAAGCTGGCACCACTTGAAAGTCGGGCTGGTTTGACAGTGCCAAGTGGCTCCTGCAAACTGACGTCCAGAATCAGGACGGGTGAGTTTGGTTTCTGCGGGAAAAGGCCTGAAGTTTGTCTTCAAACCCTGTGCTCTAATTGGCCGGCTGGCTCCCGGAATTCCAGGAAATGCAGGATGGTTCCCAGACCCAAGGTGGCACCACTTCCAAGTCGGGCTGGTTTGACAGTGCCAAGTGGCTCCTGCAAACTGACGTCCAGAATCAGGACGGGTGAGTTTGGTTTCTGTGGGAAAAGGCCTGAAGTTTGTCTTCAAACCCTGTGCCCTAATTGGCTGGCTGGCTCCTGGAATTCCATGATATGCAGGATGGTTCCCAGACCCAAGGTGGCACCAGTGCCAAGTCAGGCTGGTTTGACAATGCCATGTGGCTCCTGCAATCTGCCATTCAGAACCGGGGCAGGTGAGTGTTGTTTGTCCGGGTAAAGGGCCGAGGTTTGTGGTCAGGGCCTGTGGCCGGAAGTGGCCGGCTGCCTCCTGAAATTCTGCGATACGCAGGATGGTTTCCAGACCCAAGCTGGCACCACTTGAAAGTCGGGCTGGTTTGACAGTGCCAAGTGGCTCCTGCAAACTGACGTCCAGAATCAGGACAGGTGAGTTTGGTTTCTGCGGGAAAAGGCCTGAAGTTTGTCTTCAAACCCTGTGCTCTAATTGGCCGCGTGGCTCCCAGAATTCCATGATATGCAGGATGGTTCCCAGACCCAAGGTGGCACCACTTCCAAGTCGGGTTGGTTTGACAGTGCCAAGTGGCTCCTGCAAACTGACATCCAGAATCAGGACAGGTGAGTTTGGTTTCTGCGGGAAAAGGCCTGAAGTTTGTCTTCAAACCCTGTGCCCTAATTGGCTGGCTGGCTCCTGGAATTCCATAATATGCAGGATGGTTCCCAGACCCAAGGTGGCACCAGTGCCAAGTCAGGCTGGTTTGACAATGCCATGTGGCTCCTGCAATCTGCCATTCAGAAGCGGGGCAGGTGAGTGTTGTTTGTCCGGGTAAAGGGCTGAGGTTTGTGTTCAGGGCCTGTGGCCGAAAGTGGCCGGCTGCCTCCTGAAATTCTGCGATACGCAGGATGGTTCCCAGACCGAAGCTGGCACCACTTGAAAGTCGGGCTGGTTTGACAGTGCCAAGTGGCTCCTGCAAACTGACGTCCAGAATCAGGACAGGTGAGTTTGGTTTCTGCGGGAAAAGGCCTGAAGTTTGTCTTCAAACCCCGTGCCCTAATTGGCTGGCTGGCTCCGGGAATTCCATAATATGCAGGATGGTTCCCAGACCCAAGGTGGCACCAGTGCCAAGTCAGGCTGGTTTGACAATGCCATGTGGCTCCTGCAATCTGCCATTCAGAACCGGGGCAGGTGAGTGTTGTTTGTCCGGGTAAAGGGCCGAGGTTTGTGTTCAGGGCCTGTGGCCAGAAGTGGCCGGCTGCATCCTGAATTTCTGCGATACGCAGGAAGGTTCTCAGACCCAAGGTGGCACCACTTCCAAGTCGGGCTGGTTTGACAGTGCCAAGTGGCTCCTGCAAACTGACGTCCAGAATCAGGACAGGTGAGTTTGGTTTCTGCGGGAAAAGGCCTGAAGTTTGTCTTCAAACCCTGTGCCCTAATTGGCTGGCTGGCTCCTGGAATTCCATAATATGCAGGATGGTTCCCAGACCCAAGGTGGCACCAGTGCCAAGTCAGGCTGGTTTGACAATGCCATGTGGCTCCTGCAATCTGCCATTCAGAACCGGGGCAGGTGAGTGTTGTTTGTCCGGGTAAAGGGCCGAGGTTTGTGTTCAGGGCCTGTGGCCGGAAGTGGCCGGCTGCCTCCTGAAATTCTGCGATACGCAGGATGGTTCCCAGGCCCAAGCTGGCACCACTTGAAAGTCGGGCTGGTTTGAGAGTGCCAAGTGGCTCCTGCAAACTGACGTCCAGAATCAGGACAGGTGAGTTTGGTTTCTGCGGGAAAAGGCCTGAAGTTTGTCTTCAAACCCCGTGCCCTAATTGGCTGGCTGGCTCCTGGAATTCCATAATATGCAGGATGGTTCCCAGACCCAAGGTGGCACCAGTGCCAAGTCAGGCTGGTTTGACAATGCCATGTGGCTCCTGCAATCTGCCATTCAGAACCGGGGCAGGTGAGTGTTGTTTGTCCGGGTAAAGGGCCGAGGTTTGTGTTCAGGGCCTGTGGCCAGAAGTGGCCGGCTGCCTCCTGAAATTCTGCGATACGCAGGATGGTTCCCAGACCGAAGCTGGCACCACTTGAAAGTCGGGCTGGTTTGACAGTGCCAAGTGGCTCCTGCAAACTGACGTCCAGAATCAGGATGGGTGAGTTTGGTTTCTGCGGGAAAAGGCCTGAAGTTTGTCTTCAAACCCTGTGCCCTAATTGGCTGGCTGGCTCCTGGAATTCCATAATATGCAGGATGGTTCCCAGACCCAAGGTGGCACCAGTGCCAAGTCAGGCTGGTTTGACAATGCCATATGGCTCCTGCAATCTGCCATTCAGAACCGGGGCAGGTGAGTGTTGTTTGTCCGGGTAAAGGGCCGAGGTTTGTGTTCAGGGCCTGTGGCCAGAAGTGGCCGGCTGCCTCCTGAAATTCTGCGATACGCAGGATAGTTCTCAGACCCAAGGTGGCACCACTTCCAAGTCGGGCTGGTTTGACAGTGCCAAGTGGCTCCTGCAAACTGACGTCCAGAATCAGGACAGGTGAGTTTGGTTTCTGCGGGAAAAGGCCTGAAGTTTGTCTTCAAACCCCGTGCCCTAATTGGCTGGCTGGCTCCTGGAATTCCATAATATGCAGGATGGTTCCCAGACCCAAGGTGGCACCAGTGCCAAGTCAGGCTGGTTTGACAATGCCATGTGGCTCCTGCAATCTGCCATTCAGAACCGGGGCAGGTGAGTGTTGTTTGTCCGGGTAAAGGGCTGAGGTTTGTGGTCAGGGCCTGTGGCCGGAAGTGGCCGGCTGCCTCCTGAAATTCTGTGATACGCAGGATGGTTTCCAGACCCAAGCTGGCACCACTTGAAAGTCGGGCTGGTTTGAGAGTGCCAAGTGGCTCCTGCAAACTGACGTCCAGAATCAGGACAGGTGAGTTTGGTTTCTGCGGGAAAAGGCCTGAAGTTTGTCTTCAAACCCCGTGCCCTAATTGGCTGGCTGGCTCCTGGAATTCCATAATATGCAGGATGGTTCCCAGACCCAAGGTGGCACCAGTGCCAAGTCAGGCTGGTTTGACAATGCCATGTGGCTCCTTCAATCTGCCATTCAGAACCGGGGCAGGTGAGTGTTGTTTGTCCGGGTAAAGGGCCGAGGTTTGTGTTCAGGGCCTGTGGCCAGAAGTGGCCGGCTGCCTCCTGAAATTCTGCGATACTCAGGATGGTTTTCAGACCCAAGGTGGCACCACTTCCAAGTCGGGCTGGTTTGACAGTGCCAAGTGGCTCCTGCAAACTGACGTCCAGAATCAGGACAGGTGAGTTTGGTTTCTGCGGGAAAAGGCCTGAAGTTTGTCTTCAAACCCTGTGCCCTAATTGGCTGGCTGGCTCCTGGAATTCCATAATATGCAGGATGGTTCCCAGACCCAAGGTGGCACCAGTGCCAAGTCAGGCTGGTTTGACAATGCCATGTGGCTCCTGCAATCTGCCATTCGGAACCGGGGCAGGTGAGTGTTGTTTGTCCGGGTAAAGGGCCGAGGTTTGTGTTCAGGGCCTGTGGCCGGAAGTGGCCGGCTGCCTCCTGAAATTCTGCGATACGCAGGATGGTTCCCAGACCGAAGCTGGCACCACTTGAAAGTCGGGCTGGTTTGACAGTGCCAAGTGGCTCCTGCAAACTGACGTCCAGAATCAGGACGGGTGAGTTTGGTTTCTGCGGGAAAAGGCCTGAAGTTTGTCTTCAAACCCTGTGCTCTAATTGGCCGGCTGGCTCCCGGATTTCCAGGAAATGCAGGATGGTTCCCAGACCCAAGGTGGCACCACTTCCAAGTCGGGCTGGTTTGACAGTGCCAAGTGGCTCCTGCAAACTGACGTCCAGAATCAGGACGGGTGAGTTTGGTTTCTGTGGGAAAAGGCCTGAAGTTTGTCTTCAAACCCTGTGCCCTAATTGGCTGGCTGGCTCCTGGAATTCCATAATATGCAGGATGGTTCCCAGACCCAAGGTGGCACCAGTGCCAAGTCAGGCTGGTTTGACAATGCCATGTGGCTCCTGCAATCTGCCATTCAGAAGCGGGGCAGGTGAGTGTTGTTTGTCCGGGTAAAGGGCTGAGGTTTGTGTTCAGGGCCTGTGGCCGGAAGTGGCCGGCTGCCTCCTGAAATTCTGCGATACGCAGGATGGTTCCCAGACCGAAGCTGGCACCACTTGAAAGTCGGGCTGGTTTGAGAGTGCCAAGTGGCTCCTGCAAACTGACGACCAGAATCAGGACGGGTGAGTTTGGTTTCTGCGGGAAAAGGCCTGAAGTTTGTCTTCAAAGCCTCTGCCCCAATTGGCCAGCTGGCTCCTGGAATTCCATGATATGCAGGATGGTTCCCAGACCGAAGCTGGCACCACTTGAAAGTCGGGCTGGTTTGACAGTGCCAAGTGGCTCCTGCAAATTGACGTCCAGAATCAGGACGGGTGACTTTGGTTTCTGCGGGAAAAGGCCTGAAGTTTGTCTTCAAACCCTGTGGCCTAATTGGCCGGCTGGCTCCTGGTATTCCATGTTATGCAGGATGGTTCCCAGACCCAAGCTGGCACCACTTCAAAGTCGGGCTGGTTTGACAGTGCCAAGTGGCTCCTGCAAACTAACGTCCAGAATCAGGATGGGTGACTTTGGTTTCTGCAGGAAAAGGCCTGAAGTTTGTCTTCAAACCCTGTGGCCTAATTGGACGGCTGGCTCCTGGAATTCCATGATATGCAGGATGGTTCCCAGACCCAAGGTGGCACCACTTGAAAGTCGGGCTGGTTTGACAGTGCCAAGTGGCTCCTGCAAACTGACATCCAGAATCAGGACGGGTGAGTTTGGTTTCTGCGGGAAAAGGCCTGAAGTTTGTCTTCAAACCCTGTGCCCCAATTGGCCGGCTGGCTCCTGGAATTCCATGATATGCAGGATGGTTCCCAGACCCAAGCTGGCACCACTTCAAAGTTGGGCTGGTTTGACAGTGCCAAGTGGCTGCTGCAACCTGATGTCCAGTACCGGGCCAGGTGAAATTGGTTTGTCCGGGAAAAGGGCCGAGGTTGCTCTTCAAACCCTGTGGCCTAATTTGCCGGCTGGCTCCTGAAATTCCATGATATGCAGGATGGTTCCCAGACCCAAGCAGGCACCAGTGCCAAGGCAGGCTGGTTTAACAGTGCCAAGTGGCTCCTGCAATCTCCCATCTAGAACCAGGCCAGGTGAGGTTTTTTTGCCAGGGAAAAGGGCCGAGGTTGGTGTTCACAGCCTGTGGTCTGGAGGGGCAGCCTGGCTCCTGAAATTCCATGATTCGCAGGATTATTCCCAGACCCAAGCTGGCACCACTTGAAAGTTGGGCTGGTTTGACAGTGCCAAGTGGCTCCTTTACCTTGCTGTCCAGTACCGGGCCAGGTGAGTTTGGTTTGTGCGGGAAAAAGGCTGAGGTTTGTCTTCAAACCCTGTGGCCTAATTGGCCGGCTGGCTCCTGGAATTCCATGATATGCAGGATGGTTCCCAGACCCAAGCTGGTCGCAGTCCCAAGTGTGGCTTCTTTGACAGTGCCAAGTGGCTCCTGCAATCTGCCGTCCTGTACCGGGCCAGGTGAGTTTGGTTTGCCAGGGAAAAGGGCCGAGGTTTGTGTCTGGTGGCCTGTGGCTGGAAGTGGCTGGCTGCCTCCTGAAGTTCTGCGATATGCAGGATGGTTCCCAGACCCAAGCTGGCACCACTTCAAAGTCGCACTGGTTTAACAGTGATATGTGGCTCCTGCAATCTGCCCCCCTGAAGCAGGCCCAGTGCTTTTTTTTTTCCCAGGGAAAAGGCCCGAGGTCTGTGTTCGTGGCCTTGTGGCCTGGAGTGGCAGGCTGGCTCCTGAAATTGCATGGCACGCAGGATGGTTCCCCGGCCCAAGCTGGCACCAGTCCCAAGTTTGGCTGCTTTGACAGTGCCAAGGGGCTCCTACATTCTCCCATCTAGAACTAGGCAAGGTGAGGGGTTTTTTTCCCAGGGAAAAGGGCGGAGGTTGGTGTTCACGGCCTGTGGTCAGGAGTGCCAGGCTGGCTCCTGAAATTCCATGATTCGCAGGATTGTTCACAGACCCAAGCTGGCACCACTTCAAAGTCGGGCTGGTTTGACAGTGCCAAGTGGCTCCTGCAACCTGACGTCCAGAATCAGGACGGATGAGTTTGGTTTCTGCGGGAAAAGGCCTGAAGTTTGTCTTCAAACCCTGTGCCCTAATTGGCTGGCTGGCTCCTGGAATTCCATAATATGCAGGATGGTTCCCAGACCCAAGGTGGCACCAGTGCCAAGTCAGGCTGGTTTGACAATGCCATGTGGCTCCTGCAATCTGCCATTCAGAACCGGGGCAGGTGAGTGTTGTTTGTCCGGGTAAAGGGCCGAGGTTTGTGTTCAGGGCCTGTGGCCGGAAGTGGCCGGCTGCCTCCTGAAATTCTGCGATACGCAGGATGGTTTCCAGACCGAAGCTGGCACCACTTGAAAGTCGGGCTGGTTTGACAGTGCCAAGTGGCTCCTGCAAACTGACGTCCAGAATCAGGACGGGTGAGTTTGGTTTCTGCGGGAAAAGGCCTGAAGTTTGTCTTCAAACCCCGTGCCTTAATTGGCCGCGTGGCTCCCGGAATTCCATGATATGCAGGATGGTTCCCAGACCCAGGGTGGCACCACTTGAAAGTTGGGCTGGTTTGACAGTGCCAAGTGGCTCCTTTACCTTGCTGTCCAGTACCGGGCCAGGTGAGTTTGGTTTGTGCGGGAAAAAGGCTGAGGTTTGTCTTCAAACCCTGTGGCCTAATTGGCCGGCTGGCTCCTGGAATTCCATGATATGCAGGATGGTTCCCAGACCCAAGCTGGTCGCAGTCCCAAGTGTGGCTTCTTTGACAGTGCCAAGTGGCTCCTGCAATCTGCCGTCCTGTACCGGGCCAGGTGAGTTTGGTTTGCCAGGGAAAAGGGTCGAGGTTTGTGTCTGGTGGCCTGTGGCTGGAAGTGGCTGGCTGCCTCCTGAAGTTCTGCGATATGCAGGATGGTTCCCAGACCCAAGCTGGCACCACTTGAAAGTCGGGCTGGTTTGAGAGTGCCAAGTGGCTCCTGCAAACTGACGTCCAGAATCAGGCTGGGTGACTTTGGTTTCTGCGGGAAAAGGCCTGAAGTTTGTCTTCAAACCCTGTGGCCTAATTGGCCGGCTGGCTCCCGGAATTCCAGGAAATGCAGGATGGTTCCCAGACCCAAGGTGGCAACCCTTCCAAGTCGGGCTGGTTTGACAGTGCCAAGTGGCTCCTGCAACCTGACGTCCAGAATCAGGACGGGTGAGTTTGGTTTCTGCGGGAAAAGGCCTGAAGTTTGTCTTCAAACCCTGTGCCCTAATTGGCTGGCTGGCTCCTGGAATTCCATAATATGCAGGATGGTTCCCAGACCCAAGGTGGCACCAGTGCCAAGTCAGGCTGGTTTGACAATGCCATGTGGCTCCTGCAATCTGCCATTCAGAACCGGGGCAGGTGAGTGTTGTTTGTCCGGGTAAAGGGCCGAGGTTTGTGGTCAGGGCCTGTGGCCGGAAGTGGCCGGCTGCCTCCTGAAATTCTGCGATACGCAGGATGGTTTCCAGACCCAAGCTGGCACCACTTGAAAGTCGGGCTGGTTTGACAGTGCCAAGTGGCTCCTGCAAACTGACGTCCAGAATCAGGACGGGTGAGTTTGGTTTCTGCGGGAAAAGGCCTGAAGTTTGTCTTCAAACCCCGTGCCTTAATTGGCCGCGTGGCTCCCGGAATTCCATGATATGCAGGATGGTTCCCAGACCCAGTGTGGCACCACTTCCAAGTCGGGCTGGTTTGACAGTGCCAAGTGGCTCCTGCAAACTGACGTCCAGAATCAGGACAGGTGAGTTTGGTTTCTGCGGGAAAAGGCCTGAAGTTTGTCTTCAAACCCTGTGGCCTAATTGGCCGGCTGGCTCCTGGAATTCCATGATATGCAGGATGGTTCCCAGACCCAAGCTGGCACCACTTGAAAGTCGGGCTGGTTGGACAGTGCCAAGTGGCTCCTGCAAACTGACGTCCAGAATCAGGATGGGTGACTTTGGTTTCTGCAGGAAAAGGCCTGAAGTTTGTCTTCAAACCCTGTGGCCTAATTGGATGGCTGGCTCCTGGAATTCCATGATATGCAGGATGGTCCCCAGACCCAAGCTGGCACCACTTCAAAGTCGGGCTGGTTTGACAGTGCCAAGTGCCTCCTGCAAACTGACGTCCAGAATCAGGATGGGTGACTTTGGTTTCTGCAGGAAAAGGCCTGAAGTTTGTCTTCAAACCCTGTGCCCTAATTGGCCAGCTGGCTCCTGGAATTCCATGATATGCAGGATGGTTCCCAGACCCAAGCTGGCACCGCTTCAAAGTCGCAGTGGTTTAACAGTGCTATGTGGCTCCTGCCATCTGCCCTCCTGAAGCAGGCCCAGTGCTTTTTTTTTTCCAGGGAAAAAGGCCAAGGTTGGTGTTCAGGGCCTGTGGCCTGGAGTGCCAGGCTGGCTCCTGGAATTCCATGATATGCAGGATGGTTCCCAGACCCAAGCTGGCCGCAGTCCCAAGTGTGGCTTCTTTGACAGTGCCAAGTGGCTGCTGCAATCTGCCGTCCTGTACCGGGCCAGGTGAGTTTGGTTTGCCAGGGAAAAGGGTCGAGGTTTGTGTCTGGTGGCCTGTGGCTGGAAGTGGCTGGCTGCCTCCTGAAGTTCTGCGATATGCAGGATGGTTCCCAGACCCAAGCTGGCACCACTTCAAAGTTGGGCTGGTTTGACAGTGCCAAGTGGCTGCTGCAACCTGATGTCCAGTACCGGGCCAGGTGAAATTGGTTTGTCTGGGAAAAGGGCCGAGGTTGCTCTTCAAACCCTGTGGCCTAATTTGCCGGCTGGCTCCTGAAATTCCATGATATGCAGGATGGTTCCCAGACCCAAGCAGGCACCAGTGCCAAGGCAGGCTGGTTTAACAGTACCAAGTGGCTCCTGCAATCTCCCATCTAGAACCAGGCCAGGTGAGGTTTTTTTGCCAGGGAAAAGGGCCGAGGTTGGTGTTCACAGCCTGTGGTCTGGAGGGGCAGCCTGGCTCCTGAAATTCCATGATTCGCAGGATTATTCCCAGACCCAAGCTGGCACCACTTGAAAGTTGGGCTGGTTTGACAGTGCCAAGTGGCTCCTGTACCTTGCTGTCCAGTACCGGGCCAGGTGAGTTTGGTTTGTGCGGGAAAAAGGCTGAGGTTTGTCTTCAAACCCTGTGGCCTAATTGGCCGGCTGGCTCCTGGAATTCCATGATTTGCAGGATGGTTCCCAGACCCAAGCTGGTCGCAGTCCCAAGTGTGGCTTCTTTGACAGTGCCAAGTGGCTCCTGCAATCTGCCGTCCTGTACCGGGCCAGGTGAGTTTGGTTTGCCAGGGAAAAGGGCCGAGGTTTGTGTCTGGTGGCCTGTGGCTGGAAGTGGCTGGCTGCCTCCTGAAGTTCTGCGATATGCAGGATGGTTCCCAGACCCAAGCTGGCACCACTTCAAAGTCGCACTGGTTTAACAGTGATATGTGGCTCCTGCAATCTGCCCCCCTGAAGCAGGCCCAGTGCTTTTTTTTTTCCCAGGGAAAAGGCCCGAGGTCTGTGTTCGTGGCCTTGTGGCCTGGAGTGGCAGGCTGGCTCCTGAAATTGCATGGCACGCAGGATGGTTCCCCGGCCCAAGCTGGCACCAGTCCCAAGTTTGGCTGCTTTGACAGTGCCAAGGGGCTCCTACATTCTCCCATCTAGAACTAGGCAAGGTGAGGGGTTTTTTTCCCAGGGAAAAGGGCGGAGGTTGGTGTTCACGGCCTGTGGTCAGGAGTGCCAGGCTGGCTCCGGAAATTCCATGATTCGCAGGATTGTTCCCAGACCCAAGCTGGCACCACTTCAAAGTCGGGCTGGTTTGACAGTGCCAAGTGGCTCCTGCAAACTGACGTCCAGAATCAGGATGGGTGACTTTGGTTTCTGCGGGAAAAGGCCTGAAGTTTGTCTTCAAACCCTGTGCCCCAATTGGCCGGCTGGCTTCTGGAATTCCATGATATGCAGGATGGTTCCCAGACCCAAGCCGGCACCACTTCAAAGTCGGGCTGGTTTGACAGTGCCAAGTGGCTCCTGCAACCTGACGTCCAGAATCAGGATGGATGAGTTTGGTTTGTCCGGGAAAAGGGCTGAAGTTTGTCTTCAAACCCTCTGCCCCAATTGGCCGGCTGGCTCCTGGAATTCCATGATATGCAGGATGGTTCCCAGACCAAAGCTGGCACCACTTCAAAGTCGGGCTGGTTTGACAGTGCCAAGTGGCTCCTGCAAACTGACGTCCAGAACCAGGACCGTGAGTTTGGTTTCTGCGGGAAAAGGCCTGAAGTTTGTCTTCAAACCCTGTGGCCTAATTGGCCGGCTGGCTCCTGGAATTCCATGATATGCAGGATGGTTCCCAGACCCAAGCTGGAACCACTTCAAAGTCGGGCTGGTTTGACAGTGCCAAGTGGCTCCTGCAAACTGACGTCCAGAATCAGGATGGGTGACTTTGGTTTCTGCGGGAAAAGGCCTGAAGTTTGTCTTCAAACCCTGTGGCCTAATTGGCCGGCTGGCTCCTGGAATTCCATGATATGCAGGATGGTTCCCAGACCCAAGCTGGCACCACTTCAAAGTCGGGCTGGTTTGACAGTGCCAAGTGGCTCCTGCAAACTGACGTCCAGAATCAGGATGGGTGACTTTGGTTTCTGCGGGAAAAGGCCTGAAGTTTGTCTTCAAACCCTGTGCCCCAATTGGCCGGCTGGCTCCTGGAATTCCATGATATGCAGGATGGTTCCCAGACCCAAGCTGGTCGCAGTCCCAAGTGTGGCTTCTTTGACAGTGCCAAGTGGCTGCTGCAATCTGCCGTCCTGTACCGGGCCAGGTGAGTTTGGTTTGCCAGGGAAAAGGGCCGAGGTTTGTGTCTGGTGGCCTGTGGCTGGAAGTGGCTGGCTGCCTCCTGAAGTTCTGCGATATGCAGGATGGTTCCCAGACCCAAGCTGGCACCACTTGAAAGTCGGGCTGGTTTGAGAGTGCCAAGTGGCTCCTGCAAACTGACGTCCAGAATCAGGACAGGTGAGTTTGGTTTCTGCGGGAAAAGGCCTGAAGTTTGTCTTCAAACCTCGTGCCCTAATTGGCTGGCTGGCTCCTGGAATTCCATAATATGCAGGATGGTTCCCAGACCCAAGGTGGCACCAGTGCCAAGTCAGGCTGGTTTGACAATGCCATGTGGCTCCTGCAATCTGCCATTCAGAACCGGGGCAGGTGAGTGTTGTTTGTCCGGGTAAAGGGCCGAGGTTTGTGGTCAGGGCCTGTGGCCGGAAGTGGCCGGCTGCCTCCTGAAATTCTGCGATACGCAGGATGGTTCCCAGACCGAAGCTGGCACCACTTGAAAGTTGGGCTGGTTTGACAGTGCCTAGTGGCTCCTGCAAACTTACGTCCAGAATCAGGACAGGTGAGTTTGGTTTCTGCGGGAAAAGGCCTGAAGTTTGTCTTCAAACCCCGTGCTCTAATTGGCCGGGTGGCTCCCGGAATTCCACAATATGCAGGATGGTTCCCAGACCCAAGCTGGCACCACTTCCAAGTCGGGCTGGTTTGACAGTGCCAAGTGGCTCCTGCAAACTGACGTCCAGAATCCGGATGGGTGACTTTGGTTTCTGCGGGAAAAGGCCTGAAGTTTGTCTTCAAACCCTGTGCCCTAATTGGCCGGCTGGCTCCTGGAATTCCATGATATGCAGGTTGGTTCCCAGACCCAAGGTGGCACCAGTGCCAAGTCAGGCTGGTTTGACAATGCCATGTGGCTCCTGCAATCTGCCATTCAGAACCGGGGCAGGTGAGTGTTGTTTGTCCGGGTAAAGGGCCGAGGTTTGTGTTCAGGGCCTGTGGCCGGAAGTGACCGGCTGCCTCCTGAAATTCTGCGATACGCAGGATGGTTTCCAGACCGAAGCTGGCACCACTTGAAAGTCGGGCTGGTTTGACAGTGCCAAGTGGCTCCTGCAAACTGACGTCCTGAATCAGGACAGGTGAGTTTGGTTTCTGCGGGAAAAGGCCTGAAGTTTGTCTTCAAACCCTGTGCCCTAATTGGCTGGCTGGCTCCTGGAATTCCATAATATGCAGGATGGTTCCCAGACCCAAGGTGGCACCAGTGCCAAGTCAGGCTGGTTTGACAATGCCATGTGGCTCCTGCAATCTGCCATTCAGAACCGGGGCAGGTGAGTGTTGTTTGTCCGGGTAAAGGGCCGAGGTTTGTGTTCAGGGCCTGTGGCCGGAAGTGGCCGGCTGCCTCCTGAAATTCTGCGATACGCAGGATGGTTCCCAGACCGAAGCTGGCACCACTTGAAAGTCGGGCTGGTTTGACAGTGCCAAGTGGCTCCTGCAAACTGACGTCCAGAATCAGGACGGGTGAGTTTGGTTTCTGCGGGAAAAGGCCTGAAGTTTGTCGTCAAACCCTGTGCTCTAATTGGCCACGTGGCTCCCGGAATTCCAGGAAATGCAGGATGGTTCCCAGACCCAAGGTGGCACCACTTCCAAGTCGGGCTGGTTTGACAGTGCCAAGTGGCTCCTGCAAACTGACGTCCAGAATCAGGATGGGTGAGTTTGGTTTCTGCGGGAAAAGGCCTGAAGTTTGTCTTCACACCCTGTGCCCTAATTGGCTGGCTGGCTCCTGGAATTCCATAATATGCAGGATGGTTCCCAGACCCAAGGTGGCACCAGTGCCAAGTCAGGCTGGTTTGACAATGCCATGTGGCTCCTGCAATCTGCCATTCAGAACCGGGGCAGGTGAGTGTTGTTTGTCCGGATAAAGGGCCGAGGTTTGTGTTCAGGGCCTGTGGCTGGAAGTGGCCGGCTGCCTCCTGAAATTCTGCGATACGCAGGATGGTTTCCAGACCGAAGCTGGCACCACTTGAAAGTCGGGCTGGTTTGACAGTGCCAAGTGGCTCCTGCAAACTGACGTCCAGAATCAGGACAGGTGAGTTTGGTTTCTGCGGGAAAAGGCCTGAAGTTTGTCTTCAAACCCCGTGCCCTAATTGGCTGGCTGGCTCCTGGAATTCCATAATATGCAGGATGGTTCCCAGACCCAAGGTGGCACCAGTGCCAAGTCAGGCTGGTTTGACAATGCCATGTGGCTCCTGCAATCTGCCATTCAGAACCGGGGCAGGTGAGTGTTGTTTGTCCGGGTAAAGGGCCGAGGTTTGTGTTCAGGGCCTGTGGCCGGAAGTGGCCGGCTGCCTCCTGAAATTCTGCGATACGCAGGATGGTTCCCAGACCGAAGTTGGCACCACTTGAAAGTCGGGCTGGTTTGACAGTGCCAAGTGGCTCCTGCAAACTGACGTCCAGAATCAGGTCGGCTGAGTTTGGTTTCTGCGGGAAAAGGCCTGAAGTTTGTCTTCAAACCCTGTGCTCTAATTGGCCGGCTGGCTCCCGGAATTCCATGAAATGCAGGATGGTTCCCAGACCCAAGGTGGCACCACTTCCAAGTCGGGCTGGTTTGACAGTGCCAAGTGGCTCCTGCAAACTGACGTCCAGAATCAGGACGGGTGAGTTTGGTTTCTGCGGGAAAAGGCCTGAAGTTTGTCTTCACACCCTGTGCCCTAATTGGCTGGCTGGCTCCTGGAATTCCATAATATGCAGGATGGTTCCCAGACCCAAGGTGGCACCAGTGCCAAGTCAGGCTGGTTTGACAATGCCATGTGGCTCCTGCAATCTGCCATTCAGAACCGGGGCAGGTGAGTGTTGTTTGTCCGGGTAAAGGGCCGAGGTTTGTGTTCAGGGCCTGTGGCCGGAAGTGGCCGGCTGCCTCCTGAAATTCTGCGATACGCAGGATGGTTCCCAGACCGAAGCTGGCACCACTTGAAAGTCGGGCTGGTTTGACAGTGCCAAGTGGCTCCTGCAAACTGACGTCCAGAATCAGGACGGGTGAGTTTGGTTTCTGCGGGAAAAGGCCTGAAGTTTGTCGTCAAACCCTGTGCTCTAATTGGCCACGTGGCTCCCGGAATTCCAGGAAATGCAGGATGGTTCCCAGACCCAAGGTGGCACCACTTCCAAGTCGGGCTGGTTTGACAGTGCCAAGTGGCTCCTGCAAACTGACGTCCAGAATCAGGATGGGTGAGTTTGGTTTCTGCGGGAAAAGGCCTGAAGTTTGTCTTCACACCCTGTGCCCTAATTGGCTGGCTGGCTCCTGGAATTCCATAATATGCAGGATGGTTCCCAGACCCAAGGTGGCACCAGTGCCAAGTCAGGCTGGTTTGACAATGCCATGTGGCTCCTGCAATCTGCCATTCAGAACCGGGGCAGGTGAGTGTTGTTTGTCCGGATAAAGGGCCGAGGTTTGTGTTCAGGGCCTGTGGCTGGAAGTGGCCGGCTGCCTCCTGAAATTCTGCGATACGCAGGATGGTTTCCAGACCCAAGCTGGCACCACTTGAAAGTCGGGCTGGTTTGACAGTGCCAAGTGGCTCCTGCAAACTGACGTCCAGAATCAGGACAGGTGAGTTTGGTTTCTGCGGGAAAAGGCCTGAAGTTTGTCTTCAAACCCCGTGCCCTAATTGGCTGGCTGGCTCCTGGAATTCCATAATATGCAGGATGGTTCCCAGACCCAAGGTGGCACCAGTGCCAAGTCAGGCTGGTTTGACAATGCCATGTGGCTCCTGCAATCTGCCATTCAGAACCGGGGCAGGTGAGTGTTGTTTGTCCGGGTAAAGGGCCGAGGTTTGTGTTCAGGGCCTGTGGCCGGAAGTGGCCGGCTGCCTCCTGAAATTCTGCGATACGCAGGATGGTTCCCAGACCGAAGTTGGCACCACTTGAAAGTCGGGCTGGTTTGACAGTGCCAAGTGGCTCCTGCAAACTGACGTCCAGAATCAGGACGGCTGAGTTTGGTTTCTGCGGGAAAAGGCCTGAAGTTTGTCTTCAAACCCTGTGCTCTAATTGGCCGGCTGGCTCCCGGAATTCCAGGAAATGCAGGATGGTTCCCAGACCCAAGGTGGCACCACTTCCAAGTCGGGCTGGTTTGACAGTGCCAAGTGGCTCCTGCAAACTGACGTCCAGAATCAGGACGGGTGAGTTTGGTTTCTGCGGGAAAAGGCCTGAAGTTTGTCTTCACACCCTGTGCCCTAATTGGCTGGCTGGCTCCTGGAATTCCATAATATGCAGGATGGTTCCCAGACCCAAGGTGGCACCAGTGCCAAGTCAGGCTGGTTTGACAATGCCATGTGGCTCCTGCAATCTGCCATTCAGAACCGGGGCAGGTGAGTGTTGTTTGTCCGGGTAAAGGGCCGAGGTTTGTGTTCAGGGCCTGTGGCCGGAAGTGGCCGGCTGCCTCCTGAAATTCTGCGATACGCAGGATGGTTTCCAGACCGAAGCTGGCACCACTTGAAAGTCGGGCTGGTTTGAAAGTGCCAAGTGGCTCCTGCAAACTGACGTCCAGAATCAGGACAGGTGAGTTTGGTTTCTGCGGGAAAAGGCCTGAAGTTTGTCTTCAAACCCCGTGCCCTAATTGGCTGGCTGGCTCCTGGAATTCCATAATATGCAGGATGGTTCCCAGACCCAAGGTGGCACCAGTGCCAAGTCAGGCTGGTTTGACAATGCCATGTGGCTCCTGCAATCTGCCATTCAGAACCGGGGCAGGTGAGTGTTGTTTGTCCGGGTAAAGGGCCGAGGTTTGTGTTCAGGGCCTGTGGCCAGAAGTGGCCGGCTGCCTCCTGAAATTCTGCGATACGCAGGATGGTTCCCAGACCGAAGTTGGCACCACTTGAAAGTCGGGCTGGTTTGACAGTGCCAAGTGGCTCCTGCAAACTGACGTCCAGAATCAGGACGGGTGAGTTTGGTTTCTGCGGGAAAAGGCCTGAAGTTTGTCTTCAAACCCTGTGCTCTAATTGGCCGGCTGGCTCCCGGAATTCCAGGAAATGCAGGATGGTTCCCAGACCCAAGGTGGCACCACTTCCAAGTCGGGCTGGTTTGACAGTGCCAAGTGGCTCCTGCAAACTGACGTCCAGAATCAGGACGGGTGAGTTTGGTTTCTGCGGGAAAAGGCCTGAAGTTTGTCTTCACACCCTGTGCCCGAATTGGCCAGCTGGCTCCTGGAATTCCATAATATGCAGGATGGTTCCCAGACCCAAGGTGGCACCAGTGCCAAGTCAGGCTGGTTTGACAATGCCATGTGGCTCCTGCAATCTGCCATTCAGAACCGGGGCAGGTGAGTGTTGTTTGTCCGGGTAAAGGGCCGAGGTTTGTGTTCAGGGCCTGTGGCCGGAAGTGGCCGGCTGCCTCCTGAAATTCTGCGATACGCAGGATGGTTTCCAGACCGAAGCTGGCACCACTTGAAAGTCGGGCTGGTTTGACAGTGCCAAGTGGCTCCTGCAAACTGACGTCCAGAATCAGGACAGGTGAGTTTGGTTTCTGCGGGAAAAGGCCTGAAGTTTGTCTTCAAACCCCGTGCCCTAATTGGCTGGCTGGCTCCTGGAATTCCATAATATGCAGGATGGTTCCCAGACCCAAGGTGGCACCAGTGCCAAGTCAGGCTGGTTTGACAATGCCATGTGGCTCCTGCAATCTGCCATTCAGAACCGGGGCAGGTGAGTGTTGTTTGTCCGGGTAAAGGGCCGAGGTTTGTGTTCAGGGCCTGTGGCCAGAAGTGGCCGGCTGCCTCCTGAAATTCTGCGATACGCAGGATGGTTCCCAGACCGAAGTTGGCACCACTTGAAAGTCGGGCTGGTTTGACAGTGCCAAGTGGCTCCTGCAAACTGACGTCCAGAATCAGGACCGTGAGTTTGGTTTCTGCGGGAAAAGGCCTGAAGTTTGTCTTCAAACCCTGTGCTCTAATTGGCCACGTGGCTCCCGGAATTCCATGATATGCAGGATGGTTCCCAGACCCAAAGTGGCACCACTTCCAAGTCGGGCTGGTTTGACAGTGCCAAGTGGCTCCTGCAAACTGACGTCCAGAATCAGGACAGGTGAGTTTGGTTTCTGCGGGAAAAGGCCTGAAGTTTGTCTTCAAACCCTGTGCCCTAATTGGCTGGCTGGCTCCTGGAATTCCATGATATGCAGGATGGTTCCCAGACCCAAGGTGGCACCAGTGCCAAGTCAGGCTGGTTTGACAATGCCATGTGGCTCCTGCAATCTGCCATTCAGAACCGGGGCAGGTGAGTGTTGTTTTTCCGGGTAAAGGGCCGAGGTTTGTGTTCAGGGCCTGTGGCCGGAAGTGGCCGGCTGCCTCCTGAAATTCTGCGATATGCAGGATAGTTCCCAGACCGAAGCTGGCACCACTTGAAAGTCGGGCTGGTTTGACAGTGCCAAGTGGCTCCTGCAAACTGACGTCCAGAATCAGGACGGGTGAGTTTGGTTTCTGCGGGAAAAGGCCTGAAGTTTGTCTTCAAACCCTGTGTTCTAATTGGCCGCGTGGCTCCTGGAATTCCATGATATGCAGGATGGTTCCCAGACCCAGGGTGGCACCACTTCCAAGTCGGGCTGGTTTGACAGTGCCAAGTGGCTCCTGCAAACTGACGTCCAGAATCAGGACAGGTGAGTTTGGTTTCGGCGGGAAAAGGCCTGAAGTTTGTCTTCAAACCCTGTGGCCTAATTGGCCTGCTGGCTCCTGGAATTCCATGATATGCAGGATGGTTCCCAGACCAAAGCTGGCACCACTTCAAAGTCGGGCTGGTTTGACAGTGCCAAGTGGCTCCTGCAAACTGACGTCAAGAATCAGGATGGGTGACATTGGTTTCTGCAGGAAAAGGCCTGAAGTTCGTCTTCAAACCCTGTGGCCTAATTGGATGGCTGGCTCCTGGAATTCCATGATATGCAGGATGGTTCCCAGACCCAAGCTGGCACCACTTCAAAGTCGGGCTGGTTTGACAGTGCCAAGTGGCTCCTGCAAACTGACGTCCAGAATCCGGATGGGTGACTTTGGTTTCTGCGGGAAAAGGCCTGAAGTTTGTCTTCAAACCCTGTGCCCTAATTGGCCAGCTGGCTCCTGGAATTCCATGATATGCAGGATGGTTCCCAGACCCAAGCTGGCACCGCTTCAAAGTCGCAGTGGTTTAACAGTGCTATGTGGCTCCTGCCATCTGCCCTCCTGAAGCAGGCCCAGTGCTTTTTTTTTTCCAGGGAAAAAGGCCAAGGTTGGTGTTCAGGGCCTGTGGCCTGGAGTGCCAGGCTGGCTCCTGGAATTCCATGATATGCAGGATGGTTCCCAGACCCAAGCTGGCCGCAGTCCCAAGTTTGGCTGCTTTGACAGTGCCAAGTGGCTGCTGCAATCTGCTGTCCTGTACCGGGCCAGGTGAGTTTGGTTTGCCAGGGAAAAGGGTCGAGGTTTGTGTCTGGTGGCCTGTGGCTGGAAGTGGCTGGCTGCCTCCTGAAGTTCTGCGATATGCAGGATGGTTCCCAGACCCAAGCTGGCACCACTTCAAAGTTGGGCTGGTTTGACAGTGCCAAGTGGCTGCTGCAACCTGATGTCCAGTACCGGGCCAGGTGAAATTGGTTTGTCTGGGAAAAGGGCCGAGGTTGCTCTTCAAACCCTGTGGCCTAATTTGCCGGCTGGCTCCTGAAATTCCATGATATGCAGGATGGTTCCCAGACCCAAGCAGGCACCAGTGCCAAGGCAGGCTGGTTTAACAGTACCAAGTGGCTCCTGCAATCTCCCATCTAGAACCAGGCCAGGTGAGGTTTTTTTGCCAGGGAAAAGGGCCGAGGTTGGTGTTCACAGCCTGTGGTCTGGAGGGGCAGCCTGGCTCCTGAAATTCCATGATTCGCAGGATTATTCCCAGACCCAAGCTGGCACCACTTGAAAGTTGGGCTGGTTTGACAGTGCCAAGTGGCTCCTGTACCTTGCTGTCCAGTACCGGGCCAGGTGAGTTTGGTTTGTGCGGGAAAAAGGCTGAGGTTTGTCTTCAAACCCTGTGGCCTAATTGGCCGGCTGGCTCCTGGAATTCCATGATATGCAGGATGGTTCCCAGACCCAAGCTGGTCGCAGTCCCAAGTGTGGCTTCTTTGACAGTGCCAAGTGGCTCCTGCAATCTGCCGTCCTGTACCGGGCCAGGTGAGTTTGGTTTGCCAGGGAAAAGGGCCGAGGTTTGTGTCTGGTGGCCTGTGGCTGGAAGTGGCTGGCTGCCTCCTGAAGTTCTGCGATATGCAGGATGGTTCCCAGACCCAAGCTGGCACCACTTCAAAGTCGCACTGGTTTAACAGTGATATGTGGCTCCTGCAATCTGCCCCCCTGAAGCAGGCCCAGTGCTTTTTTTTTTCCCAGGGGAAAGGCCCGAGGTCTGTGTTCGTGGCCTTGTGGCCTGGAGTGGCAGGCTGGCTCCTGAAATTGCATGGCACGCAGGATGGTTCCCCGGCCCAAGCTGGCACCAGTCCCAAGTTTGGCTGCTTTGACAGTGCCAAGGGGCTCCTACATTCTCCCATCTAGAACTAGGCAAGGTGAGGGGTTTTTTTGCCAGGGAAAAGGGCGGAGGTTGGTGTTCACGGCCTGTGGTCAGGAGTGCCAGGCTGGCTCCTGAAATTCCATGATTCGCAGGATTGTTCCCAGACCCAAGCTGGCACCACTTCAAAGTCGGGCTGGTTTGACAGTGCCTAGTGGCTCCTGCAAACTGACGTCCAGAATCAGGACAGGTGAGTTTGGTTTCTGCGGGAAAAGGCCTGAAGTTTGTCTTCAAACCCCTTGCTCTAATTGGCCGGGTGGCTCCCGGAATTCCACAATATGCAGGATGGTTCCCAGACCCAAGATGGCACCACTTCCAAGTCGGGCTGGTTTGACAGTGCCAAGTGGCTCCTGCAAACTGACGTCCAGAATCCGGATGGGTGACTTTGGTTTCTGCGGGAAAAGGCCTGAAGTTTGTCTTCAAACCCTGTGCCCTAATTGGCCGGCTGGCTCCTGGAATTCCATGATATGCAGGATGGTTCCCAGACCCAAGGTGGCACCAGTGCCAAGTCAGGCTGGTTTGACAATGCCATGTGCCTCCTGCAATCTGCCATTCAGAACCGGGGCAGGTGAGTGTTGTTTGTCCGGGTAAAGGGCCGAGGTTTGTGGTCAGGGCCTGTGGCCGGAAGTGGCCGGCTGCCTCCTGAAATTCTGCGATACGCAGGATGGTTCCCAGACCCAAGCTGGCACCACTTGAAAGTCGGGCTGGTTTGACAGTGCCAAGTGGCTCCTGCAAACTGACGTCCAGAATCAGGACGGGTGAGTTTGGTTTCTGCGGGAAAAGGCCTGAAGTTTGTCTTCAAACCCCGTGCCTTAATTGGCCGCGTGGCTCCCGGAATTCCATGATATGCAGGATGGTTCCCAGACCCAGGGTGGCACCACTTCCAAGTCGGGCTGGTTTGACAGTGCCAAGTGGCTCCTGCAAACTGACGTCCAGAATCAGGACAGGTGAGTTTGGTTTCTGCGGGAAAAGACCTGAAGTTTGTCTTCAAACCCTGTGGCCTAATTGGCCGGCTGGCTCCTGGAATTCCATGATATGCAGGATGGTTCCCAGACCGAAGTTGGCACCACTTGAAAGTCGGGCTGGTTTGACAGTGCCAAGTGGCTCCTGCAAACTGACGTCCAGAATCAGGATGGGTGACTTTGGTTTCTGCAGGAAAATGCCTGAAGTTTGTCTTCAAACCCTGTGGCCTAATTGGATGGCTGGCTCCTGGAATTCCATGATATGCAGGATGGTCCCCAGACCCAAGCTGGCACCACTTCAAAGTCGGGCTGGTTTGACAGTGCCAAGTGGCTCCTGCAAACTGACGTCCAGAATCCGGATGGGTGACTTTGGTTTCTGCGGGAAAAGGCCTGAAGTTTGTCTTCAAACCCTGTGCCCTAATTGGCCAGCTGGCTCCTGGAATTCCATGATATGCAGGATGGTTTCCCAGACCCAAGCTGGCACCGCTTCAAAGTCGCAGTGGTTTAACAGTGCTATGTGGCTCCTGCCATCTGCCCTCCTGAAGCAGGCCCAGTGCTTTTTTTTTTCCAGGGAAAAAGGCCAAGGTTGGTGTTCAGGGCCTGTGGCCTGGAGTGCCAGGCTGGCTCCTGGAATTCCATGATATGCAGGATGGTTCCCAGACCCAAGCTGGCCGCAGTCCCAAGTGTGGCTTCTTTGACAGTGCCAAGTGGCTGCTGCAATCTGCCGTCCTGTACCGGGCCAGGTGAGTTTGGTTTGCCAGGGAAAAGGGTCGAGGTTTGTGTCTGGTGGCCTGTGGCTGGAAGTGGCTGGCTGCCTCCTGAAGTTCTGCGATATGCAGGATGGTTCCCAGACCCAAGCTGGCACCACTTCAAAGTTGGGCTGGTTTGACAGTGCCAAGTGGCTGCTGCAACCTGATGTCCAGTACCGGGCCAGGTGAAATTGGTTTGTCTGGGAAAAGGGCCGAGGTTGCTCTTCAAACCCTGTGGCCTAATTTGCCGGCTGGCTCCTGAAATTCCATGATATGCAGGATGGTTCCCAGACCCAAGCAGGCACCAGTGCCAAGGCAGGCTGGTTTAACAGTACCAAGTGGCTCCTGCAATCTCCCATCTAGAACCAGGCCAGGTGAGGTTTTTTTGCCAGGGAAAAGGGCCGAGGTTGGTGTTCACAGCCTGTGGTCTGGAGGGGCAGCCTGGCTCCTGAAATTCCATGATTCGCAGGATTATTCCCAGACCCAAGCTGGCACCACTTGAAAGTTGGGCTGGTTTGACAGTGCCAAGTGGCTCCTGTACCTTGCTGTCCAGTACCGGGCCAGGTGAGTTTGGTTTGTGCGGGAAAAAGGCTGAGGTTTGTCTTCAAACCCTGTGGCCTAATTGGCCGGCTGGCTCCTGGAATTCCATGATATGCAGGATGGTTCCCAGACCCAAGCTGGTCGCAGTCCCAAGTGTGGCTTCTTTGACAGTGCCAAGTGGCTCCTGCAATCTGCCGTCCTGTACCGGGCCAGGTGAGTTTGGTTTGCCAGGGAAAAGGGCCGAGGTTTGTGTCTGGTGGCCTGTGGCTGGAAGTGGCTGGCTGCCTCCTGAAGTTCTGCGATATGCAGGATGGTTCCCAGACCCAAGCTGGCACCACTTCAAAGTCGCACTGGTTTAACAGTGATATGTGGCTCCTGCAATCTGCCCCCCTGAAGCAGGCCCAGTGCTTTTTTTTTTCCCAGGGAAAAGGCCCGAGGTCTGTGTTCGTGGCCTTGTGGCCTGGAGTGGCAGGCTGGCTCCTGAAATTGCATGGCACGCAGGATGGTTCCCCGGCCCAAGCTGGCACCAGTCCCAAGTTTGGCTGCTTTGACAGTGCCAAGGGGCTCCTACATTCTCCCATCTAGAACTAGGCAAGGTGAGGGGTTTCTTTCCCAGGGAAAAGGGCGGAGGTTGGTGTTCACGGCCTGTGGTCAGGAGTGCCAGGCTGGCTCCTGAAATTCCATGATTCGCAGGATTGTTTCCAGACCGAAGCTGGCACAACTTCCAAGTCGGGCTGGTTTGACAGTGCCAAGTGGCTCCTGCAAACTGACGTCCAGAATCAGGACGGGTGAGTTTGGTTTCTGCGGGAAAAGGCCTGAAGTTTGTCTTCAAACCCCGTGCCTTAATTGGCTGGCTGGCTCCTAGAATTCCATAATATGCAGGATGGTTCCCAGACCCAAGGTGGCACCAGTGCCAAGTCAGGCTGGTTTGACAATGCCATGTGGCTCCTGCAATCTGCCATTCAGAACCGGGGCAGGTGAGTGTTGTTTGTCCGGGTAAAGGGCCGAGGTTTGTGTTCAGGGCCTGTGGCCGGAAGTGGCCGGCTGCCTCCTGAAATTCTGCGATACGCAGGATGGTTCCCAGACCGAAGTTGGCACCACTTGAAAGTCGGGCTGGTTTGACAGTGCCAAGTGGCTCCTGCAAACTGACGTCCAGAATCAGGACGGGTGAGTTTGGTTTCTGCGGGAAAAGGCCTGAAGTTTGTCTTCAAACCCTGTGCTCTAATTGGCCACGTGGCTCCCGGAATTCCATGATATGCAGGATGGTTCCCAGACCCAAGGTGGCACCACTTCCAAGTCGGGCTGGTTTGACAGTGCCAAGTGGCTCCTGCAAACTGACGTCCAGAATCAGGACAGGTGAGTTTGGTGTCTGCGGGAAAAGGCCTGAAGTTTGTCTTCAAACCCTGTGCCCTAATTGGCTGGCTGGCTCCTGGAATTCCATAATATGCAGGATGGTTCCCAGACCCAAGGTGGCACCAGTGCCAAGTCAGGCTGGTTTGACAATGCCATGTGGCTCCTGCAATCTGCCATTCAGAACCGGGGCAGGTGAGTGTTGTTTGTCCGGGTAAAGGGCCGAGGTTTGTGTTCAGGGCCTGTGGCCGGAAGTGGCCGGCTGCCTCCTGAAATTCTGCGATACGCAGGATGGTTCCCAGACCGAAGCTGGCACCACTTGAAAGTCGGGCTGGTTTGACAGTGCCAAGTGGCTCCTGCAAACTGACGTCCAGAATCAGGACGGGTGAGTTTGGTTTCTGCGGGAAAAGGCCTGAAGTTTGTCTTCAAACCCTGTGCTCTAATTGGCCGGCTGGCTCCCGGAATTCCAGGAAATGCAGGATGGTTCCCAGACCCAAGGTGGCACCACTTCCAAGTCGGGCTGGTTTGACAGTGCCAAGTGGCTCCTGCAAACTGACGTCCAGAATCAGGACAGGTGAGTTTGGTTTCTGCGGGAAAAGGCCTGAAGTTTGTCTTCAAACCCCGTGCCCTAATTGGCTGGCTGGCTCCTGGAATTCCATAATATGCAGGATGGTTCCCAGACCCAAGGTGGCACCAGTGCCAAGTCAGGCTGGTTTGACAATGCCATGTGGCTCCTGCAATCTGCCATTCAGAACCGGGGCAGGTGAGTGTTGTTTGTCCGGGTAAAGGGCCGAGGTTTGTGTTCAGGGCCTGTGGCCTGGAGTGCCAGGCTGGCTCCTGGAATTCCATGATATGCAGGATGGTTCCCAGACCCAAGCTGGCCGCAGTCCCAAGTGTGGCTTCTTTGACAGTGCCAAGTGGCTGCTGCAATCTGCTGTCCTGTACCGGGCCAGGTGAGTTTGGTTTGCCAGGGAAAAGGGTCGAGGTTTGTGTCTGGTGGCCTGTGGCTGGAAGTGGCTGGCTGCCTCCTGAAGTTCTGCGATATGCAGGATGGTTCCCAGACCCAAGCTGGCACCACTTCAAAGTTGGGCTGGTTTGACAGTGCCTAGTGGCTCCTGCAAACTGACGTCCAGAATCAGGACAGGTGAGTTTGGTTTCTGCGGGAAAAGGCCTGAAGTTTGTCTTCAAACCCCTTGCTCTAATTGGCCGGGTGGCTCCCGGAATTCCACAATATGCAGGATGGTTCCCAGACCCAAGATGGCACCACTTCCAAGTCGGGCTGGTTTGACAGTGCCAAGTGGCTCCTGCAAACTGACGTCCAGAATCCGGATGGGTGACTTTGGTTTCTGCGGGAAAAGGCCTGAAGTTTGTCTTCAAACCCTGTGCCCTAATTGGCTGGCTGGCTCCTGGAATTCCATGATATGCAGGATGGTTCCCAGACCCAAGGTGGCACCAGTGCCAAGTCAGGCTGGTTTGACAATGCCATGTGGCTCCTGCAATCTGCCATTCAGAACCGGGGCAGGTGAGTGTTGTTTGTCCGGGTAAAGGGCCGAGGTTTGTGGTCAGGGCCTGTGGCCGGAAGTGGCCGGCTGCCTCCTGAAATTCTGCGATACGCAGGATGGTTCCCAGACCGAAGCTGGCACCACTTGAAAGTCGGGCTGGTTTGAGAGTGCCAAGTGGCTCCTGCAAACTGACGTCCAGAATCAGGACGGGTGAGTTTGGTTTCTGCGGGAAAAGGCCTGAAGTTTGTCTTCAAACCCTGTGCTCTAATTGGCCGGCTGGCTCCCGGAATTCCAGGAAATGCAGGATGGTTCCCAGACCCAAGGTGGCACCACTTCCAAGTCGGGCTCGTTTGACAGTGCCAAGTGGCTCCTGCAAACTGACGTCCAGAATCAGGACGGGTGAGTTTGGTTTCTGCGGGAAAAGGCCTGAAGTTTGTCTTCAAACCCTGTGCCCTAATTGGCTGGCTGGCTCCTGGAATTCCATAATATGCAGGATGGTTCCCAGACCCAAGGTGGCACCAGTGCCAAGTCAGGCTGGTTTGACAATGCCATGTGGCTCCTGCAATCTGCCATTCAGAACCGGGGCAGGTGAGTGTTGTTTGTCCGGGTAAAGGGCCGAGGTTTGTCTTCAGGGCCTGTGGCCGGAAGTGGCCGGCTGCCTCCTGAAATTCTGCGATACGCAGGATGGTTTCCAGACCGAAGCTGGCACCACTTGAAAGTCGGGCTGGTTTGACAGTGCCAAGTGGCTCCTGCAAACTGACGTCCAGAATCAGGACGGGTGAGTTTGGTTTCTGCGGGAAAAGGCCTGAAGTTTGTCTTCAAACCCCGTGCCTTAATTGGCCGCGTGGCTCCCGGAATTCCATGATATGCAGGATGGTTCCCAGACCCAGGGTGGCACCACTTCCAAGTCGGGCTGGTTTGACAGTGCCAAGTGGCTCCTGCAAACTGACGTCCAGAATCAGGACAGGTGAGTTTGGTTTCTGCGGGAAAAGGCCTGAAGTTTGTCTTCAAACCCTGTGGCCTAATTAGCCGGCTGGCTCCTGGAATTCCATAATATGCAGGATGGTTCCCAGACCCAAGCTGGCACCACTTGAAAGTCGGGCTGGTTTGACAGTGCCAAGTGGCTCCTGCAAACTGACGTCCAGAATCAGGATGGGTGACTTTGGTTTCTGCGGGAAAAGGCCTGAAGTTTGTCTTCAAACCCTGTGCCCTAATTGGCCAGCTGGCTCCTGGAATTCCATGATATGCAGGATGGTTCCCAGACCCAAGCTGGCACCGCTTCAAAGTCGCAGTGGTTTAACAGTGCTATGTGGCTCCTGCCATCTGCCCTCCTGAAGCAGGCCCAGTGCTTTTTTTTTTCCAGGGAAAAAGGCCAAGGTTGGTGTTCAGGGCCTGTGGCCTGGAGTGCCAGGCTGGCTCCTGGAATTCCATGATATGCAGGATGGTTCCCAGACCCAAGCTGGCCGCAGTCCCAAGTGTGGCTTCTTTGACAGTGCCAAGTGGCTGCTGCAATCTGCCGTCCTGTACCGGGCCAGGTGAGTTTGGTTTGCCAGGGAAAAGGGTCGAGGTTTGTGTCTGGTGGCCTGTGGCTGGAAGTGGCTGGCTGCCTCCTGAAGTTCTGCGATATGCAGGATGGTTCCCAGACCCAAGCTGGCACCACTTCAAAGTTGGGCTGGTTTGACAGTGCCAAGTGGCTGCTGCAACCTGATGTCCAGTACCGGGCCAGGTGAAATTGGTTTGTCTGGGAAAAGGGCCGAGGTTGCTCTTCAAACCCTGTGGCCTAATTTGCCGGCTGGCTCCTGAAATTCCATGATATGCAGGATGGTTCCCAGACCCAAGCAGGCACCAGTGCCAAGGCAGGCTGGTTTAACAGTACCAAGTGGCTCCTGCAATCTCCCATCTAGAACCAGGCCAGGTGAGGTTTTTTTGCCAGGGAAAAGGGCCGAGGTTGGTGTTCACAGCCTGTGGTCTGGAGGGGCAGCCTGGCTCCTGAAATTCCATGATTCGCAGGATTATTCCCAGACCCAAGCTGGCACCACTTCAAAGTTGGGCTGGTTTGACAGTGCCAAGTGGCTCCTGTACCTTGCTGTCCAGTACCGGGCCAGGTGAGTTTGGTTTGTGAGGGAAAAAGGCTGAGGTTTGTCTTCAAACCCTGTGGCCTAATTGGCCGGCTGGCTCCTGGAATTCCATGATATGCAGGATGGTTCCCAGACCCAAGCTGGTCGCAGTCCCAAGTGTGGCTTCTTTGACAGTGCCAAGTGGCTCCTGCAATCTGCCGTCCTGTACCGGGCCAGGTGAGTTTGGTTTGCCAGGGAAAAGGGCCGAGGTTTGTGTCTGGTGGCCTGTGGCCGGAAGTGGCTGGCTGCCTCCTGAAGTTCTGCGACATGCAGGATGGTTCCCAGACCCAAGCTGGCACCACTTCAAAGTCGCACTGGTTTAACAGTGATATGTGGCTCCTGCAATCTGCCCCCCTGAAGCAGGCCCAGTGCTTTTTTTTTTCCCAGGGAAAAGGCCCGAGGTCTGTGTTCGTGGCCTTGTGGCCTGGAGTGGCAGGCTGGCTCCTGAAATTGCATGGCACGCAGGATGGTTCCCCGGCCCAAGCTGGCACCAGTCCCAAGTTTGGCTGCTTTGACAGTGCCAAGGGGCTCCTACATTCTCCCATCGAGAACTAGGCAAGGTGAGGGGTTTTTTTCCCAGGGAAAAGGGCGGAGGTTGGTGTTCACGGCCTGTGGTCAGGAGTGCCAGGCTGGCTCCTGAAATTCCATGATTTGCAGGATGGTTCCCAGACCCAAGCTGGCACCACTTCAAAGTCGGGCTGGTTTGACAGTGCCAAGTGGCTCCTGCAAACTGACGTCCAGAATCAGGATGGGTGACTTTGGTTTCTGTGGGAAAAGGCCTGAAGTTTGTCTTCAAACCCTGTGGCCTAATTGGCCGGCTGGCTTCTGGAATTCCATGATATGCAGGATGGTTCCCAGACCCAAGCTGGCACCACTTCAAAGTCGGGCTGGTTTGACAGTGCCAAGTGGCTCCTGCAACCTGACGTCCAGAATCAGGACGGATGAGTTTGGTTTGTCCGGGAAAAGGGCTGAAGTTTGTCTTCAAACCCTGTGGCCTAATTGGCCGGCTGGCTCCTGGAATTCCATGATATGCAGGATGGTTCCCAGACCAAAGCTGGCACCACTTCAAAGTCGGGCTGGTTTGACAGTGCCAAGTGGCTCCTGCAAACTGACGTCCAGAACCAGGACCGTGAGTTTGGTTTCTGCGGGAAAAGGCCTGAAGTTTGTCTTCAAACCCTGTGGCCTAATTGGCCGGCTGGCTCCTGGAATTCCATGATATGCAGGATTGTTCCCAGACCCAAGCTGGCACCACTTCCAAGTCAGGCTGGTTTGACAGTGCCTAGTGGCTCCTGCAAACTGACGTCCAGAATCAGGACAGGTGAGTTTGGTTTCTGCGGGAAAAGGCCTGAAGTTTGTCTTCAAACCCCTTGCTCTAATTGGCCGGGTGGCTCCCGGAATTCCACAATATGCAGGATGGTTCCCAGACCCAAGGTGGCACCACTTCCAAGTCGGGCTGGTTTGACAGTGCCAAGTGGCTCCTGCAAACTGACGTCCAGAATCCGGATGGGTGACTTTGGTTTCTGCGGGAAAAGGCCTGAGGTTTGTCTTCAAACCCTGTGCCCTAATTGGCCGGCTGGCTCCTGGAATTCCATGATATGCAGGATGGTTCCCAGACCCAAGGTGGCACCAGTGCCAAGTCAGGCTGGTTTGACAATGCCATGTGGCTCCTGCAATCTGCCATTCAGAACCGGGGCAGGTGAGTGTTGTTTGTCCGGGTAAAGGGCCGAGGTTTGTGGTCAGGGCCTGTGGCCGGAAGTGGCCGGCTGCCTCCTGAAATTCTGCGATACGCAGGATGGTTTCCAGACCGAAGCTGGCACCACTTGAAAGTCGGGCTGGTTTGACAGTGCCAAGTGGCTCCTGCAAACTGACGTCCAGAATCAGGACGGGTGAGTTTGGTTTCTGCGGGAAAAGGCCTGAAGTTTGTCTTCAAACCCTGTGCTCTAATTGGCCGGCTGGCTCCCGGAATTCCAGGAAATGCAGGATGGTTCCCAGACCCAAGGTGGCACCACTTTTAAGTCGGGCTGGTTTGACAGTGCCAAGTGGCTCCTGCAAACTGACGTCCAGAATCAGGACGGGTGAGTTTGGTTTCTGCGGGAAAAGGCCTGAAGTTTGTCTTCAAACCCTGTGCCCTAATTGGCTGGCTGGCTCCTGGAATTCCATAATATGCAGGATGGTTCCCAGACCCAAGGTGGCACCAGTGCCAAGTCAGGCTGGTTTGACAATGCCATGTGGCTCCTGCAATCTGCCATTCAGAACCGGGGCAGGTGAGTGTTGTTTGTCCGGGTAAAGGGCCGAGGTTTGTGTTCAGGGCCTGTGGCCGGAAGTGGCCGGCTGCCTCCTGAAATTCTGCGATACGCAGGATGGTTTCCAGACCGAAGCTGGCACCACTTGAAAGTCGGGCTGGTTTGACAGTGCCAAGTGGCTCCTGCAAACTGACGTCCAGAATCAGGACGGGTGAGTTTGGTTTCTGCGGGAAAAGGCCTGAAGTTTGTCTTCAAACCCTGTGCCTTAATTGGCCGCGTGGCTCCCGGAATTCCATGATATGCAGGATGGTTCCCAGACCCAGGGTGGCACCACTTCCAAGTCGGGCTGGTTTGACAGTGCCAAGTGGCTCCTGCAAACTGACGTCCAGAATCAGGATGGGTGACTTTGGTTTCTGCGGGAAAAGGCCTGAAGTTTGTCTTCAAACCCTGTGCCCTAATTGGCCAGCTGGCTCCTGGAATTCCATGATATGCAGGATGGTTCCCAGACCCAAGCTGGCACCGCTTCAAAGTCGCAGTGGTTTAACAGTGCTATGTGGCTCCTGCCATCTGCCCTCCTGAAGCAGGCCCAGTGCTTTTTTTTTTCCAGGGAAAAAGGCCAAGGTTGGTGTTCAGGGCCTGTGGCCTGGAGTGCCAGGCTGGCTCCTGGAATTCCATGATATGCAGGATGGTTCCCAGACCCAAGCTGGCCGCAGTCCCAAGTGTGGCTTCTTTGACAGTGCCAAGTGGCTGCTGCAATCTGCCGTCCTGTACCGGGCCAGGTGAGTTTGGTTTGCCAGGGAAAAGGGTCGAGGTTTGTGTCTGGTGGCCTGTGGCTGGAAGTGGCTGGCTGCCTCCTGAAGTTCTGCGATATGCAGGATGGTTCCCAGACCCAAGCTGGCACCACTTCAAAGTTGGGCTGGTTTGACAGTGCCAAGTGGCTGCTGCAACCTGATGTCCAGTACCGGGCCAGGTGAAATTGGTTTGTCTGGGAAAAGGGCCGAGGTTGCTCTTCAAACCCTGTGGCCTAATTTGCCGGCTGGCTCCTGAAATTCCATGATATGCAGGATGGTTCCCAGACCCAAGCAGGCACCAGTGCCAAGGCAGGCTGGTTTAACAGTACCAAGTGGCTCCTGCAATCTCCCATCTAGAACCAGGCCAGGTGAGGTTTTTTTGCCAGGGAAAAGGGCCGAGGTTGGTGTTCACAGCCTGTGGTCTGGAGGGGCAGCCTGGCTCCTGAAATTCCATGATTCGCAGGATTATTCCCAGACCCAAGCTGGCACCACTTCAAAGTTGGGCTGGTTTGACAGTGCCAAGTGGCTCCTGTACCTTGCTGTCCAGTACCGGGCCAGGTGAGTTTGGTTTGTGCGGGAAAAAGGCTGAGGTTTGTCTTCAAACCCTGTGGCCTAATTGGCCGGCTGGCTCCTGGAATTCCATGATATGCAGGATGGTTCCCAGACCCAAGCTGGTCGCAGTCCCAAGTGTGGCTTCTTTGACAGTGCCAAGTGGCTCCTGCAATCTGCCGTCCTGTACCGGGCCAGGTGAGTTTGGTTTGCCAGGGAAAAGGGCCGAGGTTTGTGTCTGGTGGCCTGTGGCTGGAAGTGGCTGGCTGCCTCCTGAAGTTCTGCGACATGCAGGATGGTTCCCAGACCCAAGCTGGCACCACTTCAAAGTCGCACTGGTTTAACAGTGATATGTGGCTCCTGCAATCTGCCCCCCTGAAGCAGGCCCAGTGCTTTTTTTTTTCGCAGGGAAAAGGCCCGAGGTCTGTGTTCGTGGCCTTGTGGCCTGGAGTGGCAGGCTGGCTCCTGAAATTGCATGGCACGCAGGATGGTTCCCCGGCCCAAGCTGGCACCAGTCCCAAGTTTGGCTGCTTTGACAGTGCCAAGGGGCTCCTACATTCTCCCATCTAGAACTAGGCAAGGTGAGGGGTTTTTTTCCCAGGGAAAAGGGCGGAGGTTGGTGTTCACGGCCTGTGGTCAGGAGTGCCAGGCTGGCTCCTGAAATTCCATGATTCGCAGGATTGTTCCCAGACCCAAGCTGGCACAACTTGAAAGTCGGGCTGGTTTGACAGTGCCAAGTGGCTCCTGCAAACTGACGTCCAGAATCAGGACAGGTGAGTTTGGTTTCTGCGGGAAAAGGCCTGAAGTTTGTCTTCAAACCCCTTGCTCTAATTGGCCGGGTGGCTCCCGGAATTCCACAATATGCAGGATGGTTCCCAGACCCAAGATGGCACCACTTCCAAGTCGGGCTGGTTTGACAGTGCCAAGTGGCTCCTGCAAACTGACGTCCAGAATCCGGATGGGTGACTTTGGTTTCTGCGGGAAAAGGCCTGAAGTTTGTCTTCAAACCCTGTGCCCTAATTGGCCGGCTGGCTCCTGGAATTCCATGATATGCAGGATGGTTCCCAGACCCAAGGTGGCACCAGTGCCAAGTCAGGCTGGTTTGACAATGCCATGTGGCTCCTGCAATCTGCCATTCAGAACCGGGGCAGGTGAGTGTTGTTTGTCCGGGTAAAGGGCCGAGGTTTGTGGTCAGGGCCTGTGGCCGGAAGTGGCCGGCTGCCTCCTGAAATTCTGCGATACGCAGGATGGTTCCCAGACCGAAGCTGGCACCACTTGAAAGTCGGGCTGGTTTGAGAGTGCCAAGTGGCTCCTGCAAACTGACGTCCAGAATCAGGACGGGTGAGTTTGGTTTCTGCGGGAAAAGGCCTGAAGTTTGTCTTCAAACCCTGTGCCCTAATTGGCTGGCTGGCTCCTGGAATTCCATAATATGCAGGATGGTTCCCAGACCCAAGGTGGCACCAGTGCCAAGTCAGGCTGGTTTGACAATGCCATGTGGCTCCTGCAATCTGCCATTCAGAACCGGGGCAGGTGAGTGTTGTTTGTCCGGGTAAAGGGCCGAGGTTTGTCTTCAGGGCCTGTGGCCGGAAGTGGCCGGCTGCCTCCTGAAATTCTGCGATACGCAGGATGGTTTCCAGACCGAAGCTGGCACCACTTGAAAGTCGGGCTGGTTTGACAGTGCCAAGTGGCTCCTGCAAACTGACGTCCAGAATCAGGACGGGTGAGTTTGGTTTCTGCGGGAAAAGGCCTGAAGTTTGTCTTCAAACCCCGTGCCTTAATTGGCCGCGTGGCTCCCGGAATTCCATGATATGCAGGATGGTTCCCAGACCCAGGGTGGCACCACTTCCAAGTCGGGCTGGTTTGACAGTGCCAAGTGGCTCCTGCAAACTGACGTCCAGAATCAGGACAGGTGAGTTTGGTTTCTGCGGGAAAAGGCCTGAAGTTTGTCTTCAAACCCTGTGGCCTAATTAGCCGGCTGGCTCCTGGAATTCCATAATATGCAGGATGGTTCCCAGACCCAAGCTGGCACCACTTGAAAGTCGGGCTGGTTTGACAGTGCCAAGTGGCTCCTGCAAACTGACGTCCAGTATCAGGATGGGTGACTTTGGTTTCTGCGGGAAAAGGCCTGAAGTTTGTCTTCAAACCCTGTGCCCTAATTGGCCAGCTGGCTCCTGGAATTCCATGATATGCAGGATGGTTCCCAGACCCAAGCTGGCACCGCTTCAAAGTCGCAGTGGTTTAACAGTGCTATGTGGCTCCTGCCATCTGCCCTCCTGAAGCAGGCCCAGTGCTTTTTTTTTTCCAGGGAAAAAGGCCAAGGTTGGTGTTCAGGGCCTGTGGCCTGGAGTGCCAGGCTGGCTCCTGGAATTCCATGATATGCAGGATGGTTCCCAGACCCAAGCTGGCCGCAGTCCCAAGTGTGGCTTCTTTGACAGTGCCAAGTGGCTGCTGCAATCTGCCGTCCTGTACCGGGCCAGGTGAGTTTGGTTTGCCAGGGAAAAGGGTCGAGGTTTGTGTCTGGTGGCCTGTGGCTGGAAGTGGCTGGCTGCCTCCTGAAGTTCTGCGATATGCAGGATGGTTCCCAGACCCAAGCTGGCACCACTTCAAAGTTGGGCTGGTTTGACAGTGCCAAGTGGCTGCTGCAACCTGATGTCCAGTACCGGGCCAGGTGAAATTGGTTTGTCTGGGAAAAGGGCCGAGGTTGCTCTTCAAACCCTGTGGCCTAATTTGCCGGCTGGCTCCTGAAATTCCATGATATGCAGGATGGTTCCCAGACCCAAGCAGGCACCAGTGCCAAGGCAGGCTGGTTTAACAGTACCAAGTGGCTCCTGCAATCTCCCATCTAGAACCAGGCCAGGTGAGGTTTTTTTGCCAGGGAAAAGGGCCGAGGTTGGTGTTCACAGCCTGTGGTCTGGAGGGGCAGCCTGGCTCCTGAAATTCCATGATTCGCAGGATTATTCCCAGACCCAAGCTGGCACCACTTCAAAGTTGGGCTGGTTTGACAGTGCCAAGTGGCTCCTGTACCTTGCTGTCCAGTACCGGGCCAGGTGAGTTTGGTTTGTGCGGGAAAAAGGCTGAGGTTTGTCTTCAAACCCTGTGGCCTAATTGGCCGGCTGGCTCCTGGAATTCCATGATATGCAGGATGGTTCCCAGACCCAAGCTGGTCGCAGTCCCAAGTGTGGCTTCTTTGACAGTGCCAAGTGGCTCCTGCAATCTGCCGTCCTGTACCGGGCCAGGTGAGTTTGGTTTGCCAGGGAAAAGGGCCGAGGTTTGTGTCTGGTGGCCTGTGGCTGGAAGTGGCTGGCTGCCTCCTGAAGTTCTGCGATATGCAGGATGGTTCCCAGACCCAAGCTGGCACCACTTCAAAGTCGCACTGGTTTAACAGTGATATGTGGCTCCTGCAATCTGCCCCCCTGAAGCAGGCCCAGTGCTTTTTTTTTTCCCAGGGAAAAGGCCCGAGGTCTGTGTTCGTGGCCTTGTGGCCTGGAGTGGCAGGCTGGCTCCTGAAATTGCATGGCACGCAGGATGGTTCCCCGGCCCAAGCTGGCACCAGTCCCAAGTTTGGCTGCTTTGACAGTGCCAAGGGGCTCCTACATTCTCCCATCGAGAACTAGGCAAGGTGAGGGGTTTTTTTCCCAGGGAAAAGGGCGGAGGTTGGTGTTCACGGCCTGTGGTCAGGAGTGCCAGGCTGGCTCCTGAAATTCCATGATTTGCAGGATTGTTCCCAGACCCAAGCTGGCACCACTTCAAAGTCGGGCTGGTTTGACAGTGCCAAGTGGCTCCTGCAACCTGACGTCCAGAATCAGGACGGATGAGTTTGGTTTGTCCGGGAAAAGGGCTGAAGTTTGTCTTCAAACCCTGTGGCCTAATTGGCCGGCTGGCTCCTGGATTTCCATGATATGCAGGATGGTTCCCAGACCCAAGCTGGCACCACTTCAAAGTCGGGCTGGTTTGACAGTGCCAAGTGGCTCCTGCAAACTGACGTCCAGAATCAGGATGGGTGACTTTGGTTTCTGTGGGAAAAGGCCTGAAGTTTGTCTTCAAACCCTGTGGCCTAATTGGCCGGCTGGCTTCTGGAATTCCATGATATGCAGGATGGTTCCCAGACCCAAGCTGGCACCACTTCAAAGTCGGGCTGGTTTGACAGTGCCAAGTGGCTCCTGCAACCTGACGTCCAGAATCAGGACGGATGAGTTTGGTTTGTCCGGGAAAAGGGCTGAAGTTTGTCTTCAAACCCTGTGGCCTAATTGGCCGGCTGGCTCCTGGAATTCCATGATATGCAGGATGGTTCCCAGACCAAAGCTGGCACCACTTCAAAGTCGGGCTGGTTTGACAGTGCCAAGTGGCTCCTGCAAACTGACGTCCAGAACCAGGACCGTGAGTTTGGTTTCTGCGGGAAAAGGCCTGAAGTTTGTCTTCAAACCCTGTGGCCTAATTGGCCGGCTGGCTCCTGGAATTCCATGATATGCAGGATTGTTCCCAGACCCAAGCTGGCACCACTTCCAAGTCAGGCTGGTTTGACAGTGCCTAGTGGCTCCTGCAAACTGACGTCCAGAATCAGGACAGGTGAGTTTGGTTTCTGCGGGAAAAGGCCTGAAGTTTGTCTTCAAACCCCTTGCTCTAATTGGCCGGGTGGCTCCCGGAATTCCACAATATGCAGGATGGTTCCCAGACCCAAGGTGGCACCACTTCCAAGTCGGGCTGGTTTGACAGTGCCAAGTGGCTCCTGCAAACTGACGTCCAGAATCCGGATGGGTGACTTTGGTTTCTGCGGGAAAAGGCCTGAAGTTTGTCTTCAAACCCTGTGCCCTAATTGGCCGGCTGGCTCCTGGAATTCCATGATATGCAGGATGGTTCCCAGACCCAAGGTGGCACCAGTGCCAAGTCAGGCTGGTTTGACAATGCCATGTGGCTCCTGCAATCTGCCATTCAGAACCGGGGCAGGTGAGTGTTGTTTGTCCGGGTAAAGGGCCGAGGTTTGTGGTCAGGGCCTGTGGCCGGAAGTGGCCGGCTGCCTCCTGAAATTCTGCGATACGCAGGATGGTTTCCAGACCGAAGCTGGCACCACTTGAAAGTCGGGCTGGTTTGACAGTGCCAAGTGGCTCCTGCAAACTGACGTCCAGAATCAGGACGGGTGAGTTTGGTTTCTGCGGGAAAAGGCCTGAAGTTTGTCTTCAAACCCTGTGCTCTAATTGGCCGGCTGGCTCCCGGAATTCCAGGAAATGCAGGATGGTTCCCAGACCCAAGGTGGCACCACTTTTAAGTCGGGCTGGTTTGACAATGCCAAGTGGCTCCTGCAAACTGACGTCCAGAATCAGGACGGGTGAGTTTGGTTTCTGTGGGAAAAGGCCTGAAGTTTGTCTTCAAACCCTGTGCCCTAATTGGCTGGCTGGCTCCTGGAATTCCATAATATGCAGGATGGTTCCCAGACCCAAGGTGGCACCAGTGCCAAGTCAGGCTGGTTTGACAATGCCATGTGGCTCCTGCAATCTGCCATTCAGAACCGGGGCAGGTGAGTGTTGTTTGTCCGGGTAAAGGGCCGAGGTTTGTGTTCAGGGCCTGTGGCCGGAAGTGGCCGGCTGCCTCCTGAAATTCTGCGATACGCAGGATGGTTTCCAGACCGAAGCTGGCACCACTTGAAAGTCGGGCTGGTTTGACAGTGCCAAGTGGCTCCTGCAAACTGACGTCCAGAATCAGGACGGGTGAGTTTGGTTTCTGCGGGAAAAGGCCTGAAGTTTGTCTTCAAACCCCGTGCCTTAATTTGCCGCGTGGCTCCCGGAATTCCATGATATGCAGGATGGTTCCCAGACCCAGGGTGGCACCACTTCCAAGTCGGGCTGGTTTGACAGTGCCAAGTGGCTCCTGCAAACTGACGTCCAGAATCAGGATGGGTGACTTTGGTTTCTGCGGGAAAAGGCCTGAAGTTTGTCTTCAAACCCTGTGCCCTAATTGGCCAGCTGGCTCCTGGAATTCCATGATATGCAGGATGGTTCCCAGACCCAAGCTGGCACCGCTTCAAAGTCGCAGTGGTTTAACAGTGCTATGTGGCTCCTGCCATCTGCCCTCCTGAAGCAGGCCCAGTGCTTTGTTTTTTCCAGGGAAAAAGGCCAAGGTTGGTGTTCAGGGCCTGTGGCCTGGAGTGGCAGGCTGACCCCTGGAATTCCATGATATGCAGGATGGTTCCCAGACCCAAGCTGGCCGCAGTCCCAAGTGTGGCTTCTTTGACAGTGCCAAGTGGCTGCTGCAATCTGCCGTCCTGTACCGGGCCAGGTGAGTTTGGTTTGCCAGGGAAAAGGGTCGAGGTTTGTGTCTGGTGGCCTGTGGCTGGAAGTGGCTGGCTGCCTCCTGAAGTTCTGCGATATGCAGGATGGTTCCCAGACCCAAGCTGGCACCACTTCAAAGTTGGGCTGGTTTGACAGTGCCAAGTGGCTGCTGCAACCTGATGTCCAGTACCGGGCCAGGTGAAATTGGTTTGTCTGGGAAAAGGGCCGAGGTTGCTCTTCAAACCCTGTGGCCTAATTTGCCGGCTGGCTCCTGAAATTCCATGATATGCAGGATGGTTCCCAGACCCAAGCAGGCACCAGTGCCAAGGCAGGCTGGTTTAACAGTACCAAGTGGCTCCTGCAATCTCCCATCTAGAACCAGGCCAGGTGAGGTTTTTTTGCCAGGGAAAAGGGCCGAGGTTGGTGTTCACAGCCTGTGGTCTGGAGGGGCAGCCTGGCTCCTGAAATTCCATGATTCGCAGGATTATTCCCAGACCCAAGCTGGCACCACTTCAAAGTTGGGCTGGTTTGACAGTGCCAAGTGGCTCCTGTACCTTGCTGTCCAGTACCGGGCCAGGTGAGTTTGGTTTGTGCGGGAAAAAGGCTGAGGTTTGTCTTCAAACCCTGTGGCCTAATTGGCCGGCTGGCTCCTGGAATTCCATGATATGCAGGATGGTTCCCAGACCCAAGCTGGTCGCAGTCCCAAGTGTGGCTTCTTTGACAGTGCCAAGTGGCTCCTGCAATCTGCCGTCCTGTACCGGGCCAGGTGAGTTTGGTTTGCCAGGGAAAAGGGCCGAGGTTTGTGTCTGGTGGCCTGTGGCTGGAAGTGGCTGGCTGCCTCCTGAAGTTCTGCGATATGCAGGATGGTTCCCAGACCCAAGCTGGCACCACTTCAAAGTCGCACTGGTTTAACAGTGATATGTGGCTCCTGCAATCTGCCCCCCTGAAGCAGGCCCAGTGCTTTTTTTTTTCCCAGGGAAAAGGCCCGAGGTCTGTGTTCGTGGCCTTGTGGCCTGGAGTGGCAGGCTGGCTCCTGAAATTGCATGGCACGCAGGATGGTTCCCCGGCCCAAGCTGGCACCAGTCCCAAGTTTGGCTGCTTTGACAGTGCCAAGGGGCTCCTACATTCTCCCATCTAGAACTAGGCAAGGTGAGGGGTTTTTTTCCCAGGGAAAAGGGCGGAGGTTGGTGTTCACGGCCTGTGGTCAGGAGTGCCAGGCTGGCTCCTGAAATTCCATGATTCGCAGGATTGTTCCCAGACCCAAGCTGGCACAACTTGAAAGTCGGGCTGGTTTGACAGTGCCAAGTGGCTCCTGCAAACTGACGTCCAGAATCAGGATGGGTGACTTTGGTTTCTGTGGGAAAAGGCCTGAAGTTTGTCTTCAAACCCTGTGGCCTAATTGGCCGGCTGGCTTCTGGAATTCCATGATATGCAGGATGGTTCCCAGACCCAAGCTGGCACCACTTCAAAGTCGGGCTGGTTTGACAGTGCCAAGTGGCTCCTGCAACCTGACGTCCAGAATCAGGACGGATGAGTTTGGTTTGTCCGGGAAAAGGGCTGAAGTTTGTCTTCAAACCCTGTGGCCTAATTGGCCGGCTGGCTCCTGGAATTCCATGATATGCAGGATGGTTCCCAGACCAAAGCTGGCACCACTTCAAAGTCGGGCTGGTTTGACAGTGCCAAGTGGCTCCTGCAAACTGACGTCCAGAACCAGGACGGATGAGTTTGGTTTCTGCGGGAAAAGGCCTGAAGTTTGTCTTCAAACCCTGTGGCCTAATTGGCCGGCTGGCTCCTGGAATTCCATGATATGCAGGATTGTTCCCAGACCCAAGCTGGCACCACTTCCAAGTCAGGCTGGTTTGACAGTGCCTAGTGGCTCCTGCAAACTGACGTCCAGAATCAGGACAGGTGAGTTTGGTTTCTGCGGGAAAAGGCCTGAAGTTTGTCTTCAAACCCCTTGCTCTAATTGGCCGGGTGGCTCCCGGAATTCCACAATATGCAGGATGGTTCCCAGACCCAAGGTGGCACCACTTCCAAGTCGGGCTGGTTTGACAGTGCCAAGTGGCTCCTGCAAACTGACGTCCAGAATCCGGATGGGTGACTTTGGTTTCTGCGGGAAAAGGCCTGAAGTTTGTCTTCAAACCCTGTGCCCTAATTGGCCGGCTGGCTCCTGGAATTCCATGATATGCAGGATGGTTCCCAGACCCAAGGTGGCACCAGTGCCAAGTCAGGCTGGTTTGACAATGCCATGTGGCTCCTGCAATCTGCCATTCAGAACCGGGGCAGGTGAGTGTTGTTTGTCCGGGTAAAGGGCCGAGGTTTGTGGTCAGGGCCTGTGGCCGGAAGTGGCCGGCTGCCTCCTGAAATTCTGCGATACGCAGGATGGTTTCCAGACCGAAGCTGGCACCACTTGAAAGTCGGGCTGGTTTGACAGTGCCAAGTGGCTCCTGCAAACTGACGTCCAGAATCAGGACGGGTGAGTTTGGTTTCTGCGGGAAAAGGCCTGAAGTTTGTCTTCAAACCCTGTGCTCTAATTGGCCGGCTGGCTCCCGGAATTCCAGGAAATGCAGGATGGTTCCCAGACCCAAGGTGGCACCACTTTTAAGTTGGGCTGGTTTGACAGTGCCAAGTGGCTCCTGCAAACTGACGTCCAGAATCAGGACGGGTGAGTTTGGTTTCTGCGGGAAAAGGCCTGAAGTTTGTCTTCAAACCCTGTGCCCTAATTGGCTGGCTGGCTCCTGGAATTCCATAATATGCAGGATGGTTCCCAGACCCAAGGTGGCACCAGTGCCAAGTCAGGCTGGTTTGACAATGCCATGTGGCTCCTGCAATCTGCCATTCAGAACCGGGGCAGGTGAGTGTTGTTTGTCCGGGTAAAGGGCCGAGGTTTGTGTTCAGGGCCTGTGGCCGGAAGTGGCCGGCTGCCTCCTGAAATTCTGCGATACGCAGGATGGTTTCCAGACCGAAGCTGGCACCACTTGAAAGTCGGGCTGGTTTGACAGTGCCAAGTGGCTCCTGCAAACTGACGTCCAGAATCAGGACGGGTGAGTTTGGTTTCTGCGGGAAAAGGCCTGAAGTTTGTCTTCAAACCCCGTGCCTTAATTGGCCGCGTGGCTCCCGGAATTCCATGATATGCCGGATGGTTCCCAGACCCAGGGTGGCACCACTTCCAAGTCGGGCTGGTTTGACAGTGCCAAGTGGCTCCTGCAAACTGACGTCCAGAATCAGGATGGGTGACTTTGGTTTCTGCGGGGAAAAGGCCTGAAGTTTGTCTTCAAACCCTGTGCCCTAATTGGCCAGCTGGCTCCTGGAATTCCATGATATGCAGGATGGTTCCCAGACCCAAGCTGGCACCGCTTCAAAGTCGCAGTGGTTTAACAGTGCTATGTGGCTCCTGCCATCTGCCCTCCTGAAGCAGGCCCAGTGCTTTTTTTTTTCCAGGGAAAAAGGCCAAGGTTGGTGTTCAGGGCCTGTGGCCTGGAGTGCCAGGCTGGCTCCTGGAATTCCATGATATGCAGGATGGTTCCCAGACCCAAGCTGGCCGCAGTCCCAAGTGTGGCTTCTTTGACAGTGCCAAGTGGCTGCTGCAATCTGCCGTCCTGTACCGGGCCAGGTGAGTTTGGTTTGCCAGGGAAAAGGGTCGAGGTTTGTGTCTGGTGGCCTGTGGCTGGAAGTGGCTGGCTGCCTCCTGAAGTTCTGCGATATGCAGGATGGTTCCCAGACCCAAGCTGGCACCACTTCAAAGTTGGGCTGGTTTGACAGTGCCAAGTGGCTGCTGCAACCTGATGTCCAGTACCGGGCCAGGTGAAATTGGTTTGTCTGGGAAAAGGGCCGAGGTTGCTCTTCAAACCCTGTGGCCTAATTTGCCGGCTGGCTCCTGAAATTCCATGATATGCAGGATGGTTCCCAGACCCAAGCAGGCACCAGTGCCAAGGCAGGCTGGTTTAACAGTACCAAGTGGCTCCTGCAATCTCCCATCTAGAACCAGGCCAGGTGAGGTTTTTTTGCCAGGGAAAAGGGCCGAGGTTGGTGTTCACAGCCTGTGGTCTGGAGGGGCAGCCTGGCTCCTGAAATTCCATGATTCGCAGGATTATTCCCAGACCCAAGCTGGCACCACTTCAAAGTTGGGCTGGTTTGACAGTGCCAAGTGGCTCCTGTACCTTGCTGTCCAGTACCGGGCCAGGTGAGTTTGGTTTGTGCGGGAAAAAGGCTGAGGTTTGTCTTCAAACCCTGTGGCCTAATTGGCCGGCTGGCTCCTGGAATTCCATGATATGCAGGATGGTTCCCAGACCCAAGCTGGTCGCAGTCCCAAGTGTGGCTTCTTTGACAGTGCCAAGTGGCTCCTGCAATCTGCCGTCCTGTACCGGGCCAGGTGAGTTTGGTTTGCCAGGGAAAAGGGCCGAGGTTTGTGTCTGGTGGCCTGTGGCTGGAAGTGGCTGGCTGCCTCCTGAAGTTCTGCGACATGCAGGATGGTTCCCAGACCCAAGCTGGCACCACTTCAAAGTCGCACTGGTTTAACAGTGATATGTGGCTCCTGCAATCTGCCCCCCTGAAGCAGGCCCAGTGCTTTTTTTTTTCCCAGGGAAAAGGCCCGAGGTCTGTGTTCGTGGCCTTGTGGCCTGGAGTGGCAGGCTGGCTCCTGAAATTGCATGGCACGCAGGATGGTTCCCCGGCCCAAGCTGGCACCAGTCCCAAGTTTGGCTGCTTTGACAGTGCCAAGGGGCTCCTACATTCTCCCATCTAGAACTAGGCAAGGTGAGGGGTTTTTTTCCCAGGGAAAAGGGCGGAGGTTGGTGTTCACGGCCTGTGGTCAGGAGTGCCAGGCTGGCTCCTGAAATTCCATGATTCGCAGGATTGTTCCCAGACCCAAGCTGGCACAACTTGAAAGTCGGGCTGGTTTGACAGTGCCAAGTGGCTCCTGCAAACTGACGTCCAGAATCAGGACAGGTGAGTTTGGTTTCTGCGGGAAAAGGCCTGAAGTTTGTCTTCAAACCCCTTGCTCTAATTGGCCGGGTGGCTCCCGGAATTCCACAATATGCAGGATGGTTCCCAGACCCAAGATGGCACCACTTCCAAGTCGGGCTGGTTTGACAGTGCCAAGTGGCTCCTGCAAACTGACGTCCAGAATCCGGATGGGTGACTTTGGTTTCTGCGGGAAAAGGCCTGAAGTTTGTCTTCAAACCCTGTGCCCTAATTGGCCGGCTGGCTCCTGGAATTCCATGATATGCAGGATGGTTCCCAGACCCAAGGTGGCACCAGTGCCAAGTCAGGCTGGTTTGACAATGCCATGTGGCTCCTGCAATCTGCCATTCAGAACCGGGGCAGGTGAGTGTTGTTTGTCCGGGTAAAGGGCCGAGGTTTGTGGTCAGGGCCTGTGGCCGGAAGTGGCCGGCTGCCTCCTGAAATTCTGCGATACGCAGGATGGTTCCCAGACCGAAGCTGGCACCACTTGAAAGTCGGGCTGGTTTGAGAGTGCCAAGTGGCTCCTGCAAACTGACGTCCAGAATCAGGACGGGTGAGTTTGGTTTCTGCGGGAAAAGGCCTGAAGTTTGTCTTCAAACCCTGTGCCCTAATTGGCTGGCTGGCTCCTGGAATTCCATAATATGCAGGATGGTTCCCAGACCCAAGGTGGCACCAGTGCCAAGTCAGGCTGGTTTGACAATGCCATGTGGCTCCTGCAATCTGCCATTCAGAACCGGGGCAGGTGAGTGTTGTTTGTCCGGGTAAAGGGCCGAGGTTTGTCTTCAGGGCCTGTGGCCGGAAGTGGCTGGCTGCCTCCTGAAATTCTGCGATACGCAGGATGGTTTCCAGACCGAAGCTGGCACCACTTGAAAGTCGGGCTGGTTTGACAGTGCCAAGTGGCTCCTGCAAACTGACGTCCAGAATCAGGACGGGTGAGTTTGGTTTCTGCGGGAAAAGGCCTGAAGTTTGTCTTCAAACCCCGTGCCTTAATTGGCCGCGTGGCTCCCGGAATTCCATGATATGCAGGATGGTTCCCAGACCCAGGGTGGCACCACTTCCAAGTCGGGCTGGTTTGACAGTGCCAAGTGGCTCCTGCAAACTGACGTCCAGAATCAGGACAGGTGAGTTTGGTTTCTGCGGGAAAAGGCCTGAAGTTTGTCTTCAAACCCTGTGCCCTAATTGGCCAGCTGGCTCCTGGAATTCCATGATATGCAGGATGGTTCCCAGACCCAAGCTGGCACCGCTTCAAAGTCGCAGTGGTTTAACAGTGCTATGTGGCTCCTGCCATCTGCCCTCCTGAAGCAGGCCCAGTGCTTTTTTTTTTCCAGGGAAAAAGGCCAAGGTTGGTGTTCAGGGCCTGTGGCCTGGAGTGCCAGGCTGGCTCCTGGAATTCCATGATATGCAGGATGGTTCCCAGACCCAAGCTGGCCGCAGTCCCAAGTGTGGCTTCTTTGACAGTGCCAAGTGGCTGCTGCAATCTGCCGTCCTGTACCGGGCCAGGTGAGTTTGGTTTGCCAGGGAAAAGGGTCGAGGTTTGTGTCTGGTGGCCTGTGGCTGGAAGTGGCTGGCTGCCTCCTGAAGTTCTGCGATATGCAGGATGGTTCCCAGACCCAAGCTGGCACCACTTCAAAGTTGGGCTGGTTTGACAGTGCCAAGTGGCTGCTGCAACCTGATGTCCAGTACCGGGCCAGGTGAAATTGGTTTGTCTGGGAAAAGGGCCGAGGTTGCTCTTCAAACCCTGTGGCCTAATTTGCCGGCTGGCTCCTGAAATTCCATGATATGCAGGATGGTTCCCAGACCCAAGCAGGCACCAGTGCCAAGGCAGGCTGGTTTAACAGTACCAAGTGGCTCCTGCAATCTCCCATCTAGAACCAGGCCAGGTGAGGTTTTTTTGCCAGGGAAAAGGGCCGAGGTTGGTGTTCACAGCCTGTGGTCTGGAGGGGCAGCCTGGCTCCTGAAATTCCATGATTCGCAGGATTATTCCCAGACCCAAGCTGGCACCACTTCAAAGTTGGGCTGGTTTGACAGTGCCAAGTGGCTCCTGTACCTTGCTGTCCAGTACCGGGCCAGGTGAGTTTGGTTTGTGCGGGAAAAAGGCTGAGGTTTGTCTTCAAACCCTGTGGCCTAATTGGCCGGCTGGCTCCTGGAATTCCATGATATGCAGGATGGTTCCCAGACCCAAGCTGGTCGCAGTCCCAAGTGTGGCTTCTTTGACAGTGCCAAGTGGCTCCTGCAATCTGCCGTCCTGTACCGGGCCAGGTGAGTTTGGTTTGCCAGGGAAAAGGGCCGAGGTTTGTGTCTGGTGGCCTGTGGCTGGAAGTGGCTGGCTGCCTCCTGAAGTTCTGCGATATGCAGGATGGTTCCCAGACCCAAGCTGGCACCACTTCAAAGTCGCACTGGTTTAACAGTGATATGTGGCTCCTGCAATCTGCCCCCCTGAAGCAGGCCCAGTGCTTTTTTTTTTCCCAGGGAAAAGGCCCGAGGTCTGTGTTCGTGGCCTTGTGGCCTGGAGTGGCAGGCTGGCTCCTGAAATTGCATGGCACGCAGGATGGTTCCCCGGCCCAAGCTGGCACCAGTCCCAAGTTTGGCTGCTTTGACAGTGCCAAGGGGCTCCTACATTCTCCCATCTAGAACTAGGCAAGGTGAGGGGTTTTTTTCCCAGGGAAAAGGGCGGAGGTTGGTGTTCACGGCCTGTGGTCAGGAGTGCCAGGCTGGCTCCTGAAATTCCATGATTCGCAGGATTGTTCCCAGACCCAAGCTGGCACCACTTCAAAGTCGGGCTGGTTTGACAGTGCCAAGTGGCTCCTGCAACCTGACGTCCAGAATCAGGACGGGTGAGTTTGGTTTGTCCGGGAAAAGGGCTGAAGTTTGTCTTCAAACCCTGTGGCCTAATTGGCCGGCTGGCTCCTGGATTTCCATGATATGCAGGATGGTTCCCAGACCCAAGCTGGCACCACTTCAAAGTCGGGCTGGTTTGACAGTGCCAAGTGGCTCCTGCAAACTGACGTCCAGAATCAGGATGGGTGACTTTGGTTTCTGTGGGAAAAGGCCTGAAGTTTGTCTTCAAACCCTGTGGCCTAATTGGCCGGCTGGCTCCTGGAATTCCATGATATGCAGGATGGTTCCCAGACCCAAGCTGGCACCACTTCCAAGTCGGGCTGGTTTGACAGTGCCTAGTGGCTCCTGCAAACTGACGTCCAGAATCAGGACAGGTGAGTTTGGTTTCTGCGGGAAAAGGCCTGAAGTTTGTCTTCAAACCCCTTGCTCTAATTGGCCGGGTGGCTCCCGGAATTCCACAATATGCAGGATGGTTCCCAGACCCAAGATGGCACCACTTCCAAGTCGGGCTGGTTTGACAGTGCCAAGTGGCTCCTGCAAACTGACGTCCAGAATCCGGATGGGTGACTTTGGTTTCTGCGGGAAAAGGCCTGAAGTTTGTCTTCAAACCCTGTGCCCTAATTGGCCGGCTGGCTCCTGGAATTCCATGATATGCAGGATGGTTCCCAGACCCAAGGTGGCACCAGTGCCAAGTCAGGCTGGTTTGACAATGCCATGTGGCTCCTGCAATCTGCCATTCAGAACCGGGGCAGGTGAGTGTTGTTAATCCGGGTAAAGGGCCGAGGTTTGTGGTCAGGGCCTGTGGCCGGAAGTGGCCGGCTGCCTCCTGAAATTCTGCGATACGCAGGATGGTTTCCAGACCGAAGCTGGCACCACTTGAAAGTCGGGCTGGTTTGACAGTGCCAAGTGGCTCCTGCAAACTGACGTCCAGAATCAGGACGGGTGAGTTTGGTTTCTGCGGGAAAAGGCCTGAAGTTTGTCTTCAAACCCTGTGCTCTAATTGGCCGGCTGGCTCCCGGAATTCCAGGAAATGCAGGATGGTTCCCAGACCGAAGCTGGCACCACTTCCAAGTCGGGCTGGTTTGACAGTGCCAAGTGGCTCCTGCAAACTGACGTCCAGAATCAGGACGGGTGAGTTTGGTTTCTGCGGGAAAAGGCCTGAAGTTTGTCTTCAAACCCTGTGCCCTAATTGGCTGGCTGGCTCCTGGAATTCCATAATATGCAGGATGGTTCCCAGACCCAAGGTGGCACCAGTCCCAAGTTTGGCTGCTTTGACAGTGCCAAGGGGCTCCTACATTCTCCCATCTAGAACTAGGCAAGGTGAGGGGTTTTTTTCCCAGGGAAAAGGGCGGAGGTTGGTGTTCACGGCCTGTGGTCAGGAGTGCCAGGCTGGCTCCTGAAATTCCATGATTCGCAGGATTGTTCCCAGACCCAAGCTGGCACCACTTCAAAGTCGGGCTGGTTTGACAGTGCCAAGTGGCTCCTGCAAACTGACGTCCAGAATCAGGATGGGTGACTTTGGTTTCTGCGGGAAAAGGCCTGAAGTTTGTCTTCAAACCCTGTGCCCTAATTGGCCAGCTGGCTCCTGGAATTCCATGATATGCAGGATGGTTCCCAGACCCAAGCTGGCACCGCTTCAAAGTCGCAGTGGTTTAACAGTGCTATGTGGCTCCTGCCATCTGCCCTCCTGAAGCAGGCCCAGTGCTTTTTTTTTTCCAGGGAAAAAGGCCAAGGTTGGTGTTCAGGGCCTGTGGCCTGGAGTGCCAGGCTGGCTCCTGGAATTCCATGATATGCAGGATGGTTCCCAGACCCAAGCTGGCCGCAGTCCCAAGTGTGGCTTCTTTGACAGTGCCAAGTGGCTGCTGCAATCTGCCGTCCTGTACCGGGCCAGGTGAGTTTGGTTTGCCAGGGAAAAGGGTCGAGGTTTGTGTCTGGTGGCCTGTGGCTGGAAGTGGCTGGCTGCCTCCTGAAGTTCTGCGATATGCAGGATGGTTCCCAGACCCAAGCTGGCACCACTTCAAAGTTGGGCTGGTTTGACAGTGCCAAGTGGCTGCTGCAACCTGATGTCCAGTACCGGGCCAGGTGAAATTGGTTTGTCTGGGAAAAGGGCCGAGGTTGCTCTTCAAACCCTGTGGCCTAATTTGCCGGCTGGCTCCTGAAATTCCATGATATGCAGGATGGTTCCCAGACCCAAGCAGGCACCAGTGCCAAGGCAGGCTGGTTTAACAGTACCAAGTGGCTCCTGCAATCTCCCATCTAGAACCAGGCCAGGTGAGGTTTTTTTGCCAGGGAAAAGGGCCGAGGTTGGTGTTCACAGCCTGTGGTCTGGAGGGGCAGCCTGGCTCCTGAAATTCCATGATTCGCAGGATTATTCCCAGACCCAAGCTGGCACCACTTCAAAGTTGGGCTGGTTTGACAGTGCCAAGTGGCTCCTGTACCTTGCTGTCCAGTACCGGGCCAGGTGAGTTTGGTTTGTGCGGGAAAAAGGCTGAGGTTTGTCTTCAAACCCTGTGGCCTAATTGGCCGGCTGGCTCCTGGAATTCCATGATATGCAGGATGGTTCCCAGACCCAAGCTGGTCGCAGTCCCAAGTGTGGCTTCTTTGACAGTGCCAAGTGGCTCCTGCAATCTGCCGTCCTGTACCGGGCCAGGTGAGTTTGGTTTGCCAGGGAAAAGGGCCGAGGTTTGTGTCTGGTGGCCTGTGGCTGGAAGTGGCTGGCTGCCTCCTGAAGTTCTGCGATATGCAGGATGGTTCCCAGACCCAAGCTGGCACCACTTCAAAGTCGCACTGGTTTAACAGTGATATGTGGCTCCTGCAATCTGCCCCCCTGAAGCAGGCCCAGTGCTTTTTTTTTTCCCAGGGAAAAGGCCCGAGGTCTGTGTTCGTGGCCTTGTGGCCTGGAGTGGCAGGCTGGCTCCTGAAATTGCATGGCACGCAGGATGGTTCCCCGGCCCAAGCTGGCACCAGTCCCAAGTTTGGCTGCTTTGACAGTGCCAAGGGGCTCCTACATTCTCCCATCTAGAACTAGGCAAGGTGAGGGGTTTTTTTCCCAGGGAAAAGGGCGGAGGTTGGTGTTCACGGCCTGTGGTCAGGAGTGCCAGGCTGGCTCCTGAAATTCCATGATTCGCAGGATTGTTCCCAGACCCAAGCTGGCACCACTTCAAAGTCGGGCTGGTTTGACAGTGCCAAGTGGCTCCTGCAACCTGACGTCCAGAATCAGGACGGATGAGTTTGGTTTGTCCGGGAAAAGGCCTGAAGTTTGTCTTCAAACCCTGTGGCCTAATTGGCCGGCTGGCTCCTGAAATTCCATGATATGCAGGATGGTTCCCAGACCCAAGCTGGCACCACTTCAAAGTCGGGCTGGTTTGACAGTGCCAAGTGGCTCCTGCAAACTGACGTCCAGAATCAGGATGGGTGACTTTGGTTTCTGTGGGAAAAGGCCTGAAGTTTGTCTTCAAACCCTGTGGCCTAATTGGCCGGCTGGCTTCTGGAATTCCATGATATGCAGGATGGTTCCCAGACCCAAGCTGGCACCACTTCAAAGTCGGGCTGGTTTGACAGTGCCAAGTGGCTCCTGCAACCTGACGTCCAGAATCAGGACGGATGAGTTTGGTTTGTCCGGGAAAAGGGCTGAAGTTTTTCTTCAAACCCTCTGCCCCAATTGGCCGGCTGGCTCCTGGAATTCCATGATATGCAGGATGGTTCCCAGACCCAAGCTGGCACCACTTCAAAGTCGGGCTGGTTTGACAGTGCCAAGTGGCTCCTGCAAACTGACGTCCAGAACCAGGACCGTGAGTTTGGTTTCTGCGGGAAAAGGCCTGAAGTTTGTCTTCAAACCCTGTGGCCTAATTGGCCGGCTGGCTCCTGGAATTCCATGATATGCAGGATGGTTCCCAGACCCAAGCTGGCACCACTTCCAAGTCGGGCTGGTTTGACAGTGCCAAGTGGCTCCTGCAAACTGACGTCCAGAATCAGGATGGGTGACTTTGGTTTCTGCGGGAAAAGGCCTGAAGTTTCTCTTCAAACCCTGTGCTCTAATTGGACGGCTGGCTCCTGGAATTCCATGATATGCAGGATGGTTCCCAGACCCAAGCTGGCACCACTTCAAAGTCGGGCTGGTTTGACAATGCCATGTGGCTCCTGCAATCTGCCATTCAGAACCGGGGCAGGTGAGTGTTGTTTGTCCGGGTAAAGGGCCGAGGTTTGTGGTCAGGGCCTGTGGCCGGAAGTGGCCGGCTGCCTCCTGAAATTCTGCGATACGCAGGATGGTTCCCAGACCGAAGCTGGCACCACTTGAAAGTCGGGCTGGTTTGAGAGTGCCAAGTGGCTCCTGCAAACTGACGTCCAGAATCAGGACGGGTGAGTTTGGTTTCTGCGGGAAAAGGCCTGAAGTTTGTCTTCAAACCCTGTGCTCTAATTGGCCGGCTGGCTCCCGGTATTCTATGATATGCAGGATGGTTCCCAGACCCAAGGTGGCACCACTTCCAAGTCGGGCTGGTTTGACAGTGCCAAGTGGCTCCTGCAAACTGACGTCCAGAATCAGGACGGGTGAGTTTGGTTTCTGCGGGAAAAGGCCTGAAGTTTGTCTTCAAACCCTGTGCCCTAATTGGCTGGCTGGCTCCTGGAATTCCATAATATGCAGGATGGTTCCCAGACCCAAGGTGGCACCAGTGCCAAGTCAGGCTGGTTTGACAATGCCATGTGGCTCCTGCAATCTGCCATTCAGAACCGGGGCAGGTGAGTGTTGTTTGTCCGGGTAAAGGGCCGAGGTTTGTGTTCAGGGCCTGTGGCCGGAAGTGGCCGGCTGCCTCCTGAAATTCTGCGATACGCAGGATGGTTTCCAGACCGAAGCTGGCACCACTTGAAAGTCGGGCTGGTTTGACAGTGCCAAGTGGCTCCTGCAAACTGACGTCCAGAATCAGGACAGGTGAGTTTGGTTTCTGCGGGAAAAGGCCTGAAGTTTGTCTTCAAACCCTGTGGCCTAATTGGCCGGCTGGCTCCTGGAATTCCATGATATGCAGGATGGTTCCCAGACCCAAGCTGGCACCACTTGAAAGTCGGGCTGGTTTGACAGTGCCAAGTGGCTCCTGCAAACTGACGTCCAGAATCAGGATGGGTGACTTTGGTTTCTGCAGGAAAAGGCCTGAAGTTTGTCTTCAAACCCTGTGGCCTAATTGGATGGCTGGCTCCTGGAATTCCATGATATGCAGGATGGTCCCCAGACCCAAGCTGGCACCACTTCAAAGCCGGGCTGGTTTGACAGTGCCAAGTGGCTCCTGCAAACTGACGTCCAGAATCCGGATGGGTGACTTTGGTTTCTGCGGGAAAAGGCCTGAAGTTTGTCTTCAAACCCTGTGCCCTAATTGGCCAGCTGGCTCCTGGAATTCCATGATATGCAGGATGGTTCCCAGACCCAAGCTGGCACCGCTTCAAAGTCGCAGTGGTTTAACAGTGCTATGTGGCTCCTGCCATCTGCCCTCCTGAAGCAGGCCCAGTGCTTTTTTTTTTCCAGGGAAAAAGGCCAAGGTTGGTGTTCAGGGCCTGTGGCCTGGAGTGCCAGGCTGGCTCCTGGAATTCCATGATATGCAGGATGGTTCCCAGACCCAAGCTGGCCGCAGTCCCAAGTGTGGCTTCTTTGACAGTGCCAAGTGGCTGCTGCAATCTGCCGTCCTGTACCGGGCCAGGTGAGTTTGGTTTGCCAGGGAAAAGGGTCGAGGTTTGTGTCTGGTGGCCTGTGGCTGGAAGTGGCTGGCTGCCTCCTGAAGTTCTGCGATATGCAGGATGGTTCCCAGACCCAAGCTGGCACCAGTGCCAAGTCAGGCTGGTTTGACAATGCCATGTGGCTCCTGCAATCTGCCATTCAGAACCGGGGCAGGTGAGTGTTGTTTGTCCGGGTAAAGGGCCGAGGTTTGTGGTCAGGGCCTGTGGCCGGAAGTGGCCGGCTGCCTCCTGAAATTCTGCGATACGCAGGATGGTTTCCAGACCGAAGCTGGCACCACTTGAAAGTCGGGCTGGTTTGACAGTGCCAAGTGGCTCCTGCAAACTGACGTCCAGAATCAGGACGGGTGAGTTTGGTTTCTGCGGGAAAAGGCCTGAAGTTTGTCTTCAAACCCTGTGCTCTAATTGGCCGGCTGGCTCCCGGAATTCCAGGAAATGCAGGATGGTTCCCAGACCCAAGGTGGCACCACTTCCAAGTCGGGCTGGTTTGACAGTGCCAAGTGGCTCCTGCAAACTGACGTCCAGAATCAGGACGGGTGAGTTTGGTTTCTGCGGGAAAAGGCCTGAAGTTTGTCTTCAAACCCTGTGCCCTAATTGGCTGGCTGGCTCCTGGAATTCCATAATATGCAGGATGGTTCCCAGACCCAAGGTGGCACCAGTGCCAAGTCAGGCTGGTTTGACAATGCCATGTGGCTCCTGCAATCTGCCATTCAGAACCGGGGCAGGTGAGTGTTGTTTGTCCGGGTAAAGGGCCGAGGTTTGTGTTCAGGGCCTGTGGCCGGAAGTGGCCGGCTGCCTCCTGAAATTCTGCGATACGCAGGATGGTTTCCAGACCGAAGCTGGCACCACTTGAAAGTCGGGCTGGTTTGACAGTGCCAAGTGGCTCCTGCAAACTGACGTCCAGAATCAGGACGGGTGAGTTTGGTTTCTGCGGGAAAAGGCCTGAAGTTTGTCTTCAAACCCCGTGCCTTAATTGGCCGCGTGGCTCCTGGAATTCCATGATATGCAGGATGGTTCCCAGACCAAAGCTGGCACCACTTCAAAGTCGGGCTGGTTTGACAGTGCCAAGTGGCTCCTGCAAACTGACGTCCAGAACCAGGACCGTGAGTTTGGTTTCTGCGGGAAAAGGCCTGAAGTTTGTCTTCAAACCCTGTGGCCTAATTGGCCGGCTGGCTCCTGGAATTCCATGATATGCAGGATGGTTCCCAGACCCAAGCTGGCACCACTTCAAAGCCGGGCTGGTTTGACAGTGCCAAGTGGCTCCTGCAAACTGACGTCCAGAATCCGGATGGGTGACTTTGGTTTCTGCGGGAAAAGGCCTGAAGTTTGTCTTCAAACCCTGTGCCCTAATTGGCCAGCTGGCTCCTGGAATTCCATGATATGCAGGATGGTTCCCAGACCCAAGCTGGCACCGCTTCAAAGTCGCAGTGGTTTAACAGTGCTATGTGGCTCCTGCCATCTGCCCTCCTGAAGCAGGCCCAGTGCTTTTTTTTTTCCAGGGAAAAAGGCCAAGGTTGGTGTTCAGGGCCTGTGGCCTGGAGTGCCAGGCTGGCTCCTGGAATTCCATGATATGCAGGATGGTTCCCAGACCCAAGCTGGCCGCAGTCCCAAGTGTGGCTTCTTTGACAGTGCCAAGTGGCTGCTGCAATCTGCCGTCCTGTACCGGGCCAGGTGAGTTTGGTTTGCCAGGGAAAAGGGTCGAGGTTTGTGTCTGGTGGCCTGTGGCTGGAAGTGGCTGGCTGCCTCCTGAAGTTCTGCGATATGCAGGATGGTTCCCAGACCCAAGCTGGCACCACTTCAAAGTTGGGCTGGTTTGACAGTGCCAAGTGGCTGCTGCAACCTGATGTCCAGTACCGGGCCAGGTGAAATTGGTTTGTCTGGGAAAAGGGCCGAGGTTGCTCTTCAAACCCTGTGGCCTAATTTGCCGGCTGGCTCCTGAAATTCCATGATATGCAGGATGGTTCCCAGACCCAAGCAGGCACCAGTGCCAAGGCAGGCTGGTTTAACAGTACCAAGTGGCTCCTGCAATCTCCCATCTAGAACCAGGCCAGGTGAGGTTTTTTTGCCAGGGAAAAGGGCCGAGGTTGGTGTTCACAGCCTGTGGTCTGGAGGGGCAGCCTGGCTCCTGAAATTCCATGATTCGCAGGATTATTCCCAGACCCAAGCTGGCACCACTTCAAAGTTGGGCTGGTTTGACAGTGCCAAGTGGCTCCTGTACCTTGCTGTCCAGTACCGGGCCAGGTGAGTTTGGTTTGTGCGGGAAAAAGGCTGAGGTTTGTCTTCAAACCCTGTGGCCTAATTGGCCGGCTGGCTCCTGGAATTCCATGATATGCAGGATGGTTCCCAGACCCAAGCTGGTCGCAGTCCCAAGTGTGGCTTCTTTGACAGTGCCAAGTGGCTCCTGCAATCTGCCGTCCTGTACCGGGCCAGGTGAGTTTGGTTTGCCAGGGAAAAGGGCCGAGGTTTGTGTCTGGTGGCCTGTGGCTGGAAGTGGCTGGCTGCCTCCTGAAGTTCTGCGATATGCAGGATGGTTCCCAGACCCAAGCTGGCACCACTTCAAAGTCGCACTGGTTTAACAGTGATATGTGGCTCCTGCAATCTGCCCCCCTGAAGCAGGCCCAGTGCTTTTTTTTTTCCCAGGGGAAAGGCCCGAGGTCTGTGTTCGTGGCCTTGTGGCCTGGAGTGGCAGGCTGGCTCCTGAAATTGCATGGCACGCAGGATGGTTCCCCGGCCCAAGCTGGCACCAGTCCCAAGTTTGGCTGCTTTGACAGTGCCAAGGGGCTCCTACATTCTCCCATCTAGAACTAGGCAAGGTGAGGGGTTTTTTTCCCAGGGAAAAGGGCGGAGGTTGGTGTTCACGGCCTGTGGTCAGGAGTGCCAGGCTGGCTCCTGAAATTCCATGATTCGCAGGATTGTTCCCAGACCCAAGCTGGCACCACTTCAAAGTCGGGCTGGTTTGACAGTGCCAAGTGGCTCCTGCAACCTGACGTCCAGAATCAGGACGGATGAGTTTGGTTTGTCCGGGAAAAGGGCTGAAGTTTGTCTTCAAACCCTGTGGCCTAATTGGCCGGCTGGCTCCTGGATTTCCATGATATGCAGGATGGTTCCCAGACCCAAGCTGGCACCACTTCAAAGTCGCACTGGTTTGACAGTGCCAAGTGGCTCCTGCAAACTGACGTCCAGAATCAGGATGGGTGACTTTGGTTTCTGTGGGAAAAGGCCTGAAGTTTGTCTTCAAACCCTGTGGCCTAATTGGCCGGCTGGCTTCTGGAATTCCATGATATGCAGGATGGTTCCCAGACCCAAGCTGGCACCACTTCAAAGTCGGGCTGGTCTGACAGTGCCAAGTGGCTCCTGCAACCTGACGTCCAGAATCAGGACGGATGAGTTTGGGTTGTCCGGGAAAAGGGCTGAAGTTTGTCTTCAAACCCTCTGCCCCAATTGGCCGGCTGGCTCCTGGAATTCCATGATATGCAGGATGGTTCCCAGACCAAAGCTGGCACCACTTCAAAGTCGGGCTGGTTTGACAGTGCCAAGTGGCTCCTGCAAACTGACGTCCAGAACCAGGACCGTGAGTTTGGTTTCTGCGGGAAAAGGCCTGAAGTTTGTCTTCAAACCCTGTGGCCTAATTGGCCGGCTGGCTCCTGGAATTCCATGATATGCAGGATGGTTCCCAGACCCAAGCTGGCACCACTTCAAAGTCGGGCTGGTTTGACAGTGCCAAGTGGCTCCTGCAAACTGACGTCCAGAACCAGGACCGTGAGTTTGGTTTCTGCGGGAAAAGGCCTGAAGTTTGTCTTCAAACCCTGTGGCCTAATTGGCCGGCTGGCTCCTGGAATTCCATGATATGCAGGATGGTTCCCAGACCCAAGCTGGCACCACTTCCAAGTCGGGCTGGTTTGACAGTGCCAAGTGGCTCCTGCAAACTGACGTCCAGAATCAGGATGGGTGACTTTGGTTTCTGCGGGAAAAGGCCTGAAGTTTCTCTTCAAACCCTGTGCTCTAATTGGACGGCTGGCTCCTGGAATTCCATGATATGCAGGATGGTTCCCAGACCCAAGCTGGCACCACTTCAAAGTCGGGCTGGTTTGACAATGCCATGTGGCTCCTGCAATCTGCCATTCAGAACCGGGGCAGGTGAGTGTTGTTTGTCCGGGTAAAGGGCCGAGGTTTGTGGTCAGGGCCTGTGGCCGGAAGTGGCCGGCTGCCTCCTGAAATTCTGCGATACGCAGGATGGTTCCCAGACCGAAGCTGGCACCACTTGAAAGTCGGGCTGGTTTGAGAGTGCCAAGTGGCTCCTGCAAACTGACGTCCAGAATCAGGACGGGTGAGTTTGGTTTCTGCGGGAAAAGGCCTGAAGTTTGTCTTCAAACCCTGTGCTCTAATTGGCCGGCTGGCTCCCGGTATTCTATGATATGCAGGATGGTTCCCAGACCCAAGGTGGCACCACTTCCAAGTCGGGCTGGTTTGACAGTGCCAAGTGGCTCCTGCAAACTGACGTCCAGAATCAGGACGGGTGAGTTTGGTTTCTGCGGGAAAAGGCCTGAAGTTTGTCTTCAAACCCTGTGCCCTAATTGGCTGGCTGGCTCCTGGAATTCCATAATATGCAGGATGGTTCCCAGACCCAAGGTGGCACCAGTGCCAAGTCAGGCTGGTTTGACAATGCCATGTGGCTCCTGCAATCTGCCATTCAGAACCGGGGCAGGTGAGTGTTGTTTGTCCGGGTAAAGGGCCGAGATTTGTGTTCAGGGCCTGTGGCCGGAAGTGGCCGGCTGCCTCCTGAAATTCTGCGATACGCAGGATGGTTTCCAGACCGAAGCTGGCACCACTTGAAAGTCGGGCTGGTTTGACAGTGCCAAGTGGCTCCTGCAAACTGACGTCCAGAATCAGGACAGGTGAGTTTGGTTTCTGCGGGAAAAGGCCTGAAGTTTGTCTTCAAACCCTGTGGCCTAATTGGCCGGCTGGCTCCTGGAATTCCATGATATGCAGGATGGTTCCCAGACCCAAGCTGGCACCACTTGAAAGTCGGGCTGGTTTGACAGTGCCAAGTGGCTCCTGCAAACTGACGTCCAGAATCAGGATGGGTGACTTTGGTTTCTGCAGGAAAAGGCCTGAAGTTTGTCTTCAAACCCTGTGGCCTAATTGGATGGCTGGCTCCTGGAATTCCATGATATGCAGGATGGTCCCCAGACCCAAGCTGGCACCACTTCAAAGCCGGGCTGGTTTGACAGTGCCAAGTGGCTCCTGCAAACTGACGTCCAGAATCCGGATGGGTGACTTTGGTTTCTGCGGGAAAAGGCCTGAAGTTTGTCTTCAAACCCTGTGCCCTAATTGGCCAGCTGGCTCCTGGAATTCCATGATATGCAGGATGGTTCCCAGACCCAAGCTGGCACCGCTTCAAAGTCGCAGTGGTTTAACAGTGCTATGTGGCTCCTGCCATCTGCCCTCCTGAAGCAGGCCCAGTGCTTTTTTTTTTCCAGGGAAAAAGGCCAAGGTTGGTGTTCAGGGCCTGTGGCCTGGAGTGCCAGGCTGGCTCCTGGAATTCCATGATATGCAGGATGGTTCCCAGACCCAAGCTGGCCGCAGTCCCAAGTGTGGCTTCTTTGACAGTGCCAAGTGGCTGCTGCAATCTGCCGTCCTGTACCGGGCCAGGTGAGTTTGGTTTGCCAGGGAAAAGGGTCGAGGTTTGTGTCTGGTGGCCTGTGGCTGGAAGTGGCTGGCTGCCTCCTGAAGTTCTGCGATATGCAGGATGGTTCCCAGACCCAAGCTGGCACCAGTGCCAAGTCAGGCTGGTTTGACAATGCCATGTGGCTCCTGCAATCTGCCATTCAGAACCGGGGCAGGTGAGTGTTGTTTGTCCGGGTAAAGGGCCGAGGTTTGTGGTCAGGGCCTGTGGCCGGAAGTGGCCGGCTGCCTCCTGAAATTCTGCGATACGCAGGATGGTTTCCAGACCGAAGCTGGCACCACTTGAAAGTCGGGCTGGTTTGACAGTGCCAAGTGGCTCCTGCAAACTGACGTCCAGAATCAGGACGGGTGAGTTTGGTTTCTGCGGGAAAAGGCCTGAAGTTTGTCTTCAAACCCTGTGCTCTAATTGGCCGGCTGGCTCCCGGAATTCCAGGAAATGCAGGATGGTTCCCAGACCCAAGGTGGCACCACTTCCAAGTCGGGCTGGTTTGACAGTGCCAAGTGGCTCCTGCAAACTGACGTCCAGAATCAGGACGGGTGAGTTTGGTTTCTGCGGGAAAAGGCCTGAAGTTTGTCTTCAAACCCTGTGCCCTAATTGGCTGGCTGGCTCCTGGAATTCCATAATATGCAGGATGGTTCCCAGACCCAAGGTGGCACCAGTGCCAAGTCAGGCTGGTTTGACAATGCCATGTGGCTCCTGCAATCTGCCATTCAGAACCGGGGCAGGTGAGTGTTGTTTGTCCGGGTAAAGGGCCGAGGTTTGTGTTCAGGGCCTGTGGCCGGAAGTGGCCGGCTGCCTCCTGAAATTCTGCGATACGCAGGATGGTTTCCAGACCGAAGCTGGCACCACTTGAAAGTCGGGCTGGTTTGACAGTGCCAAGTGGCTCCTGCAAACTGACGTCCAGAATCAGGACGGGTGAGTTTGGTTTCTGCGGGAAAAGGCCTGAAGTTTGTCTTCAAACCCCGTGCCTTAATTGGCCGCGTGGCTCCTGGAATTCCATGATATGCAGGATGGTTCCCAGACCAAAGCTGGCACCACTTCAAAGTCGGGCTGGTTTGACAGTGCCAAGTGGCTCCTGCAAACTGACGTCCAGAACCAGGACCGTGAGTTTGGTTTCTGCGGGAAAAGGCCTGAAGTTTGTCTTCAAACCCTGTGGCCTAATTGGCCGGCTGGCTCCTGGAATTCCATGATATGCAGGATGGTTCCCAGACCCAAGCTGGCACCACTTCAAAGCCGGGCTGGTTTGACAGTGCCAAGTGGCTCCTGCAAACTGACGTCCAGAATCCGGATGGGTGACTTTGGTTTCTGCGGGAAAAGGCCTGAAGTTTGTCTTCAAACCCTGTGCCCTAATTGGCCAGCTGGCTCCTGGAATTCCATGATATGCAGGATGGTTCCCAGACCCAAGCTGGCACCGCTTCAAAGTCGCAGTGGTTTAACAGTGCTATGTGGCTCCTGCCATCTGCCCTCCTGAAGCAGGCCCAGTGCTTTTTTTTTTCCAGGGAAAAAGGCCAAGGTTGGTGTTCAGGGCCTGTGGCCTGGAGTGCCAGGCTGGCTCCTGGAATTCCATGATATGCAGGATGGTTCCCAGACCCAAGCTGGCCGCAGTCCCAAGTGTGGCTTCTTTGACAGTGCCAAGTGGCTGCTGCAATCTGCCGTCCTGTACCGGGCCAGGTGAGTTTGGTTTGCCAGGGAAAAGGGTCGAGGTTTGTGTCTGGTGGCCTGTGGCTGGAAGTGGCTGGCTGCCTCCTGAAGTTCTGCGATATGCAGGATGGTTCCCAGACCCAAGCTGGCACCACTTCAAAGTTGGGCTGGTTTGACAGTGCCAAGTGGCTGCTGCAACCTGATGTCCAGTACCGGGCCAGGTGAAATTGGTTTGTCTGGGAAAAGGGCCGAGGTTGCTCTTCAAACCCTGTGGCCTAATTTGCCGGCTGGCTCCTGAAATTCCATGATATGCAGGATGGTTCCCAGACCCAAGCAGGCACCAGTGCCAAGGCAGGCTGGTTTAACAGTACCAAGTGGCTCCTGCAATCTCCCATCTAGAACCAGGCCAGGTGAGGTTTTTTTGCCAGGGAAAAGGGCCGAGGTTGGTGTTCACAGCCTGTGGTCTGGAGGGGCAGCCTGGCTCCTGAAATTCCATGATTCGCAGGATTATTCCCAGACCCAAGCTGGCACCACTTCAAAGTTGGGCTGGTTTGACAGTGCCAAGTGGCTCCTGTACCTTGCTGTCCAGTACCGGGCCAGGTGAGTTTGGTTTGTGCGGGAAAAAGGCTGAGGTTTGTCTTCAAACCCTGTGGCCTAATTGGCCGGCTGGCTCCTGGAATTCCATGATATGCAGGATGGTTCCCAGACCCAAGCTGGTCGCAGTCCCAAGTGTGGCTTCTTTGACAGTGCCAAGTGGCTCCTGCAATCTGCCGTCCTGTACCGGGCCAGGTGAGTTTGGTTTGCCAGGGAAAAGGGCCGAGGTTTGTGTCTGGTGGCCTGTGGCTGGAAGTGGCTGGCTGCCTCCTGAAGTTCTGCGATATGCAGGATGGTTCCCAGACCCAAGCTGGCACCACTTCAAAGTCGCACTGGTTTAACAGTGATATGTGGCTCCTGCAATCTGCCCCCCTGAAGCAGGCCCAGTGCTTTTTTTTTTCCCAGGGGAAAGGCCCGAGGTCTGTGTTCGTGGCCTTGTGGCCTGGAGTGGCAGGCTGGCTCCTGAAATTGCATGGCACGCAGGATGGTTCCCCGGCCCAAGCTGGCACCAGTCCCAAGTTTGGCTGCTTTGACAGTGCCAAGGGGCTCCTACATTCTCCCATCTAGAACTAGGCAAGGTGAGGGGTTTTTTTCCCAGGGAAAAGGGCGGAGGTTGGTGTTCACGGCCTGTGGTCAGGAGTGCCAGGCTGGCTCCTGAAATTCCATGATTCGCAGGATTGTTCCCAGACCCAAGCTGGCACCACTTCAAAGTCGGGCTGGTTTGACAGTGCCAAGTGGCTCCTGCAAACTGACGTCCAGAATCAGGACGGATGAGTTTGGTTTGTCCGGGAAAAGGGCTGAAGTTTGTCTTCAAACCCTGTGGCCTAATTGGCCGGCTGGCTCCTGGATTTCCATGATATGCAGGATGGTTCCCAGACCCAAGCTGGCACCACTTCAAAGTCGCACTGGTTTGACAGTGCCAAGTGGCTCCTGCAAACTGACGTCCAGAATCAGGATGGGTGACTTTGGTTTCTGTGGGAAAAGGCCTGAAGTTTGTCTTCAAACCCTGTGGCCTAATTGGCCGGCTGGCTTCTGGAATTCCATGATATGCAGGATGGTTCCCAGACCCAAGCTGGCACCACTTCAAAGTCGGGCTGGTCTGACAGTGCCAAGTGGCTCCTGCAACCTGACGTCCAGAATCAGGACGGATGAGTTTGGTTTGTCCGGGAAAAGGGCTGAAGTTTGTCTTCAAACCCTCTGCCCCAATTGGCCGGCTGGCTCCTGGAATTCCATGATATGCAGGATGGTTCCCAGACCAAAGCTGGCACCACTTCAAAGTCGGGCTGGTTTGACAGTGCCAAGTGGCTCCTGCAAACTGACGTCCAGAACCAGGACCGTGAGTTTGGTTTCTGCGGGAAAAGGCCTGAAGTTTGTCTTCAAACCCTGTGGCCTAATTGGCCGGCTGGCTCCTGGAATTCCATGATATGCAGGATGGTTCCCAGACCCAAGCTGGCACCACTTGAAAGTCGGGCTGGTTTGACAGTGCCAAGTGGCTCCTGCAAACTGACGTCCAGAATCAGGATGGGTGACTTTGGTTTCTGCGGGAAAAGGCCTGAAGTTTGTCTTCAAACCCTGTGCTCTAATTGGCCGGCTGGCTCCTGGAATTCCATGATATGCAGGATGGTTCCCAGACCCAAGGTGGCACCACTTCCAAGTCGGGCTGGTTTGACAGTGCCAAGTGGCTCCTGCAAACTGACGTCCAGAATCAGGATGGGTGACTTTGGTTTCTGCGGGAAAAGGCCTGAAGTTTGTCTTCAAACCCTGTGCCCCAATTGGCCGGCTGGCTCCTGGAATTCCATGATATGCAGGATGGTTCCCAGACCCAAGCTGGCACCACTTCAAAGTCGGGCTGGTTTGACAGTGCCAAGTGGCTCCTGCAAACTGACGTCCAGAATCAGGATGGGTGACTTTGGTTTCTGCGGGAAAAGGCCTGAAGTTTGTCTTCAAACCCTGTGGCCTAATTGGCCGGCTGGCTCCTGGAATTCCATGATATGCAGGATGGATCCCAGACCCAAGCTGGCACCACTTCAAAGTCGGGCTGGTTTGACAGTGCCAAGTGGCTCCTGCAAACTGACGTCCAGAATCAGGATGGGTGACTTTGGTTTCTGCAGGAAAAGGCCTGAAGTTTGTCTTCAAACCCTGTGGCCTAATTGGATGGCTGGCTCCTGGAATTCCATGATATGCAGGATGGTTCCCAGACCCAAGCTGGCACCACTTGAAAGTCGGGCTGGTTTGACAGTGCCTAGTGGCTCCTGCAAACTGACGTCCAGAATCAGGATGGGTGACTTTGGTTTCTGCGGGAAAAGGCCTGAAGTTTGTCTTCAAACCCTGTGCCCTAATTGGCCAGCTGGCTCCTGGAATTCCATGATATGCAGGATGGTTCCCAGACCCAAGCTGGCACCGCTTCAAAGTCGCAGTGGTTTAACAGTGCTATGTGGCTCCTGCCATCTGCCCTCCTGAAGCAGGCCCAGTGCTTTTTTTTTTCCAGGGAAAAAGGCCAAGGTTGGTGTTCAGGGCCTGTGGCCTGGAGTGCCAGGCTGGCTCCTGGAATTCCATGATATGCAGGATGGTTCCCAGACCCAAGCTGGCCGCAGTCCCAAGTGTGGCTTCTTTGACAGTGCCAAGTGGCTGCTGCAATCTGCCGTCCTGTACCGGGCCAGGTGAGTTTGGTTTGCCAGGGAAAAGGGTCGAGGTTTGTGTCTGGTGGCCTGTGGCTGGAAGTGGCTGGCTGCCTCCTGAAGTTCTGCGATATGCAGGATGGTTCCCAGACCCAAGCTGGCACCACTTCAAAGTTGGGCTGGTTTGACAGTGCCAAGTGGCTGCTGCAACCTGATGTCCAGTACCGGGCCAGGTGAAATTGGTTTGTCTGGGAAAAGGGCCGAGGTTGCTCTTCAAACCCTGTGGCCTAATTTGCCGGCTGGCTCCTGAAATTCCATGATATGCAGGATGGTTCCCAGACCCAAGCAGGCACCAGTGCCAAGGCAGGCTGGTTTAACAGTACCAAGTGGCTCCTGCAATCTCCCATCTAGAACCAGGCCAGGTGAGGTTTTTTTGCCAGGGAAAAGGGCCGAGGTTGGTGTTCACAGCCTGTGGTCTGGAGGGGCAGCCTGGCTCCTGAAATTCCATGATTCGCAGGATTATTCCCAGACCCAAGCTGGCACCACTTCAAAGTTGGGCTGGTTTGACAGTGCCAAGTGGCTCCTGTACCTTGCTGTCCAGTACCGGGCCAGGTGAGTTTGGTTTGTGCGGGAAAAAGGCTGAGGTTTGTCTTCAAACCCTGTGGCCTAATTGGCCGGCTGGCTCCTGGAATTCCATGATATGCAGGATGGTTCCCAGACCCAAGCTGGTCGCAGTCCCAAGTGTGGCTTCTTTGACAGTGCCAAGTGGCTCCTGCAATCTGCCGTCCTGTACCGGGCCAGGTGAGTTTGGTTTGCCAGGGAAAAGGGCCGAGGTTTGTGTCTGGTGGCCTGTGGCTGGAAGTGGCTGGCTGCCTCCTGAAGTTCTGCGATATGCAGGATGGTTCCCAGACCCAAGCTGGCACCACTTCAAAGTCGCACTGGTTTAACAGTGATATGTGGCTCCTGCAATCTGCCCCCCTGAAGCAGGCCCAGTGCTTTTTTTTTTCCCAGGGAAAAGGCCCGAGGTCTGTGTTCGTGGCCTTGTGGCCTGGAGTGGCAGGCTGGCTCCTGAAATTGCATGGCACGCAGGATGGTTCCCCGGCCCAAGCTGGCACCAGTCCCAAGTTTGGCTGCTTTGACAGTGCCAAGGGGCTCCTACATTCTCCCATCTAGAACTAGGCAAGGTGAGGGGTTTTTTTCCCAGGGAAAAGGGCGGAGGTTGGTGTTCACGGCCTGTGGTCAGGAGTGCCAGGCTGGCTCCTGAAATTCCATGATTCGCAGGATTGTTCCCAGACCCAAGCTGGCACCACTTCAAAGTCGGGCTGGTTTGACAGTGCCAAGTGGCTCCTGCAACCTGACGTCCAGAATCAGGACGGATGAGTTTGGTTTGTCCGGGAAAAGGGCTGAGGTTTGTCTTCAAACCCTGTGGCCTAATTGGCCGGCTGGCTCCTGGATTTCCATGATATGCAGGATGGTTCCCAGACCCAAGCTGGCACCACTTCAAAGTCGGGCTGGTTTGACAGTGCCAAGTGGCTCCTGCAAACTGACGTCCAGAATCAGGGCGGGTGAGTTTGGTTTCTGCGGGAAAAGGCCTGAAGTTTGTCTTCAAACCCTGTGCCCCAATTGGCCGGCTGGCTTCTGGAATTCCATGATATGCAGGATGGTTCCCAGACCCAAGCCGGCACCACTTCAAAGTCGGGCTGGTTTGACAGTGCCAAGTGGCTCCTGCAACCTGACGTCCAGAATCAGGACAGGTGAGTTTGGTTTGTCCGGGAAAAGGGCTGAAGTTTGTCTTGAAACCCTCTGCCCCAATTGGCCGGCTGGCTCCTGGAATTCCATGATATGCAGGATGGTTCCCAGACCCAAGGTGGCACCACTTCAAAGTCGGGCTGGTTTGACAGTGCCAAGTGGCTCCTGCAAACTGACGTCCAGAACCAGGACCGTGAGTTTGGTTTCTGCGGGAAAAGGCCTGAAGTTTGTCTTCAAACCCTGTGGCCTAATTGGCCGGCTGGCTCCTGGAATTCCATGATATGCAGGATGGTTCCCAGACCCAAGCTGGCACCACTTGAAAGTCGGGCTGGTTTGACAGTGCCAAGTGGCTCCTGCAAACTGACGTCCAGAATCAGGATGGGTGACTTTGGTTTCTGCGGGAAAAGGCCTGAAGTTTGTCTTCAAATCCTGTGGCCTAATTGGCCGGCTGGCTCCTGGAATTCCATGATATGCAGGATGGTTCCCAGACCCAAGCTGGCCGCAGTCCCAAGTGTGGCTTCTTTGACAGTGCCAAGTGGCTGCTGCAATCTGCCGTCCTGTACCGGGCCAGGTGAGTTTGGTTTGCCAGGGAAAAGGGTCGAGGTTTGTGTCTGGTGGCCTGTGGCTGGAAGTGGCTGGCTGCCTCCTGAAGTTCTGCGATATGCAGGATGGTTCCCAGACCCAAGCTGGCACCACTTGAAAGTCGGGCTGGTTTGAGAGTGCCAAGTGGCTCCTGCAAACTGACGTCCAGAATCAGGATGGGTGAGTTTGGTTTCTGCGGGAAAAGGCCTGAAGTTTGTCTTCAAACCCCGTGCCCTAATTGGCTGGCTGGCTCCTGGAATTCCATAATATGCAGGATGGTTCCCAGACCCAAGGTGGCACCAGTGCCAAGTCAGGCTGGTTTGACAATGCCATGTGGCTCCTGCAATCTGCCATTCAGAACCGGGGCAGGTGAGTGTTGTTTGTCCGGGTAAAGGGCCGAGGTTTGTGTTCAGGGCCTGTGGCCAGAAGTGACCGGCTGACTCCTGAAATTCTGCGATACGCAGGATGGTTCCCAGACCGAAGCTGGCACCACTTGAAAGTCGGGCTGGTTTGACAGTGCCAAGTGGCTCCTGCAAACTGACGTCCAGAATCAGGACGGATGAGTTTGGTTTCTGCGGGAAAAGGCCTGAAGTTTGTCTTCAAACCCTGTGCTCTAATTGGGCGCGTGGCTCCCGGAATTCCACAATATGCAGGATGGTTCCCAGACCCAAGATGGCACCACTTCCAAGTCGGGCTGGTTTGACAGTGCCAAGTGGCTCCTGCAAACTGACGTCCAGAATCAGGACAGGTGAGTTTGGTTTCTGCGGGAAAAGGCCTGAAGTTTGTCTTCAAACCCTGTGCCCTAATTGGCTGGCTGGCTCCTGGAATTCCATAATATGCAGGATGGTTCCCAGACCCAAGGTGGCACCAGTTCCAAGTCAGGCTGGTTTGACAATGCCATCTGGCTCCTGCAATCTGCCATTCAGAACCGGGGCAGGTGAGTGTTGTTAATCCGGGTAAAGGGCCGAGGTTTGTGGTCAGGGCCTGTGGCCGGAAGTGGCCGGCTGCCTCCTGAAATTCTGCCATACGCAGGATGGTTCCCAGACCGAAGCTGGCACCACTTGAAAGTTGGGCTGGTTTGACAGTGCCTAGTGGCTCCTGCAAACTGACGTCCAGAATCAGGACAGGTGAGTTTGGTTTCTGCGGGAAAAGGCCTGAAGTTTGTCTTCAAACCCCGTGCTCTAATTGGCCGGGTGGCTCCCGGAATTCCACAATATGCAGGATGGTTCCCAGACCCAAGATGGCACCACTTCCAAGTCGGGCTGGTTTGACAGTGCCAAGTGGCTCCTGCAAACTGACGTCCAGAATCCGGATGGGTGACTTTGGTTTCTGCGGGAAAAGGCCTGAAGTTTGTCTTCAAACCCTGTGCCCTAATTGGCTGGCTGGCTCCTGGAATTCCATGATATGCAGGATGGTTCCCAGACCCAAGGTGGCACCAGTGCCAAGTCAGGCTGGTTTGACAATGCCATGTGGCTCCTGCAATCTGCCATTCAGAACCGGGGCAGGTGAGTGTTGTTTGTCCGGGTAAAGGGCCGAGGTTTGTGGTCAGGGCCTGTGGCCGGAAGTGGCCGGCTGCCTCCTGAAATTCTGCGATACGTAGGATGGTTCCCAGACCGAAGCTGGCACCACATGAAAGTCGGGCTGGTTTGACAGTGCCAAGTGGCTCCTGCAACCTGACGTCCAGAATCAGGACAGGTGAGTTTGGTTTCTGCGGGAAAAGGCCTGAAGTTTGTCTTCAAACCCTGTGCCTTAATTGGCCGCGTGGCTCCCGGAATTCCATGATATGCAGGATGGTTCCCAGACCCAGGGTGGCACCACTTCCAAGTCGGGCTGGTTTGACAGTGCCAAGTGGCTCCTGCAAACTGACGTCCAGAATCAGGACAGGTGAGTTTGGTTTCTGCGGGAAAAGGCCTGAAGTTTGTCTTCAAACCCTGTGGCCTAATTGGCCGGCTGGCTCCTGGAATTCCATGATATGCAGGATGGTTCCCAGACCCAAGCTGGCACCACTTGAAAGTCGGGCTGGTTTGACAGTGCCAAGTGGCTCCTGCAAACTGACGTCCAGAATCAGGACGGGTGAGTTTGGTTTCTGCGGGAAAAGGCCTGAAGTTTGTCTTCAAACCCTGTGCCCTAATTGGCCAGCTGGCTCCTGGAATTCCATGATATGCAGGATGGTTCCCAGACCCAAGCTGGCACCGCTTCAAAGTCGCAGTGGTTTAACAGTGCTATGTGGCTCCTGCCATCTGCCCTCCTGAAGCAGGCCCAGTGCTTTTTTTTTTCCAGGGAAAAAGGCCAAGGTTGGTGTTCAGGGCCTGTGGCCTGGAGTGGCAGGCTGGCTCCTGGAATTCCATGATATGCAAGATGGTTCCCAGACCCAAGCTGGCCGCAGTCCCAAGTGTGGCTTCTTTGACAGTGCCAAGTGGCTCCTGCAATCTGCCATCCTGTACCGGGCCAGGTGAGTTTGGTTTGCCAGGGAAAAGGGTCGAGGTTTGTGTCTGGTGGCCTGTGGCTGGAAGTGGCTGGCTGCCTCCTGAAGTTCTGCGATATGCAGGATGGTTCCCAGACCCAAGCTGGCACCACTTCAAAGTTGGGCTGGTTTGACAGTGCCAAGTGGCTGCTGCAACCTGATGTCCAGTACCGGGCCAGGTGAAATTGGTTTGTCTGGGAAAAGGGCCGAGGTTGCTCTTCAAACCCTGTGGCCTAATTTGCCGGCTGGCTCCTGAAATTCCATAATATGCAGGATGGTTCCCAGACCCAAGCAGGCACCAGTGCCAAGGCAGGCTGGTTTAACAGTACCAAGTGGCTCCTGCAATCTCCCATCTAGAACCAGGCCAGGTGAGGTTTTTTTGCCAGGGAAAAGGGCCGAGGTTGGTGTTCACAGCCTGTGGTCTGGAGGGGCAGCCTGGCTCCTGAAATTCCATGATTCGCAGGATTATTCCCAGACCCAAGCTGGCACCACTTGAAAGTTGGGCTGGTTTGACAGTGCCAAGTGGCTCCTGTACCTTGCTGTCCAGTACCGGGCCAGGTGAGTTTGGTTTGTGCGGGAAAAAGGCTGAGGTTTGTCTTCAAACCCTGTGGCCTAATTGGCCGGCTGGCTCCTGGAATTCCATGATATGCAGGATGGTTCCCAGACCCAAGCTGGTCGCAGTCCCAAGTGTGGCTTCTTTGACAGTGCCAAGTGGCTCCTGCAATCTGCCGTCCTGTACCGGGCCAGGTGAGTTTGGTTTGCCAGGGAAAAGGGCCGAGGTTTGTGTCTGGTGGCCTGTGGCTGGAAGTGGCTGGCTGCCTCCTGAAGTTCTGCGATATGCAGGATGGTTCCCAGACCCAAGCTGGCACCACTTCAAAGTCGTACTGGTTTAACAGTGATATGTGGCTCCTGCAATCTGCCCCCCTGAAGCAGGCCCAGTGCTTTTTTTTTTCCCAGGGAAAAGGCCCGAGGTCTGTGTTCGTGGCCTTGTGGCCTGGAGTGGCAGGCTGGCTCCTGAAATTGCATGGCACGCAGGATGGTTCCCCGGCCCAAGCTGGCACCAGTCCCAAGTTTGGCTGCTTTGACAGTGCCAAGGGGCTCCTACATTCTCCCATCTAGAACTAGGCAAGGTGAGGGGGTTTTTTCCCAGGGAAAAGGGCGGAGGTTGGTGTTCACGGCCTGTGGTCAGGAGTGCCAGGCTGGCTCCTGAAATTCCATGATTCGCAGGATTGTTCCCAGACCCAAGCTGGCACCACTTTAAAGTCGGGCTGGTTTGACAGTGCCTAGTGGCTCCTGCAAACTGACGTCCAGAATCAGGACAGGTGAGTTTGGTTTCTGCGGGAAAAGGCCTGAAGTTTGTCTTCAAACCCCTTGCTCTAATTGGCTGGGTGGCTCCCGGAATTCCACAATATGCAGGATGGTTCCCAGACCCAAGATGGCACCACTTCCAAGTCGGGCTGGTTTGACAGTGCCAAGTGGCTCCTGCAAACTGACGTCCAGAATCCGGATGGGTGACTTTGGTTTCTGCGGGAAAAGGCCTGAAGTTTGTCTTCAAACCCTGTGCCCTAATTGGCCGGCTGGCTCCTGGAATTCCATGATATGCAGGATGGTTCCCAGACCCAAGCTGGCACCACTTGAAAGTCGGGCTGGTTTGACAGTGCCAAGTGGCTCCTGCAAACTGACGTCCAGAATCAGGATGGGTGACTTTGGTTTCTGCGGGAAAAGGCCTGAAGTTTGTCTTCAAACCCTGTGCCCTAATTGGCCAGCTGGCTCCTGGAATTCCATGATATGCAGGATGGTTCCCAGACCCAAGCTGGCACCGCTTCAAAGTCGCAGTGGTTTAACAGTGCTATGTGGCTCCTGCCATCTGCCCTCCTGAAGCAGGCCCAGTGCTTTTTTTTTTCCAGGGAAAAAGGCCAAGGTTGGTGTTCAGGGCCTGTGGCCTGGAGTGCCAGGCTGGCTCCTGGAATTCCATGATATGCAGGATGGTTCCCAGACCCAAGCTGGCCGCAGTCCCAAGTGTGGCTTCTTTGACAGTGCCAAGTGGCTCCTGCAATCTGCCGTCCTGTACCGGGCCAGGTGAGTTTGGTTTGCCAGGGAAAAGGGTCGAGGTTTGTGTCTGGTGGCCTGTGGCTGGAAGTGGCTGGCTGCCTCCTGAAGTTCTGCGATATGCAGGATGGTTCCCAGACCCAAGCTGGCACCACTTCAAAGTTGGGCTGGTTTGACAGTGCCAAGTGGCTGCTGCAACCTGATGTCCAGTACCGGGCCAGGTGAAATTGGTTTGTCTGGGAAAAGGGCCGAGGTTGCTCTTCAAACCCTGTGGCCTAATTTGCCGGCTGGCTCCTGAAATTCCATGATATGCAGGATGGTTCCCAGACCCAAGCAGGCACCAGTGCCAAGGCAGGCTGGTTTAACAGTACCAAGTGGCTCCTGCAATCTCCCATCTAGAACCAGGCCAGGTGAGGTTTTTTTTGCCAGGGAAAAGGGCCGAGGTTGGTGTTCACAGCCTGTGGTCTGGAGGGGCAGCCTGGCTCCTGAAATTCCATGATTCGCAGGATTATTCCCAGACCCAAGCTGGCACCACTTCAAAGTTGGGCTGGTTTGACAGTGCCAAGTGGCTCCTGTACCTTGCTGTCCAGTACCGGGCCAGGTGAGTTTGGTTTGTGCGGGAAAAAGGCTGAGGTTTGTCTTCAAACCCTGTGGCCTAATTGGCCGGCTGGCTCCTGGAATTCCATGATATGCAGGATGGTTCCCAGACCCAAGCTGGTCGCAGTCCCAAGTGTGGCTTCTTTGACAGTGCCAAGTGGCTCCTGCAATCTGCCGTCCTGTACCGGGCCAGGTGAGTTTGGTTTGCCAGGGAAAAGGGCCGAGGTTTGTGTCTGGTGGCCTGTGGCTGGAAGTGGCTGGCTGCCTCCTGAAGTTCTGCGATATGCAGGATGGTTCCCAGACCCAAGCTGGCACCACTTCAAAGTCGCACTGGTTTAACAGTGATATGTGGCTCCTGCAATCTGCCCCCCTGAAGCAGGCCCAGTGCTTTTTTTTTTCCCAGGGAAAAGGCCCGAGGTCTGTGTTCGTGGCCTTGTGGCCTGGAGTGGCAGGCTGGCTCCTGAAATTGCATGGCACGCAGGATGGTTCCCCGGCCCAAGCTGGCACCAGTCCCAAGTTTGGCTGCTTTGACAGTGCCAAGGGGCTCCTACATTCTCCCATCTAGAACTAGGCAAGGTGAGGGGTTTTTTTCCCAGGGAAAAGGGCGGAGGTTGGTGTTCACGGCCTGTGGTCAGGAGTGCCAGGCTGGCTCCTGAAATTCCATGATTCGCAGGATTGTTCCCAGACCCAAGCTGGCACCACTTCAAAGTCGGGCTGGTTTGACAGTGCCAAGTGGCTCCTGCAACCTGACGTCCAGAATCAGGACGGATGAGTTTGGTTTGTCCGGGAAAAGGGCTGAAGTTTGTCTTCAAACCCTGTGGCCTAATTGGCCGGCTGGCTCCTGAAATTCCATGATATGCAGGATGGTTCCCAGACCCAAGCTGGCACCACTTCAAAGTCGGGCTGGTTTGACAGTGCCAAGTGGCTCCTGCAAACTGACGTCCAGAATCAGGATGGGTGACTTTGGTTTCTGTGGGAAAAGGCCTGAAGTTTGTCTTCAAACCCTGTGGCCTAATTGGCCGGCTGGCTTCTGGAATTCCATGATATGCAGGATGGTTCCCAGACCCAAGCTGGCACCACTTCAAAGTCGGGCTGGTTTGACAGTGCCAAGTGGCTCCTGCAACCTGACGTCCAGAATCAGGACGGATGAGTTTGGTTTGTCCGGGAAAAGGCCTGAAGTTTGTCTTCAAACCCTCTGCCCCAATTGGCCGGCTGGCTCCTGGAATTCCATGATATGCAGGATGGTTCCCAGACCCAAGGTGGCACCACTTCCAAGTCAGGCTGGTTTGACAGTGCCAAGTGGCTCCTGCAAACTGACGTCCAGAATCAGGACGGGTGAGTTTGGTTTCTGCGGGAAAAGGCCTGAAGTTTGTCTTCAAACCCTGTGCCCTAATTGGCTGGCTGGCTCCTGGAATTCCATAATATGCAGGATGGTTCCCAGACCCAAGGTGGCACCAGTGCCAAGTCAGGCTGGTTTGACAATGCCATGTGGCTCCTGCAATCTGCCATTCAGAACCGGGGCAGGTGAGTGTTGTTTGTCCGGGTAAAGGGCCGAGGTTTGTGTTCAGGGCCTGTGGCCGGAAGTGGCCGGCTGCCTCCTGAAATTCTGCGATACGCAGGATGGTTTCCAGACCGAAGCTGGCACCACTTGAAAGTCGGGCTGGTTTGAGAGTGCCAAGTGGCTCCTGCAAACTGACGTCCAGAATCAGGACGGGTGAGTTTGGTTTCTGCGGGAAAAGGCCTGAAGTTTGTCTTCAAACCCTGTGCTCTAATTGGCCGGCTGGCTCCCGGTATTCTATGATATGCAGGATGGTTCCCAGACCCAAGGTGGCACCACTTCCAAGTCGGGCTGGTTTGACAGTGCCAAGTGGCTCCTGCAAACTGACGTCCAGAATCAGGACGGGTGAGTTTGGTTTCTGCGGGAAAAGGCCTGAAGTTTGTCTTCAAACCCTGTGCCCTAATTGGCTGGCTGGCTCCTGGAATTCCATAATATGCAGGATGGTTCCCAGACCCAAGGTGGCACCAGTGCCAAGTCAGGCTGGTTTGACAATGCCATGTGGCTCCTGCAATCTGCCATTCAGAACCGGGGCAGGTGAGTGTTGTTTGTCCGGGTAAAGGGCCGAGGTTTGTGTTCAGGGCCTGTGGCCGGAAGTGGCCGGCTGCCTCCTGAAATTCTGCGATACGCAGGATGGTTTCCAGACCGAAGCTGGCACCACTTGAAAGTCGGGCTGGTTTGACAGTGCCAAGTGGCTCCTGCAAACTGACGTCCAGAATCAGGACAGGTGAGTTTGGTTTCTGCGGGAAAAGGCCTGAAGTTTGTCTTCAAACCCTGTGGCCTAATTGGCCGGCTGGCTCCTGGAATTCCATGATATGCAGGATGGTTCCCAGACCCAAGCTGGCACCACTTGAAAGTCGGGCTGGTTTGACAGTGCCAAGTGGCTCCTGCAAACTGACGTCCAGAATCAGGATGGGTGACTTTGGTTTCTGCAGGAAAAGGCCTGAAGTTTGTCTTCAAACCCTGTGGCCTAATTGGATGGCTGGCTCCTGGAATTCCATGATATGCAGGATGGTCCCCAGACCCAAGCTGGCACCACTTCAAAGCCGGGCTGGTTTGACAGTGCCAAGTGGCTCCTGCAAACTGACGTCCAGAATCCGGATGGGTGACTTTGGTTTCTGCGGGAAAAGGCCTGAAGTTTGTCTTCAAACCCTGTGCCCTAATTGGCCAGCTGGCTCCTGGAATTCCATGATATGCAGGATGGTTCCCAGACCCAAGCTGGCACCGCTTCAAAGTCGCAGTGGTTTAACAGTGCTATGTGGCTCCTGCCATCTGCCCTCCTGAAGCAGGCCCAGTGCTTTTTTTTTTCCAGGGAAAAAGGCCAAGGTTGGTGTTCAGGGCCTGTGGCCTGGAGTGCCAGGCTGGCTCCTGGAATTCCATGATATGCAGGATGGTTCCCAGACCCAAGCTGGCCGCAGTCCCAAGTGTGGCTTCTTTGACAGTGCCAAGTGGCTGCTGCAATCTGCCGTCCTGTACCGGGCCAGGTGAGTTTGGTTTGCCAGGGAAAAGGGTCGAGGTTTGTGTCTGGTGGCCTGTGGCTGGAAGTGGCTGGCTGCCTCCTGAAGTTCTGCGATATGCAGGATGGTTCCCAGACCCAAGGTGGCACCAGTGCCAAGTCAGGCTGGTTTGACAATGCCATGTGGCTCCTGCAATCTGCCATTCAGAACCGGGGCAGGTGAGTGTTGTTTGTCAAGGTAAAGGGCCGAGGTTTGTGTTCAGGGCCTGTGGCCGGAAGTGGCCGGCTGCCTCCTGAAATTCTGCGATACGCAGGATGGTTCCCAGACCGAAGCTGGCACCACTTGAAAGTCGGGCTGGTTTGAGAGTGCCAAGTGGCTCCTGCAAACTGACGTCCAGAATCAGGACGGGTGAGTTTGGTTTCTGCGGGAAAAGGCCTGAAGTTTGTCTTCAAACCCTGTGCTCTAATTGGCCGGCTGGCTCCAGGAATTCCAGGAAATGCAGGATGGTTCCCAGACCCAAGGTGGCACCACTTCCAAGTCGGGCTGGTTTGACAGTGCCAAGTGGCTCCTGCAAACTGACGTCCAGAATCAGGACGGGTGAGTTTGGTTTCTGCGGGAAAAGGCCTGAAGTTTGTCTTCAAACCCTGTGCCCTAATTGGCTGGCTGGCTCCTGGAATTCCATAATATGCAGGATGGTTCCCAGACCCAAGGTGGCACCAGTGCCAAGTCAGGCTGGTTTGACAATGCCATGTGGCTCCTGCAATCTGCCATTCAGAACCGGGGCAGGTGAGTGTTGTTTGTCCGGGTAAAGGGCCGAGGTTTGTCTTCAGGGCCTGTGGCCGGAAGTGGCCGGCTGCCTCCTGAAATTCTGCGATACGCAGGATGGTTTCCAGACCGAAGCTGGCACCACTTGAAAGTCGGGCTGGTTTGACAGTGCCAAGTGGCTCCTGCAAACTGACGTCCAGAATCAGGACGGGTGAGTTTGGTTTCTGCGGGAAAAGGCCTGAAGTTTGTCTTCAAACCCCGTGCCTTAATTGGCCGCGTGGCTCCCGGAATTCCATGATATGCAGGATGGTTTCCAGACCGAAGCTGGCACCACTTGAAAGTCGGGCTGGTTTGACAGTGCCAAGTGGCTCCTGCAAACTGACGTCCAGAATCAGGACGGGTGAGTTTGGTTTCTGCGGGAAAAGGCCTGAAGTTTGTCTTCAAACCCTGTGCTCTAATTGGCCGGCTGGCTCCCGGAATTCCAGGAAATGCAGGATGGTTCCCAGACCCAAGGTGGCACCACTTCCAAGTCGGGCTGGTTTGACAGTGCCAAGTGGCTCCTGCAAACTGACGTCCAGAATCAGGACGGGTGAGTTTGGTTTCTGCGGGAAAAGGCCTGAAGTTTGTCTTCAAACCCTGTGGCCTAATTGGCCGGCTGGCTCCTGGAATTCCATGATATGCAGGATGGTTCCCAGACCCAAGCTGGCACCACTTGAAAGTCGGGCTGGTTTGACAGTGCCAAGTGGCTCCTGCAAACTGACGTCCAGAATCAGGATGGGTGACTTTGGTTTCTGCAGGAAAAGGCCTGAAGTTTGTCTTCAAACCCTGTGGCCTAATTGGATGGCTGGCTCCTGGAATTCCATGATATGCAGGATGGTCCCCAGACCCAAGCTGGCACCACTTCAAAGTCGGGCTGGTTTGACAGTGCCAAGTGGCTCCTGCAAACTGACGTCCAGAATCAGGATGGGTGAGTTTGGTTTCTGCGGGAAAAGGCCTGAAGTTTGTCTTCAAACCCTGTGCCCTAATTGGCCAGCTGGCTCCTGGAATTCCATGATATGCAGGATGGTTCCCAGACCCAAGCTGGCACCGCTTCAAAGTCGCAGTGGTTTAACAGTGCTATGTGGCTCCTGCCATCTGCCCTCCTGAAGCAGGCCCAGTGCTTTTTTTTTTCCAGGGAAAAAGGCCAAGGTTGGTGTTCAGGGCCTGTGGCCTGGAGTGCCAGGCTGGCTCCTGGAATTCCATGATATGCAGGATGGTTCCCAGACCCAAGCTGGCCGCAGTCCCAAGTGTGGCTTCTTTGACAGTGCCAAGTGGCTGCTGCAATCTGCCGTCCTGTACCGGGCCAGGTGAGTTTGGTTTGCCAGGGAAAAGGGTCGAGGTTTGTGTCTGGTGGCCTGTGGCTGGAAGTGGCTGGCTGCCTCCTGAAGTTCTGCGATATGCAGGATGGTTCCCAGACCCAAGCTGGCACCACTTCAAAGTTGGGCTGGTTTGACAGTGCCAAGTGGCTGCTGCAACCTGATGTCCAGTACCGGGCCAGGTGAAATTGGTTTGTCTGGGAAAAGGGCCGAGGTTGCTCTTCAAACCCTGTGGCCTAATTTGCCGGCTGGCTCCTGAAATTCCATGATATGCAGGATGGTTCCCAGACCCAAGCAGGCACCAGTGCCAAGGCAGGCTGGTTTAACAGTACCAAGTGGCTCCTGCAATCTCCCATCTAGAACCAGGCCAGGTGAGGTTTTTTTGCCAGGGAAAAGGGCCGAGGTTGGTGTTCACAGCCTGTGGTCTGGAGGGGCAGCCTGGCTCCTGAAATTCCATGATTCGCAGGATTATTCCCAGACCCAAGCTGGCACCACTTGAAAGTCTGGCTGGTTTGACAGTGCCAAGTGGCTCCTGTACCTTGCTGTCCAGTACCGGGCCAGGTGAGTTTGGTTTGTGCGGGAAAAAGGCTGAGGTTTGTCTTCAAACCCTGTGGCCTAATTGGCCGGCTGGCTCCTGGAATTCCATGATATGCAGGATGGTTCCCAGACCCAAGCTGGTCGCAGTCCCAAGTGTGGCTTCTTTGACAGTGCCAAGTGGCTCCTGCAATCTGCCGTCCTGTACCGGGCCAGGTGAGTTTGGTTTGCCAGGGAAAAGGGCCGAGGTTTGTGTCTGGTGGCCTGTGGCTGGAAGTGGCTGGCTGCCTCCTGAAGTTCTGCGATATGCAGGATGGTTCCCAGACCCAAGCTGGCACCACTTCAAAGTCGCACTGGTTTAACAGTGATATGTGGCTCCTGCAATCTGCCCCCCTGAAGCAGGCCCAGTGCTTTTTTTTTTCCCAGGGAAAAGGCCCGAGGTCTGTGTTCGTGGCCTTGTGGCCTGGAGTGGCAGGCTGGCTCCTGAAATTGCATGGCACGCAGGATGGTTCCCCGGCCCAAGCTGGCACCAGTCCCAAGTTTGGCTGCTTTGACAGTGCCAAGGGGCTCCTACATTCTCCCATCTAGAACTAGGCAAGGTGAGGGGGTTTTTTCCCAGGGAAAAGGGCGGAGGTTGGTGTTCACGGCCTGTGGTCAGGAGTGCCAGGCTGGCTCCTGAAATTCCATGATTCGCAGGATTGTCCCCAGACCCAAGCTGGCACCACTTCAAAGTCGGGCTGGTTTGACAGTGCCAAGTGGCTCCTGCAACCTGACGTCCAGAATCAGGACGGATGAGTTTGGTTTGTCCGGGAAAAGGGCTGAAGTTTGTCTTCAAACCCTGTGGCCTAATTGGCCGGCTGGCTCCTGGATTTCCATGATATGCAGGATGGTTCCCAGACCCAAGCTGGCACCACTTCAAAGTCGGGCTGGTTTGACAGTGCCAAGTGGCTCCTGCAAACTGACGTCCAGAATCAGGATGGGTGACTTTGGTTTCTGCGGGAAAAGGCCTGAAGTTTGTCTTCAAACCCTGTGGCCTAATTGGCCGGCTGGCTTCTGGAATTCCATGATATGCAGGATGGTTCCCAGACCCAAGCTGGCACCACTTCAAAGTCGGGCTGGTTTGACAGTGCCAAATGGCTCCTGCAACCTGACGTCCAGAATCAGGACGGATGAGTTTGGTTTGTCCGGGAAAAGGCCTGAAGTTTGTCTTCAAACCCTCTGCCCCAATTGGCCGGCTGGCTCCTGGAATTCCATGATATGCAGGATGGTTCCCAGACCAAAGCTGGCACCACTTCAAAGTCGGGCTGGTTTGACAGTGCCAAGTGGCTCCTGCAAACTGACGTCCAGAACCAGGACCGTGAGTTTGGTTTCTGCGGGGAAAAGGCCTGAAGTTTGTCTTCAAACCCTGTGGCCTAATTGGCCGGCTGGCTCCTGGAATTCCATGATATGCAGGATGGTTCCCAGACCCAAGCTGGCACCACTTCAAAGTCGGGCTGATTTGACAGTGCCAAGTGGCGCCTGCAAACTGACGTACAGAATCAGGATGGGTGACTTTGGTTTCTGCAGGAAAAGGCCTGAAGTTTGTCTTCAAACCCTGTGCCCTAATTGGCCAGCTGGCTCCTGGAATTCCATGATATGCAGGATGGTTCCCAGACCCAAGCAGGCACCAGTGCCAAGGCAGGCTGGTTTAACAGTACCAAGTGGCTCCTGCAATCTCCCATCTAGAACCAGGCCAGGTGAGGTTTTTTTGCCAGGGAAAAGGGCCGAGGTTGGTGTTCACAGCCTGTGGTCTGGAGGGGCAGCCTGGCTCCTGAAATTCCATGATTCGCAGGATTATTCCCAGACCCAAGCTGGCACCACTTGAAAGTCGGGCTGGTTTGACAGTGCCAAGTGGCTCCTGTACCTTGCTGTCCAGTACCGGGCCAGGTGAGTTTGGTTTGTGCGGGAAAAAGGCTCAGGTTTGTCTTCAAACCCTGTGGCCTAATTGGCCGGCTGGCTCCTGGAATTCCATGATATGCAGGATGGTTCCCAGACCCAAGCTGATCGCAGACCCAAGTGTGGCTTCTTTGACAGTGCCAAGTGGCTCCTGCAATCTGCCGTCCTGTACCGGGCCAGGTGAGTTTGGTTTGCCAGGGAAAAGGGCCGAGGTTTGTGTCTGGTGGCCTGTGGCTGGAAGTGGCTGGCTGCCTCCTGAAGTTCTGCGATATGCAGGATGGTTCCCAGACCCAAGCTGGCACCACTTCAAAGTCGCACTGGTTTAACAGTGATATGTGGCTCCTGCAATCTGCCCCCCTGAAGCAGGCCCAGTGCTTTTTTTTTCCCAGGGAAAAGGCCCGAGGTCTGTGTTCGTGGCCTTGTGGCCTGGAGTGGCAGGCTGGCTCCTGAAATTGCATGGCACGCAGGATGGTTCCCCGGCCCAAGCTGGCACCAGTCCCAAGTTTGGCTGCTTTGACAGTGCCAAGGGGCTCCTACATTCTCCCATCTAGAACTAGGCAAGGTGAGGGGGTTTTTTCCCAGGGAAAAGGGCGGAGGTTGGTGTTCACGGCCTGTGGTCAGGAGTGCCAGGCTGGCTCCTGAAATTACATGATTCGCAGGATTGTCCCCAGACCCAAGCTGGCACCACTTCAAAGTCGGGCTGGTTTGACAGTGCCAAGTGGCTCCTGCAACCTGACGTCCAGAATCAGGACGGATGAGTTTGGTTTGTCCGGGAAAAGGGCTGAAGTTTGTCTTCAAACCCTGTGGCCTAAATGGCCGGCTGGCTCCTGGATTTCCATGATATGCAGGATGGTTCCCAGACCCAAGCTGGCACCACTTCAAAGTCGGGCTGGTTTGACAGTGCCAAGTGGCTCCTGCAAACTGACGTCCAGAATCAGGATGGGTGACTTTGGTTTCTGCGGGAAAAGGCCTGAAGTTTGTCTTCAAACCCTGTGGCCTAATTGGCCGGCTGGCTCCTGGAATTCCATGATATGCAGGATGGTTCCCAGACCCAAGCTGGCACCACATCAAAGTCGGGCTGGTTTGACAGTGCCAAATGGCTCCTGCAACCTGACGTCCAGAATCAGGACGGATGAGTTTGGTTTGTCCGGGAAAAGGGCTGAAGTTTGTCTTCAAACCCTCTGCCCCAATTGGCCGGCTGGCTCCTGGAATTCCATGATATGCAGGATGGTTCCCAGACCAAAGCTGGCACCACTTCAAAGTCGGGCTGGTTTGACAGTGCCAAGTGGCTCCTGCAAACTGACGTCCAGAACCAGGACCGTGAGTTTGGTTTCTGCGGGAAAAGGCCTGAAGTTTGTCTTCAAACCCTGTGGCCTAATTGGCCGGCTGGCTCCTGGAATTCCATGATATGCAGGATGGTTCCCAGACCCAAGCTGGCACCACTTCAAAGTCGGGCTGATTTGACAGTGCCAAGTGGCGCCTGCAAACTGACATCCAGAATCAGGATGGGTGACTTTGGTTTCTGCAGGAAAAGGCCTGAAGTTTGTCTTCAAACCCTGTGCCCTAATTGGCCAGCTGGCTCCTGGAATTCCATGATATGCAGGATGGTTCCCAGACCCAAGCTGGCACTGCTTCAAAGTCGCAGTGGTTTAACAGTGCTATGTGGCTCCTGCCATCTGCCCTCCTGAAGCAGGCCCAGTGCTTTTTTTTTTCCAGGGAAAAAGGCCAAGGTTGGTGTTCAGGGCCTGTGGCCTGGAGTGCCAGGCTGGCTCCTGGAATTCCATGATATGCAGGATGGTTCCCAGACCCAAGCTGGCCGCAGTCCCAAGTGTGGCTTCTTTGACAGTGCCAAGTGGCTGCTGCAATCTGCCGTCCTGTACCGGGCCAGGTGACTTTGGTTTGCCAGGGAAAAGGGTCGAGGTTTGTGTCTGGTGGCCTGTGGCTGGAAGTGGCTGGCTGCCTCCTGAAGTTCTGCGATATGCAGGATGGTTCCCAGACCCAAGCTGGCACCACTTCAAAGTTGGGCTGGTTTGACAGTGCCAAGTGGCTGCTGCAACCTGATGTCCAGTACCGGGCCAGGTGAAATTGGTTTGTCCGGGAAAAGGGCCGAGGTTGCTCTTCAAACCCTATGGCCTAATTTGCCGGCTGGCTCCTGAAATTCCATGATATGCAGGATGGTTCCCAGACCCAAGCAGGCACCAGTGCCAAGGCAGGCTGGTTTAACAGTACCAAGTGGCTCCTGCAATCTCCCATCTAGAACCAGGCCAGGTGAGGTTTTTTTGCCAGGGAAAAGGGCCGAGGTTGGTGTTCACAGCCTGTGGTCTGGAGGGGCAGCCTGGCTCCTGAAATTCCATGATTCGCAGGATTATTCCCAGACCCAAGCTGGCACCACTTGAAAGTTGGGCTGGTTTGACAGTGCCAAGTGGCTCCTGTACCTTGCTGTCCAGTACCGGGCCAGGTGAGTTTGGTTTGTGCGGGAAAAAGGCTGAGGTTTGTCTTCAAACCCTGTGGCCTAATTGGCCGGCTGGCTCCTGGAATTCCATGATATGCAGGATGGTTCCCAGACCCAAGCTGGTCGCAGTCCCAAGTGTGGCTTCTTTGACAGTGCCAAGTGGCTCCTGCAATCTGCCGTCCTGTACCGGGCCAGGTGAGTTTGGTTTGCCAGGGAAAAGGGCCGAGGTTTGTGTCTGGTGGCCTGTGGCTGGAAGTGGCTGGCTGCCTCCTGAAGTTCTGCGATATGCAGGATGGTTCCCAGACCCAAGCTGGCACCACTTCAAAGTCGCACTGGTTTAACAGTGATATGTGGCTCCTGCAATCTGCCCCCCTGAAGCAGGCCCAGTGCTTTTTTTTTTCCCAGGGAAAAGGCCCGAGGTCTGTGTTCGTGGCCTTGTGGCCTGGAGTGGCAGGCTGGCTCCTGAAATTGCATTGCACGCAGGATGGTTCCCCGGCCCAAGCTGGCACCAGTCCCAAGTTTGGCTGCTTTGACAGTGCCAAGGGGCTCCTACATTCTCCCATCTAGAACTAGGCAAGGTGAGGGGTTTTTTTCCCAGGGAAAAGGGCAGAGGTTGGTGTTCACGGCCTGTGGTCAGGAGTGCCAGGCTGGCTCCTGAAATTCCATGATTCGCAGGATTGTCCCCAGACCCAAGCTGGCACCACTTCAAAGTCGGGCTGGTTTGACAGTGCCAAGTGGCTCCTGCAAACTGACGTCCAGAATCAGGATGGGTGACTTTGGTTTCTGCGGGAAAAGGCCTGAAGTTTGTCTTCAAACCCTGTGGCCTAATTGGCCGGCTGGCTCCTGGAATTCCATGATATGCAGGATGGTTCCCAGACCCAAGCTGGCACCACTTCAAAGTCGGGCTGGTTTGACAGTGCCAAGTGGCTCCTGCAAACTGACGTCCAGAATCAGGACGGATGAGTTTGGTTTGTCCGGGAAAAGGCCTGAAGTTTGTCTTCAAACCCTGTGGCCTAATTGGCCGGCTGGCTCCTGGAATTCCATGATATGCAGGATGGTTCCCAGACCAAAGCTGGCACCACTTCAAAGTCGGGCTGGTTTGACAGTGCCAAGTGGCTCCTGCAAACTGACGTCCAGAACCAGGACCGTGAGTTTGGTTTCTGCGGGAAAAGGCCTGAAGTTTGTCTTCAAACCCTGTGCCCTAATTGGCCAGCTGGCTCCTGGAATTCCATGATATGCAGGATGGTTCCCAGACCCAAGCTGGCACCGCTTCAAAGTCGCAGTGGTTTAACAGTGCTATGTGGCTCCTGCCATCTGCCCTCCTGAAGCAGGCCCAGTGCTTTTTTTTTTCCAGGGAAAAAGGCCAAGGTTGGTGTTCAGGGCCTGTGGCCTGGAGTGCCAGGCTGGCTCCTGGAATTCCATGATATGCAGGATGGTTCCCAGACCCAAGCTGGCCGCAGTCCCAAGTGTGGCTTCTTTGACAGTGCCAAGTGGCTGCTGCAATCTGCCGTCCTGTACCGGGCCAGGTGAGTTTGGTTTGCCAGGGAAAAGGGTCGAGGTTTGTGTCTGGTGGCCTGTGGCTGGAAGTGGCTGGCTGCCTCCTGAAGTTCTGCGATATGCAGGATGGTTCCCAGACCCAAGCTGGCACCACTTCAAAGTTGGGCTGGTTTGACAGTGCCAAGTGGCTGCTGCAACCTGATGTCCAGTACCGGGCCAGGTGAAATTGGTTTGTCCGGGAAAAGGGCCGAGGTTGCTCTTCAAACCCTGTGGCCTAATTTGCCGGCTGGCTCCTGAAATTCCATGATATGCAGGATGGTTCCCAGACCCAAGCAGGCACCAGTGCCAAGGCAGGCTGGTTTAACAGTACCAAGTGGCTCCTGCAATCTCCCATCTAGAACCAGGCCTGGTGAGGTTTTTTTGCCAGGGAAAAGGGCCGAGGTTGGTGTTCACAGCCTGTGGTCTGGAGGGGCAGCCTGGCTCCTGAAATTCCATGATTCGCAGGATTATTCCCAGACCCAAGCTGGCACCACTTGAAAGTTGGGCTGGTTTGACAGTGCCAAGTGGCTCCTGTACCTTGCTGTCCAGTACCGGGCCAGGTGAGTTTGGTTTGTGCGGGAAAAAGGCTGAGGTTTGTCTTCAAACCCTGTGGCCTAATTGGCCGGCTGGCTCCTGGAATTCCATGATATGCAGGATGGTTCCCAGACCCAAGCTGGTCGCAGTCCCAAGTGTGGCTTCTTTGACAGTGCCAAGTGGCTCCTGCAATCTGCCGTCCTGTACCGGGCCAGGTGAGTTTGGTTTGCCAGGGAAAAGGGCCGAGGTTTGTGTCTGGTGGCCTGTGGCTGGAAGTGGCTGGCTGCCTCCTGAAGTTCTGCGATATGCAGGATGGTTCCCAGACCCAAGCTGGCACCACTTCAAAGTCGCACTGGTTTAACAGTGATATGTGGCTCCTGCAATCTGGCCGCCTGAAGCAGGACCAGTGCTTTTTTTTTTCCCAGGGAAAAGGCCCGAGGTCTGTGTTCGTGGCCTTGTGGCCTGGAGTGGCAGGCTGGCTCCTGAAATTGCATGGCACGCAGGATGGTTCCCCGGCCCAAGCTGGCACCAGTCCCAAGTTTGGCTGCTTTGACAGTGCCAAGGGGCTCCTACATTCTCCCATCTAGAACTAGGCAAGGTGAGGGGGTTTTTTCCCAGGGAAAAGGGCGGAGGTTGGTGTTCACGGCCTGTGGTCAGGAGTGCCAGGCTGGCTCCTGAAATTCCATGATTCGCAGGATTGTCCCCAGACCCAAGCTGGCACCACTTCAAAGTCGGGCTGGTTTGACAGTGCCAAGTGGCTCCTGCAACCTGACGTCCAGAATCAGGACGGATGAGTTTGGTTTGTCCGGGAAAAGGGCTGAAGTTTGTCTTCAAACCCTGTGGCCTAATTGGCCGGCTGGCTCCTGGATTTCCATGATATGCAGGATGGTTCCCAGACCCAAGCTGGCACCACTTCAAAGTCGGGCTGGTTTGACAGTGCCAAGTGGCTCCTGCAAACTGACGTCCAGAATCAGGATGGGTGACTTTGGTTTCTGCGGGAAAAGGCCTGAAGTTTGTCTTCAAACCCTGTGGCCTAATTGGCCGGCTGGCTTCTGGAATTCCATGATATGCAGGATGGTTCCCAGACCCAAGCTGGCACCACTTCAAAGTCGGGCTGGTTTGACAGTGCCAAATGGCTCCTGCAACCTGACGTCCAGAATCAGGACGGATGAGTTTGGTTTGTCCGGGAAAAGGCCTGAAGTTTGTCTTCAAACCCTCTGCCCCAATTGGCCGGCTGGCTCCTGGAATTCCATGATATGCAGGATGGTTCCCAGACCAAAGCTGGCACCACTTCAAAGTCGGGCTGGTTTGACAGTGCCAAGTGGCTCCTGCAAACTGACGTCCAGAACCAGGACCGTGAGTTTGGTTTCTGCGGGAAAAGGCCTGAAGTTTGTCTTCAAACCCTGTGGCCTAATTGGCCGGCTGGCTCCTGGAATTCCATGATATGCAGGATGGTTCCCAGACCCAAGCTGGCACCACTTCAAAGTCGGGCTGATTTGACAGTGCCAAGTGGCGCCTGCAAACTGACGTACAGAATCAGGATGGGTGACTTTGGTTTCTGCAGGAAAAGGCCTGAAGTTTGTCTTCAAACCCTGTGCCCTAATTGGCCAGCTGGCTCCTGGAATTCCATGATATGCAGGATGGTTCCCAGACCCAAGCAGGCACCAGTGCCAAGGCAGGCTGGTTTAACAGTACCAAGTGGCTCCTGCAATCTCCCATCTAGAACCAGGCCAGGTGAGGTTTTTTTGCCAGGGAAAAGGGCCGAGGTTGGTGTTCACAGCCTGTGGTCTGGAGGGGCAGCCTGGCTCCTGAAATTCCATGATTCGCAGGATTATTCCCAGACCCAAGCTGGCACCACTTGAAAGTCGGGCTGGTTTGACAGTGCCAAGTGGCTCCTGTACCTTGCTGTCCAGTACCGGGCCAGGTGAGTTTGGTTTGTGCGGGAAAAAGGCTCAGGTTTGTCTTCAAACCCTGTGGCCTAATTGGCCGGCTGGCTCCTGGAATTCCATGATATGCAGGATGGTTCCCAGACCCAAGCTGATCGCAGACCCAAGTGTGGCTTCTTTGACAGTGCCAAGTGGCTCCTGCAATCTGCCGTCCTGTACCGGGCCAGGTGAGTTTGGTTTGCCAGGGAAAAGGGCCGAGGTTTGTGTCTGGTGGCCTGTGGCTGGAAGTGGCTGGCTGCCTCCTGAAGTTCTGCGATATGCAGGATGGTTCCCAGACCCAAGCTGGCACCACTTCAAAGTCGCACTGGTTTAACAGTGATATGTGGCTCCTGCAATCTGCCCCCCTGAAGCAGGCCCAGTGCTTTTTTTTTCCCAGGGAAAAGGCCCGAGGTCTGTGTTCGTGGCCTTGTGGCCTGGAGTGGCAGGCTGGCTCCTGAAATTGCATGGCACGCAGGATGGTTCCCCGGCCCAAGCTGGCACCAGTCCCAAGTTTGGCTGCTTTGACAGTGCCAAGGGGCTCCTACATTCTCCCATCTAGAACTAGGCAAGGTGAGGGGGTTTTTTCCCAGGGAAAAGGGCGGAGGTTGGTGTTCACGGCCTGTGGTCAGGAGTGCCAGGCTGGCTCCTGAAATTACATGATTCGCAGGATTGTCCCCAGACCCAAGCTGGCACCACTTCAAAGTCGGGCTGGTTTGACAGTGCCAAGTGGCTCCTGCAACCTGACGTCCAGAATCAGGACGGATGAGTTTGGTTTGTCCGGGAAAAGGGCTGAAGTTTGTCTTCAAACCCTGTGGCCTAAATGGCCGGCTGGCTCCTGGATTTCCATGATATGCAGGATGGTTCCCAGACCCAAGCTGGCACCACTTCAAAGTCGGGCTGGTTTGACAGTGCCAAGTGGCTCCTGCAAACTGACGTCCAGAATCAGGATGGGTGACTTTGGTTTCTGCGGGAAAAGGCCTGAAGTTTGTCTTCAAACCCTGTGGCCTAATTGGCCGGCTGGCTCCTGGAATTCCATGATATGCAGGATGGTTCCCAGACCCAAGCTGGCACCACATCAAAGTCGGGCTGGTTTGACAGTGCCAAATGGCTCCTGCAACCTGACGTCCAGAATCAGGACGGATGAGTTTGGTTTGTCCGGGAAAAGGGCTGAAGTTTGTCTTCAAACCCTCTGCCCCAATTGGCCGGCTGGCTCCTGGAATTCCATGATATGCAGGATGGTTCCCAGACCAAAGCTGGCACCACTTCAAAGTCGGGCTGGTTTGACAGTGCCAAGTGGCTCCTGCAAACTGACGTCCAGAACCAGGACCGTGAGTTTGGTTTCTGCGGGAAAAGGCCTGAAGTTTGTCTTCAAACCCTGTGGCCTAATTGGCCGGCTGGCTCCTGGAATTCCATGATATGCAGGATGGTTCCCAGACCCAAGCTGGCACCACTTCAAAGTCGGGCTGATTTGACAGTGCCAAGTGGCGCCTGCAAACTGACATCCAGAATCAGGATGGGTGACTTTGGTTTCTGCAGGAAAAGGCCTGAAGTTTGTCTTCAAACCCTGTGCCCTAATTGGCCAGCTGGCTCCTGGAATTCCATGATATGCAGGATGGTTCCCAGACCCAAGCTGGCACTGCTTCAAAGTCGCAGTGGTTTAACAGTGCTATGTGGCTCCTGCCATCTGCCCTCCTGAAGCAGGCCCAGTGCTTTTTTTTTTCCAGGGAAAAAGGCCAAGGTTGGTGTTCAGGGCCTGTGGCCTGGAGTGCCAGGCTGGCTCCTGGAATTCCATGATATGCAGGATGGTTCCCAGACCCAAGCTGGCCGCAGTCCCAAGTGTGGCTTCTTTGACAGTGCCAAGTGGCTGCTGCAATCTGCCGTCCTGTACCGGGCCAGGTGACTTTGGTTTGCCAGGGAAAAGGGTCGAGGTTTGTGTCTGGTGGCCTGTGGCTGGAAGTGGCTGGCTGCCTCCTGAAGTTCTGCGATATGCAGGATGGTTCCCAGACCCAAGCTGGCACCACTTCAAAGTTGGGCTGGTTTGACAGTGCCAAGTGGCTGCTGCAACCTGATGTCCAGTACCGGGCCAGGTGAAATTGGTTTGTCCGGGAAAAGGGCCGAGGTTGCTCTTCAAACCCTATGGCCTAATTTGCCGGCTGGCTCCTGAAATTCCATGATATGCAGGATGGTTCCCAGACCCAAGCAGGCACCAGTGCCAAGGCAGGCTGGTTTAACAGTACCAAGTGGCTCCTGCAATCTCCCATCTAGAACCAGGCCAGGTGAGGTTTTTTTGCCAGGGAAAAGGGCCGAGGTTGGTGTTCACAGCCTGTGGTCTGGAGGGGCAGCCTGGCTCCTGAAATTCCATGATTCGCAGGATTATTCCCAGACCCAAGCTGGCACCACTTGAAAGTTGGGCTGGTTTGACAGTGCCAAGTGGCTCCTGTACCTTGCTGTCCAGTACCGGGCCAGGTGAGTTTGGTTTGTGCGGGAAAAAGGCTGAGGTTTGTCTTCAAACCCTGTGGCCTAATTGGCCGGCTGGCTCCTGGAATTCCATGATATGCAGGATGGTTCCCAGACCCAAGCTGGTCGCAGTCCCAAGTGTGGCTTCTTTGACAGTGCCAAGTGGCTCCTGCAATCTGCCGTCCTGTACCGGGCCAGGTGAGTTTGGTTTGCCAGGGAAAAGGGCCGAGGTTTGTGTCTGGTGGCCTGTGGCTGGAAGTGGCTGGCTGCCTCCTGAAGTTCTGCGATATGCAGGATGGTTCCCAGACCCAAGCTGGCACCACTTCAAAGTCGCACTGGTTTAACAGTGATATGTGGCTCCTGCAATCTGCCCCCCTGAAGCAGGCCCAGTGCTTTTTTTTTTCCCAGGGAAAAGGCCCGAGGTCTGTGTTCGTGGCCTTGTGGCCTGGAGTGGCAGGCTGGCTCCTGAAATTGCATTGCACGCAGGATGGTTCCCCGGCCCAAGCTGGCACCAGTCCCAAGTTTGGCTGCTTTGACAGTGCCAAGGGGCTCCTACATTCTCCCATCTAGAACTAGGCAAGGTGAGGGGTTTTTTTCCCAGGGAAAAGGGCAGAGGTTGGTGTTCACGGCCTGTGGTCAGGAGTGCCAGGCTGGCTCCTGAAATTCCATGATTCGCAGGATTGTCCCCAGACCCAAGCTGGCACCACTTCAAAGTCGGGCTGGTTTGACAGTGCCAAGTGGCTCCTGCAAACTGACGTCCAGAATCAGGATGGGTGACTTTGGTTTCTGCGGGAAAAGGCCTGAAGTTTGTCTTCAAACCCTGTGGCCTAATTGGCCGGCTGGCTCCTGGAATTCCATGATATGCAGGATGGTTCCCAGACCCAAGCTGGCACCACTTCAAAGTCGGGCTGGTTTGACAGTGCCAAGTGGCTCCTGCAAACTGACGTCCAGAATCAGGACGGATGAGTTTGGTTTGTCCGGGAAAAGGCCTGAAGTTTGTCTTCAAACCCTGTGGCCTAATTGGCCGGCTGGCTCCTGGAATTCCATGATATGCAGGATGGTTCCCAGACCAAAGCTGGCACCACTTCAAAGTCGGGCTGGTTTGACAGTGCCAAGTGGCTCCTGCAAACTGACGTCCAGAACCAGGACCGTGAGTTTGGTTTCTGCGGGAAAAGGCCTGAAGTTTGTCTTCAAACCCTGTGCCCTAATTGGCCAGCTGGCTCCTGGAATTCCATGATATGCAGGATGGTTCCCAGACCCAAGCTGGCACCGCTTCAAAGTCGCAGTGGTTTAACAGTGCTATGTGGCTCCTGCCATCTGCCCTCCTGAAGCAGGCCCAGTGCTTTTTTTTTTCCAGGGAAAAAGGCCAAGGTTGGTGTTCAGGGCCTGTGGCCTGGAGTGCCAGGCTGGCTCCTGGAATTCCATGATATGCAGGATGGTTCCCAGACCCAAGCTGGCCGCAGTCCCAAGTGTGGCTTCTTTGACAGTGCCAAGTGGCTGCTGCAATCTGCCGTCCTGTACCGGGCCAGGTGAGTTTGGTTTGCCAGGGAAAAGGGTCGAGGTTTGTGTCTGGTGGCCTGTGGCTGGAAGTGGCTGGCTGCCTCCTGAAGTTCTGCGATATGCAGGATGGTTCCCAGACCCAAGCTGGCACCACTTCAAAGTTGGGCTGGTTTGACAGTGCCAAGTGGCTGCTGCAACCTGATGTCCAGTACCGGGCCAGGTGAAATTGGTTTGTCCGGGAAAAGGGCCGAGGTTGCTCTTCAAACCCTGTGGCCTAATTTGCCGGCTGGCTCCTGAAATTCCATGATATGCAGGATGGTTCCCAGACCCAAGCAGGCACCAGTGCCAAGGCAGGCTGGTTTAACAGTACCAAGTGGCTCCTGCAATCTCCCATCTAGAACCAGGCCTGGTGAGGTTTTTTTGCCAGGGAAAAGGGCCGAGGTTGGTGTTCACAGCCTGTGGTCTGGAGGGGCAGCCTGGCTCCTGAAATTCCATGATTCGCAGGATTATTCCCAGACCCAAGCTGGCACCACTTGAAAGTTGGGCTGGTTTGACAGTGCCAAGTGGCTCCTGTACCTTGCTGTCCAGTACCGGGCCAGGTGAGTTTGGTTTGTGCGGGAAAAAGGCTGAGGTTTGTCTTCAAACCCTGTGGCCTAATTGGCCGGCTGGCTCCTGGAATTCCATGATATGCAGGATGGTTCCCAGACCCAAGCTGGTCGCAGTCCCAAGTGTGGCTTCTTTGACAGTGCCAAGTGGCTCCTGCAATCTGCCGTCCTGTACCGGGCCAGGTGAGTTTGGTTTGCCAGGGAAAAGGGCCGAGGTTTGTGTCTGGTGGCCTGTGGCTGGAAGTGGCTGGCTGCCTCCTGAAGTTCTGCGATATGCAGGATGGTTCCCAGACCCAAGCTGGCACCACTTCAAAGTCGCACTGGTTTAACAGTGATATGTGGCTCCTGCAATCTGGCCGCCTGAAGCAGGACCAGTGCTTTTTTTTTTCCCAGGGAAAAGGCCCGAGGTCTGTGTTCGTGGCCTTGTGGCCTGGAGTGGCAGGCTGGCTCCTGAAATTGCATGGCACGCAGGATGGTTCCCCGGCCCAAGCTGGCACCAGTCCCAAGTTTGGCTGCTTTGACAGTGCCAAGGGGCTCCTACATTCTCCCATCTAGAACTAGGCAAGGTGAGGGGTTTTTTTCCCAGGGAAAAAGGCGGAGGTTGGTGTTCACGGCCTGTGGTCAGGAGTGCCAGGCTGGCTCCTGAAATTCCATGATTCGCAGGATTGTTCCCAGACCCAAGCTGGCACCACTTCAAAGTCGGGCTGGTTTGACAGTGCCAAGTGGCTCCTGCAACCTGACGTCCAGAATCAGGACGGATGAGTTTGGTTTGTCCGGGAAAAGGGCTGAAGTTTGTCTTCAAACCCTGTGGCCTAATTGGCCGGCTGGCTCCTGGATTTCCATGATATGCAGGATGGTTCCCAGACCCAAGCTGGCACCACTTCAAAGTCGGGCTGGTTTGACAGTGCCAAGTGGCTCCTGCAAACTGACGTCCAGAATCAGGATGGGTGACTTTGGTTTCTGCGGGAAAAGGCCTGAAGTTTGTCTTCAAACCCTGTGGCCTAATTGGCCGGCTGGCTTCTGGAATTCCATGATATGCAGGATGGTTCCCAGACCCAAGCTGGCACCACTTCAAAGTCGGGCTGGTTTGACAGTGCCAAGTGGCTCCTGCAACCTGACGTCCAGAATCATGACGGATGAGTTTGGTTTGTCCGGGAAAAGGGCTGAAGTTTGTCTTCAAACCCTCTGCGCCAATTGGCCGGCTGGCTCCTGGAATTCCATGATATGCAGGATGGTTCCCAGAACCAAGCTGGCCGCAGTCCCAAGTGTGGCTTCTTTGACAGTGCCAAGTGGCTGCTGCAATCTGCCGTCCTGTACCGGGCCAGGTGAGTTTGGTTTGCCAGGGAAAAGGGTCGAGGTTTGTGTCTGGTGGCCTGTGGCTGGAAGTGGCTGGCTGCCTCCTGAAGTTCTGCGATATGCAGGATGGTTCCCAGACCCAAGCTGGCACCACTTCAAAGTTGGGCTGGTTTGACAGTGCCAAGTGGCTGCTGCAACCTGATGTCCAGTACCGGGCCAGGTGAAATTGGTTTGTCCGGGAAAAGGGCCGAGGTTGCTCTTCAAACCCTGTGGCCTAATTTGCCGGCTGGCTCCTGAAATTCCATGATATGCAGGATGGTTCCCAGACCCAAGCAGGCACCAGTGCCAAGGCAGGCTGGTTTAACAGTACCAAGTGGCTCCTGCAATCTCCCATCTAGAACCAGGCCAGGTGAGGTTTTTTTGCCAGGGAAAAGGGCCGAGGTTGGTGTTCACAGCCTGTGGTCTGGAGGGGCAGCCTGGCTCCTGAAATTCCATGATTCGCAGGATTATTCCCAGACCCAAGCTGGCACCACTTGAAAGTTGGGCTGGTTTGACAGTGCCAAGTGGCTCCTGTACCTTGCTGTCCAGTACCGGGCCAGGTGAGTTTGGTTTGTGCGGGAAAAAGGCTGAGGTTTGTCTTCAAACCCTGTGGCCTAATTGGCCGGCTGGCTCCTGGAATTCCATGATATGCAGGATGGTTCCCAGACCCAAGCTGGTCGCAGTCCCAAGTGTGGCTTCTTTGACAGTGCCAAGTGGCTCCTGCAATCTGCCGTCCTGTACCGGGCCAGGTGAGTTTGGTTTGCCAGGGAAAAGGGCCGAGGTTTGTGTCTGGTGGCCTGTGGCTGGAAGTGGCTGGCTGCCTCCTGAAGTTCTGCGATATGCAGGATGGTTCCCAGACCCAAGCTGGCACCACTTCAAAGTCGCACTGGTTTAACAGTGATATGTGGCTCCTGCAATCTGCCCCCCTGAAGCAGGCCCAGTGCTTTTTTTTTTCCCAGGGAAAAGGCCCGAGGTCTGTGTTCGTGGCCTTGTGGCCTGGAGTGGCAGGCTGGCTCCTGAAATTGCATGGCACGCAGGATGGTTCCCCGGCCCAAGCTGGCACCAGTCCCAAGTTTGGCTGCTTTGACAGTGCCAAGGGGCTCCTACATTCTCCCATCTAGAACTAGGCAAGGTGAGGGGTTTTTTTCCCAGGGAAAAGGGCGGAGGTTGGTGTTCACGGCCTGTGGTCAGGAGTGCCAGGCTGGCTCCTGAAATTCCATGATTGGCAGGATTGTTCCCAGACCCAAGCTGGCACCACTTCAAAGTCGGGCTGGTTTGACAGTGCCAAGTGGCTCCTGCAACCTGACGTCCAGAATCAGGACGGATGAGTTTGGTTTGTCCGGGAAAAGGGCTGAAGTTTGTCTTCAAACCCTCTGCCCCAATTGGCCGGCTGGCTCCTGGAATTCCATGATATGCAGGATGGTTCCCAGACCAAAGCTGGCACCACTTCAAAGTCGGGCTGGTTTGACAGTGCCAAGTGGCTCCTGCAAACTGACGTCCAGAATCAGGATGGGTGACTTTGGTATCTGCGGGAAAAGGCCTGAAGTTTGTCTTCAAACCCTGTGCCCCAATTGGCCGGCTGGCTTCTGGAATTCCATGATATGCAGGATGGTTCCCAGACCCAAGCTGGCACCACTTCAAAGTCGGGCTGGTTTGACAGTGCCAAGTGGCTCCTGCAAACTGACGTCCAGAATCCGGATGGGTGACTTTGGTTTCTGCGGGAAAAGGCCTGAAGTTTGTCTTCAAACCCTGTGCCCTAATTGGCCAGCTGGCTCCTGGAATTCCATGATATGCAGGATGGTTCCCAGACCCAAGCTGGCACCGCTTCAAAGTTGCAGTGGTTTAACAGTGCTATGTGGCTCCTGCCATCTGCCTTCCTGAAGCAGGCCCAGTGCTTTTTTTTTTCCAGGGAAAAAGGCCAAGGTTGGTGTTCAGGGCCTGTGGCCTGGAGTGCCAGGCTGGCTCCTGGAATTCCATGATATGCAGGATGGTTCCCAGACCCAAGCTGGCCGCAGTCCCAAGTGTGGCTTCTTTGACAGTGCCAAGTGGCTGCTGCAATCTGCCGTCCTGTACCGGGCCAGGTGAGTTTGGTTTGCCAGGGAAAAGGGTCGAGGTTTGTGTCTGGTGGCCTGTGGCTGGAAGTGGCTGGCTGCCTCCTGAAGTTCTGCGATATGCAGGATGGTTCCCAGACCCAAGCTGGCACCACTTCAAAGTTGGGCTGGTTTGACAGTGCCAAGTGGCTGCTGCAACCTGATGTCCAGTACCGGGCCAGGTGAAATTGGTTTGTCCGGGAAAAGGGCCGAGGTTGCTCTTCAAACCCTGTGGCCTAATTTGCCGGCTGGCTCCTGAAATTCCATGATATGCAGGATGGTTCCCAGACCCAAGCAGGCACCAGTGCCAAGGCAGGCTGGTTTAACAGTACCAAGTGGCTCCTGCAATCTCCCATCTAGAACCAGGCCAGGTGAGGTTTTTTTGCCAGGGAAAAGGGCCGAGGTTGGTGTTCACAGCCTGTGGTCTGGAGGGGCAGCCTGGCTCCTGAAATTCCATGATTCGCAGGATTATTCCCAGACCCAAGCTGGCACCACTTGAAAGTTGGGCTGGTTTGACAGTGCCAAGTGGCTCCTGTACCTTGCTGTCCAGTACCGGGCCAGGTGAGTTTGGTTTGTGCGAGAAAAAGGCTGAGGTTTGTCTTCAAACCCTGTGGCCTAATTGGCCGGCTGGCTCCTGGAATTCCATGATATGCAGGATGGTTCCCAGACCCAAGCTGGTCGCAGTCCCAAGTGTGGCTTCTTTGACAGTGCCAAGTGGCTCCTGCAATCTGCCGTCCTGTACCGGGCCAGGTGAGTTTGGTTTGCCAGGGAAAAGGGCCGAGGTTTGTGTCTGGTGGCCTGTGGCTGGAAGTGGCTGGCTGCCTCCTGAAGTTCTGCGATATGCAGGATGGTTCCCAGACCCAAGCTGGCACCACTTCAAAGTCGCACTGGTTTAACAGTGATATGTGGCTCCTGCAATCTGCCCCCCTGAAGCAGGCCCAGTGCTTTTTTTTTTCCCAGGGAAAAGGCCCGAGGTCTGTGTTCGTGGCCTTGTGGCCTGGAGTGGCAGGCTGGCTCCTGAAATTGCATGGCACGCAGGATGGTTCCCCGGCCCAAGCTGGCACCAGTCCCAAGTTTGGCTGCTTTGACAGTGCCAAGGGGCTCCTACATTCTCCCATCTAGAACTAGGCAAGGTGAGGGGTTTTTTTCCCAGGGAAAAGGGCGGAGGTTGGTGTTCACAGCCTGTGGTCAGGAGTGCCAGGCTGGCTCCTGAAATTCCATGATTCGCAGGATTGTTCCCAGACCCAAGCTGGCACCACTTCAAAGTCGGGCTGGTTTGACAGTGCCAAGTGGCTCCTGCAACCTGACGTCCAGAATCAGGACGGATGAGTTTGGTTTGTCCGGGAAAAGGGCTGAAGTTTGTCTTCAAACCCTGTGGCCTAATTGGCCGGCTGGCTCCTGGATTTCCATGATATGCAGGATGGTTCCCAGACCCAAGCTGGCACCACTTCAAAGTCGGGCTGGTTTGACAGTGCCAAGTGGCTCCTGCAAACTGACGTCCAGAATCCGGATGGGTGACTTTGGTTTCTGCGGGAAAAGGCCTGAAGTTTGTCTTCAAACCCTGTGGCCTAATTGGCCGGCTGTCTTCTGGAATTCCATGATATGCAGGATGGTTCCCAGACCCAAGCTGGCACCACTTCAAAGTCGGGCTGGTTTGACAGTGCCAAGTGGCTCCTGCAACCTGACGTCCAGAATCAGGACGGATGAGTTTGGTTTGTCCGGGAAAAGGGCTGAAGTTTGTCTTCAAACCCTCTGCCCCAATTGGCCGGCTGGCTCCTGGAATTCCATGATATGCAGGATGGTTCCCAGACCCAAGCTGGCACCACTTTAAAGTCGGGCTGGTTTGACAGTGCCAAGTGGCTCCTGCAAACTGACGTCCAGAATCAGGATGGGTGACTTTGGTTTCTGCGGGAAAAGGCCTGAAGTTTGTCTTCAAACCCTGTGCCCTAATTGGCCAGCTGGCTCCTGGAATTCCATGATATGCAGGATGGTTCCCAGACCCAAGCTGGCACCGCTTCAAAGTCGCAGTGGTTTAACAGTGCTATGTGGCTCCTGCCATCTGCCCTCCTGAAGCAGGCCCAGTGCTTTTTTTTTTTCCAGGAAAAAAGGCCAAGGTTGGTGTTCAGGGCCTGTGGCCTGGAGTGCCAGGCTGGCTCCTGGAATTCCATGATATGCAGGATGGTTCCCAGACCCAAGCTGGCCGCAGTCCCAAGTGTGGCTTCTTTGACAGTGCCAAGTGGCTACTGCAATCTGCCCTCCTGTACCGGGCCAGGTGAAATTGGTTTGTCCGGGAAAAGGGCCGAGGTTGCTCTTCAAACCCTGTGGCCTAATTTGCCGGCTGGCTCCTGAAATTCCATGATATGCAGGATGGTTCCCAGACCCAAGCAGGCACCAGTGCCAAGGCAGGCTGGTTTAACAGTGCCAAGTGGCTCCTGCAATCTCCCATCTAGAACCAGGCCAGGTGAGGTTTTTTTGCCAGGGAAAAGGGCCGAGGTTGGTGTTCACAGCCTGTGGTCTGGAGGGGCAGCCTGGCTCCTGAAATTCCATGATTCACAGGATTATTCCCAGACCCAAGCTGGCACCACTTGAAAGTTGGGCTGGTTTGACAGTGCCAAGTGGCTCCTGTACCTTGCTGTCCAGTACCGGGCCAGGTGAGTTTGGTTTGTGCGGGAAAAAGGCTCAGGTTTGTCTTCAAACCCTGTGGCCTAATTGGCCGGCTGGCTCCTGGAATTCCATGATATGCAGGATGGTTCCCAGACCCAAGCTGGTCGCAGTCCCAAGTGTGGCTTCTTTGACAGTGCCAAATGGCTCCTGCAATCTGCCGTCCTGTACCGGGCCAGGTGAGTTTGGTTTGCCAGGGAAAAGGGCCGAGGTTTGTGTCTGATGGCCTGTGGCTGGAAGTGGCTGGCTGCCTCCTGAAGTTCTGCGATATGCAGGATGGTTCCCAGACCCAAGCTGGCACCACTTCAAAGTCGCACTGGTTTAACAGTGATATGTGGATCCTGCAATCTGCCCCCCTGAAGCAGGCCCAATGCTTTTTTTTTTCCCAGGGAAAAGGCCCGAGGTCTGTGTTCGTGGCCTTGTGGCCTGGAGTGGCAGGCTGGCTCCTGAAATTGCATGGCACGCAGGATGGTCCCCCGGCCCAAGCTGGCACCAGTCCCAAGTTTGGCTGCTTTGACAGTGCCAAGGGGCTCCTACATTCTCCCATCTAGAACTAGGCAAGGTGAGGGGTTTTTTTCCCAGGGAAAAGGGCGGAGGTTGGTGTTCACGGCCTGTGGTCAGGAGTGCCAGGCTGGCTCCTGAAATTCCATGATTCGCAGGATTGTTCCCAGACCCAAGCTGGCACCACTTCAAAGTCGGGCTGGTTTGACAGTGCCAAGTGGCTCCTGCAACCTGACGTCCAGAATCAGGACGGATGAGTTTGGTTTGTCCGGGAAAAGGGCTGAAGTTTGTCTTCAAACCCTGTGGCCTAATTGGCCGGCTGGCTCCTGGATTTCCATGATATGCAGGATGGTTCCCAGACCCAAGCTGGCACCACTTCAAAGTCGGGCTGGTTTGACAGTGCCAAGTGGCTCCTGCAAACTGACGTCCAGAATCCGGATGGGTGACTTTGGTTTCTGCGGGAAAAGGCCTGAAGTTTGCCTTCAAACCCTCTGCCCCAATTGGCCGGCTGGCTCCTGGAATTCCATGATATGCAGGATGGTTCCCAGACCCAAGCTGGCACCACTTCAAAGTCGGGCTGGTTTGACAGTGCCAAGTGGCTCCTGCAACCTGACGTCCAGAATCAGGACGGATGAGTTTGGTTTCTGCGGGAAAAGGCCTGAAGTTTGTCTTCAAACCCTGTGGCCTAATTGGCCGGCTGGCTTCTGGAATTCCATGATATGCAGGATGGTTCCCAGACCCAAGCTGGCACCACTTCAAAGTCGGGCTGGTTTGACAGTGCCAAGTGGCTCCTGCAAACTGACGTCCAGAATCCGGATGGGTGACTTTGGTTTCTGCGGGAAAAGGCCTGAAGTTTGTCTTCAAACCCTCTGCCCCAATTGGCCGGCTGGCTCCTGGAATTCCATGATATGCAGGATGGTTCCCAGACCCAAGCTGGCACCACTTCAAAGTCGGGCTGGTTTGACAGTGCCAAGTGGCTCCTGCAAACTGACGTCCAGAATCCGGATGGGTGACTTTGGTTTCTGCGGGAAAAGGCCTGAAGTTTGTCTTCAAACCCTGTGCCCTAATTGGCCAGCTGGCTCCTGGAATTCCATGATATGCAGGATGGTTCCCAGACCCAAGCTGGCACCGCTTCAAAGTCGCAGTGGTTTAACAGTGCTATGTGGCTCCTGCCATCTGCCCTCCTGAAGCAGGCCCAGTGCTTTTTTTTTTCCAGGAAAAAAGGCCAAGGTTGGTGTTCAGGGCCTGTGGCCTGGAGTGCCAGGCTGGCTCCTGGAATACCATGATATGCAGGATGGTTCCCAGACCCAAGTTGGCCGCAGTCCCAAGTATGGCTTCTTTGACAGTGCCAAGTGGCTACTGCAATCTGCCGTCCTGTACCGGGCCAGGTGAAATTGGTTTGTCCGGGAAAAGGGCCGAGGTTGCTCTTCAAACCCTGTGGCCTAATTTGCGGGCTGGCTCCTGAAATTCCATGATATGCAGGATGGTTCCCAGACCCAAGCAGGCCAGTGCCAAGGCAGGCTGGTTTAACAGTGCCAAGTGGCTCCTGCAATCTCCCATCTAGAACCAGGCCAGGTGAGGTTTTTTTGCCAGGGAAAAGGGCCGAGGATGGTGTTCACAGTCTGTGGTCTGGAGGGGCAGCCTGGCTCCTGAAATTCCATGATTCGCAGGATTATTCCCAGACCCAAGCTGGCACCACTTGAAAGTTGGGCTGGTTTGACAGTGCCAAGTGGCTCCTGCAACCTGACGTCCAGAATCAGGACGGATGAGTTTGGTTTGTCCGGGAAAAGGGCTGAAGTTTGTCTTCAAACCCTGTGGCCTAATTGGCCGGCTGGCTCCTGGATTTCCATGATATGCAGGATGGTTCCCAGACCCAAGCTGGCACCACTTCAAAGTCGGGCTGGTTTGACAGTGCCAAGTGGCTCCTGCAAACTGACGTCCAGAATCAGGATGGGTGACTTTGGTTTCTGCGGGAAAAGGCCTGAAGTTTGTCTTCAAACCCTGTGCCCCAATTGGCCGGCTGGCTCCTGGAATTCCATGATATGCAGGATGGTTCCCAGACCAAAGCTGGCACCACTTCAAAGTCGGGCTGGTTTGACAGTGCCAAGTGGCTCCTGCAAACTGACGTCCAGAATCCGGATGGGTGACTTTGGTTTCTGCGGGAAAAGGCCTGAAGTTTGCCTTCCAACCCTCTGCCCCAATTGGCCGGCTGGCTCCTGGAATTCCATGATATGCAGGATGGTTCCCAGACCCAAGCTGGCACCACTTCAAAGTCGGGCTGGTTTGACAGTGCCAAGTGGCTCCTGCAACCTGACGTCCAGAATCAGGACGGATGAGTTTGGTTTGTCCGGGAAAAGGGCTGAAGTTTTTCTTCAAACCCTGTGCCCCAATTGGCCAGCTGGCTCCTGAAATTCCATGATATGCAGGATGGTTCCCAGACCCAAGCTGGCACCACTTCAAAGTCGGGCTGGTTTGACAGTGCCAAGTGGCTCCTGCAAACTGACGTCCAGAATCCGGATGGGTGACTTTGGTTTCTGCGGGAAAAGGCCTGAAGTTTGTCTTCAAACCCTGTGCCCTAATTGGCCAGCTGGCTCCTGGAATTCCATGATATGCAGGATGGTTCCCAGACCCAAGCTGGCACCGCTTCAAAGTCGCAGTGGTTTAACAGTGCTATGTGGCTCCTGCCATCTGCCCTCCTGAAGCAGGCCCAGTGCTTTTTTTTTTCCAGGGAAAAAGGCCAAGGTTGGTGTTCAGGGCCTGTGGCCTGGAGTGCCAGGCTGGCTCCTGGAATTCCATGATATGCAGGATGGTTCCCAGACCCAAGCTGGCACCACTTCAAAGTCGCACTGGTTTAACAGTGATATGTGGCTCCTGCAATCTGCCCCCCTGAAGCAGGCCCAGTGCTTTTTTTCCCAGGGAAAAGGCCCGAGGTCTGTGTTCGTGGCCTTGTGGCCTGGAGTGGCAGGCTGGCTCCTGAAATTGCATGGCACGCAGGATGGTCCCCCGGCCCAAGCTGGCACCAGTCCCAAGTTTGGCTGCTTTGACAGTGCCAAGGGGCTCCTACATTCTCCCATCTAGAACTAGGCAAGGTGAGGGGTTTTTTTCCCAGGGAAAAGGGCGGAGGTTGGTGTTCACGGCCTGTGGTCAGGAGTGCCAGGCTGGCTCCTGAAATTCCATGATTCGCAGGATTGTTCCCAGACCCAAGCTGGCACCACTTCAAAGTCGGGCTGGTTTGACAGTGCCAAGTGGCTCCTGCAACCTGACGTCCAGAATCAGGACGGATGAGTTTGGTTTGTCCGGGAAAAGGGCTGAAGTTTGTCTTCAAACCCTGTGGCCTAATTGGCCGGCTGGCTCCTGGAATTCCATGATATGCAGGATGGTTCCCAGACCCAAGCTGGCACCACTTCAAAGTCGGGCTGGTTTGACAGTGCCAAGTGGCTCCTGCAAACTGACGTCCAGAATCCGGATGGGTGACTTTGGTTTCTGCGGGAAAAGGCCTGAAGTTTGCCTTCAAACCCTCTGCCCCAATTGGCCGGCTGGCTCCTGGAATTCCATGATATGCAGGATGGTTCCCAGACCCAAGCTGGCACCACTTCAAAGTCGGGCTGGTTTGACAGTGCCAAGTGGCTCCTGCAACCTGACGTCCAGAATCAGGACGGATGAGTTTGGTTTCTGCGGGAAAAGGCCTGAAGTTTGTCTTCAAACCCTCTGCCCCAATTGGCCGGCTGGCTCCTAGAATTCCATGATATGCAGGATGGTTCCCAGACCAAAGCTGGCACCACTTCAAAGTCAGGCTGGTTTGACAGTGCCAAGTGGCTCCTGCAAACTGACGTCCAGAATCAGGATGGGTGACTTTGGTTTCTGCGGGAAAAGGCCTGAAGTTTGTCTTCAAACCCTCTGCCCCAATTGGCCGGCTGGCTCCTGGAATTCCATGATATGCAGGATGGTTCCCAGACCCAAGCTGGCACCACTTCAAAGTCGGGCTGGTTTGACAGTGCCAAGTGGCTCCTGCAAACTGACGTCCAGAATCCGGATGGGTGACTTTGGTTTCTGCGGGAAAAGGCCTGAAGTTTGTCTTCAAACCCTGTGCCCTAATTGGCCAGCTGGCTCCTGGAATTCCATGATATGCAGGATGGTTCCCAGACCCAAGCTGGCACCGCTTCAAAGTCGCAGTGGTTTAACAGTGCTATGTGGCTCCTGCCATCTGCCCTCCTGAAGCAGGCCCAGTGCTTTTTTTTTTCCAGGAAAAAAGGCCAAGGTTGGTGTTCAGGGCCTGTGGCCTGGAGTGCCAGGCTGGCTCCTGGAATACCATGATATGCAGGATGGTTCCCAGACCCAAGCAGGCCAGTGCCAAGGCAGGCTGGTTTAACAGTGCCAAGTGGCTCCTGCAATCTCCCATCTAGAACCAGGCCAGGTGAGGTTTTTTTGCCAGGGAAAAGGGCCGAGGATGGTGTTCACAGTCTGTGGTCTGGAGGGGCAGCCTGGCTCCTGAAATTCCATGATTCGCAGGATTATTCCCAGACCCAAGCTGGCACCACTTGAAAGTTGGGCTGGTTTGACAGTGCCAAGTGGCTCCTGCAACCTGACGTCCAGAATCAGGACGGATGAGTTTGGTTTGTCCGGGAAAAGGGCTGAAGTTTGTCTTCAAACCCTGTGGCCTAATTGGCCGGCTGGCTCCTGGATTTCCATGATATGCAGGATGGTTCCCAGACCCAAGCTGGCACCACTTCAAAGTCGGGCTGGTTTGACAGTGCCAAGTGGCTCCTGCAAACTGACGTCCAGAATCAGAATGGGTGACTTTGGTTTCTGCGGGAAAAGGCCTGAAGTTTGTCTTCAAACCCTGTGCCCCAATTGGCCGGCTGGCTCCTGGAATTCCATGATATGCAGGATGGTTCCCAGACCAAAGCTGGCACCACTTCAAAGTCGGGCTGGTTTGACAGTGCCAAGTGGCTCCTGCAAACTGACGTCCAGAATCCGGATGGGTGACTTTGGTTTCTGCGGGAAAAGGCCTGAAGTTTGCCTTCCAACCCTCTGCCCCAATTGGCCGGCTGGCTCCTGGAATTCCATGATATGCAGGATGGTTCCCAGACCCAAGCTGGCACCACTTCAAAGTCGGGCTGGTTTGACAGTGCCAAGTGGCTCCTGCAACCTGACGTCCAGAATCAGGACGGATGAGTTTGGTTTGTCCGGGAAAAGGGCTGAAGTTTTTCTTCAAACCCTGTGCCCCAATTGGCCAGCTGGCTCCTGAAATTCCATGATATGCAGGATGGTTCCCAGACCCAAGCTGGCACCACTTCAAAGTCGGGCTGGTTTGACAGTGCCAAGTGGCTCCTGCAAACTGACGTCCAGAATCCGGATGGGTGACTTTGGTTTCTGCGGGAAAAGGCCTGAAGTTTGTCTTCAAACCCTGTGCCCTAATTGGCCAGCTGGCTCCTGGAATTCCATGATATGCAGGATGGTTCCCAGACCCAAGCTGGCACCACTTCAAAGTCGCAGTGGTTTAACAGTGCTATGTGGCTCCTGCCATCTGCCCTCCTGAAGCAGGCCCAGTGCTTTTTCTTTTCCAGGGAAAAAGGCCAAGGTTGGTGTTCAGGGCCTGTGGCCTGGAGTGCCAGGCTGGCTCCTGGAATTCCATGATATGCAGGATGGTTCCCAGACCCAAGCTGGCACCACTTCAAAGTCGCACTGGTTTAACAGTGACATGTGGCTCCTGCAATCTGCCCCCCTGAAGCAGGCCCAGTGCTTTTTTTCCCAGGGAAAAGGCCCGAGGTCTGTGTTCGTGGCCTTGTGGCCTGGAGTGGCAGGCTGGCTCCTGAAATTGCATGGCACGCAGGATGGTTCCCCGGCCCAAGCTGGCACCAGTCCCAAGTTTGGCTGCTTTGACAGTGCCAAGGGGCTCCTACATTCTCCCATCTAGAACTAGGCAAGGTGAGGGGTTTTTTTCCCAGGGAAAAGGGCGGAGGTTGGTGTTCATGGCCTGTGGTCAGGAGTGCCAGGCTGGCTCCTGAAATTCCATGATTCGCAGGATTGTTCCCAGACCCAAGCTGGCACCACTTCAAAGTCGGGCTGGTTTGACAGTGCCAAGTGGCTCCTGCAAACTGACGTCCAGAATCAGGACGGATGAGTTTGGTTTGTCCGGGAAAAGGGCTGAAGTTTGTCTTCAAACCCTGTGGCCTAATTGGCCGGCTGGCTCCTGGATTTCCATGATATGCAGGATGGTTCCCAGACCCAAGCTGGCACCACTTCAAAGTCGGGCTGGTTTGACAGTGCCAAGTGGCTCCTGCAAACTGACGTCCAGAATCAGGATGGGTGACTTTGGTTTCTGCGGGAAAAGGCCTGAAGTTTGTCTTCAAAACCTGTGGCCTAATTGGCCGGCTGGCTTCTGGAATTCCATGATATGCAGGATGGTTCCCAGACCCAAGCTGGCACCACTTCAAAGTCGGGCTGGTTTGACAGTGCCAAGTGGCTCCTGCAACCTGATGTCCAGAATCAGGACGGATGAGTTTGGTTTGTCCGGGAAAAGGGCTGAAGTTTGTCTTCAAACCCTCTGACCCAATTGGCCGGCTGGCTCCTGGAATTCCATGATATGCAGGATGGTTCCCAGACCCAAGCTGGCACCACTTCAAAGTCGGGCTGGTTTAACAGTGCTATGTGGCTCCTGCCATCTGCCCTCCTGAAGCAGGCCCAGTGCTTTTTTTTTTCCAGGAAAAAAGGCCAAGGTTGGTGTTCAGGGCCTGTGGCCTGGAGTGCCAGGCTGGCTCCTGGAATTCCATGATATGCAGGATGGTTCCCAGACCCAAGCTGGCCGCAGTCCCAAGTGTGGCTTCTTTGACAGTGCCAAGTGGCTACTGCAATCTGCCCTCCTGTACCGGGCCAGGTGAAATTGGTTTGTCCGGGAAAAGGGCCGAGGTTGCTCTTCAAACCCTGTGGCCTAATTTGCCGGCTGGCTCCTGAAATTCCATGATATGCAGGATGGTTCCCAGACCCAAGCAGGCACCAGTGCCAAGGCAGGCTGGTTTAACAGTGCCAAGTGGCTCCTGCAATCTCCCATCTAGAACCAGGCCAGGTGAGGTTTTTTTGCCAGGGAAAAGGGCCGAGGATGGTGTTCACAGTCTGTGGTCTGGAGGGGCAGCCTGGCTCCTGAAATTCCATGATTCGCAGGATTATTCCCAGACCCAAGCTGGCACCACTTGAAAGTTGGGCTAGTTTGACAGTGCCAAGTGGCTCCTGTACCTTGCTGTCCAGTACCGGGCCAGGTGAGTTTGGTTTGTGCGGGAAAAAGGCTGAGGTTTGTCTTCAAACCCTGTGGCCTAATTGGCCGGCTGGCTCCTGGAATTCCATGATATGCAGGATGGTTCCCAGACCCAAGCTGGTCGCAGTCCCAAGTGTGGCTTCTTTGACAGTGCCAAGTGGCTCCTGCAACCTGCCGTCCTGTACCGGGCCAGGTGACTTTGGTTTACCAGTGAAAAGGGCTGAGGTTTGTGTCTGGTGGCCTGTGGCTGAAAGTGGCTGGCTGCCTCCTGAAGTTCTGCCATAGGCAGGATGGTTCCCAGACCCAAGCTGGCACCACTTGAAAGCCAGGCTGGTTTGACAGTGCCAAGTGGCTCCTGCATCCTGACATCCAGAATCGGGCTGGGCGACTTTGGTTTCTGCGGGAAAAGGCCTGAAGTTTGTCATCAAACCCTCTGCCCTAATTGGCCAGCTGGCTCCTGGAATTCCATGATATGCAGGATGGTTCCCAGACCCAAGCTTGCCACAGTCCCAAGTGTGGCTTCTTTGACAGTGCCAAGTGGCTGCTGCAATCTGCCGTCCTGTACCGGGCCAGGTGAGTTTGGTTTGCCAGGGAAAAGGGCCGAGGTTTGTGTCTGGTGGCCTGTGGCTGGAAGTGGCTGGCTGCCTCCTCAAGTTCTGCGATATGCAGGATGGTTCCCAGACCCAAGCTGGCACCACTTCAAAGTCGGGCTGGTTTGACAGTGCCAAGTGGCTCCTGCAAACTGACGTCCAGAATCAGGATGGGTGACTTTGGTTTCTGTGGGAAAAGGCCTGAAGTTTGTCTTCAAACCCTCTGCCCCAATTGGCCGGCTGGCTCCTGGAATTCCATGATATGCAGGATGGTTCCCAGACCCAAGCTGGCACCACTTCAAAGTCGGGCTGGTTTGACAGTGCCAAGTGGCTCCTGCAAACTGATGTCCAGAATCCGGATGGGTGACTTTGGTTTCTGCGGGAAAAGGCCTGAAGTTTCTCTTCAAACCCTGTGCCCTAATTGGCCGGCTGGCTCCTGGAATTCCATGATATGCAGGATGGTTCTCAGACCCAAGGTGGCACCACTTCAAAGTCGGGCTGGTTTGACAGTGCCAAGTGGCTCCTGCAAACTGACGTCCAGAATCAGGATGGGTGACTTTGGTTTCTGCGGGAAAAGGCCTGAAGTTTGTCTTCAAACCCTCTGCCCCAATTGGCCGGCTGGCTCCTGGAATTCCATGATATGCAGGATGGTTCCCAGACCCAAGCTGGCACCGCTTCAAAGTCGCAGTGGTTTAACAGTGCTATGTGGCTCCTGCCATCTGCCCTCCTGAAGCAGGCCCAGTGCTTTTTTTTTTCCAGGAAAAAAGGCCAAGGTTGGTGTTCAGGGCCTGTGGCCTGGAGTGCCAGGCTGGCTCCTGGAATACCATGATATGCAGGATGGTTCCCAGACCCAAGTTGGCCGCAGTCCCAAGTATGGCTTCTTTGACAGTGCCAAGTGGCTACTGCAATCTGCCGTCCTGTACCGGGCCAGGTGAAATTGGTTTGTCCGGGAAAAGGGCCGAGGTTGCTCTTCAAACCCTGTGGCCTAATTTGCCGGCTGGCTCCTGAAATTCCATGATATGCAGGATGGTTCCCAGACCCAAGCAGGCCAGTGCCAAGGCAGGCTGGTTTAACAGTGCCAAGTGGCTCCTGCAATCTCCCATCTAGAACCAGGCCAGGTGAGGTTTTTTTGCCAGGGAAAAGGGCCGAGGATGGTGTTCACAGTCTGTGGTCTGGAGGGGCAGCCTGGCTCCTGAAATTCCATGATTCGCAGGATTATTCCCAGACCCAAGCTGGCACCACTTGAAAGTTGGGCTGGTTTGACAGTGCCAAGTGGCTCCTGCAACCTGACGTCCAGAATCAGGACGGATGAGTTTGGTTTGTCCGGGAAAAGGGCTGAAGTTTGTCTTCAAACCCTGTGGCCTAATTGGCCGGCTGGCTCCTGGATTTCCATGATATGCAGGATGGTTCCCAGACCCAAGCTGGCACCACTTCAAAGTCGGGCTGGTTTGACAGTGCCAAGTGGCTCCTGCAAACTGACGTCCAGAATCAGGATGGGTGACTTTGGTTTCTGCGGGAAAAGGCCTGAAGTTTGTCTTCAAACCCTGTGCCCCAATTGGCCGGCTGGCTCCTGGAATTCCATGATATGCAGGATGGTTCCCAGACCAAAGCTGGCACCACTTCAAAGTCGGGCTGGTTTGACAGTGCCAAGTGGCTCCTGCAAACTGACGTCCAGAATCCGGATGGGTGACTTTGGTTTCTGCGGGAAAAGGCCTGAAGTTTGCCTTCCAACCCTCTGCCCCAATTGGCCGGCTGGCTCCTGGAATTCCATGATATGCAGGATGGTTCCCAGACCCAAGCTGGCACCACTTCAAAGTCGGGCTGGTTTGACAGTGCCAAGTGGCTCCTGCAACCTGACGTCCAGAATCAGGACGGATGAGTTTGGTTTGTCCGGGAAAAGGGCTGAAGTTTTTCTTCAAACCCTGTGCCCCAATTGGCCAGCTGGCTCCGGAAATTCCATGATATGCAGGATGGTTCCCAGACCCAAGCTGGCACCACTTCAAAGTCGGGCTGGTTTGACAGTGCCAAGTGGCTCCTGCAAACTGACGTCCAGAATCCGGATGGGTGACTTTGGTTTCTGCGGGAAAAGGCCTGAAGTTTGTCTTCAAACCCTGTGCCCTAATTGGCCAGCTGGCTCCTGGAATTCCATGATATGCAGGATGGTTCCCAGACCCAAGCTGGCACCACTTCAAAGTCGCAGTGGTTTAACAGTGCTATGTGGCTCCTGCCATCTGCCCTCCTGAAGCAGGCCCAGTGCTTTTTTTTTTCCAGGGAAAAAGGCCAAGGTTGGTGTTCAGGGCCTGTGGCCTGGAGTGCCAGGCTGGCTCCTGGAATTCCATGATATGCAGGATGGTTCCCAGACCCAAGCTGGCACCACTTCAAAGTCGCACTGGTTTAACAGTGATATGTGGCTCCTGCAATCTGCCCCCCTGAAGCAGGCCCAGTGCTTTTTTTCCCAGGGAAAAGGCCCGAGGTCTGTGTTCGTGGCCTTGTGGCCTGGAGTGGCAGGCTGGCTCCTGAAATTGCATGGCACGCAGGATGGTTCCCCGGCCCAAGCTGGCACCAGTCCCAAGTTTGGCTGCTTTGACAGTGCCAAGGGGCTCCTACATTCTCCCATCTAGAACTAGGCAAGGTGAGGGGTTTTTTTCCCAGGGAAAAGGGCGGAGGTTGGTGTTCATGGCCTGTGGTCAGGAGTGCCAGGCTGGCTCCTGAAATTCCATGATTCGCAGGATTGTTCCCAGACCCAAGCTGGCACCACTTCAAAGTCGGGCTGGTTTGACAGTGCCAAGTGGCTCCTGCAAACTGACGTCCAGAATCAGGACGGATGAGTTTGGTTTGTCCGGGAAAAGGGCTGAAGTTTGTCTTCAAACCCTGTGGCCTAATTGGCCGGCTGGCTCCTGGATTTCCATGATATGCAGGATGGTTCCCAGACCCAAGCTGGCACCACTTCAAAGTCGGGCTGGTTTGACAGTGCCAAGTGGCTCCTGCAAACTGACGTCCAGAATCAGGATGGGTGACTTTGGTTTCTGCGGGAAAAGGCCTGAAGTTTGTCTTCAAAACCTGTGGCCTAATTGGCCGGCTGGCTTCTGGAATTCCATGATATGCAGGATGGTTCCCAGACCCAAGCTGGCACCACTTCAAAGTCGGGCTGGTTTGACAGTGCCAAGTGGCTCCTGCAACCTGACGTCCAGAATCAGGACGGATGAGTTTGGTTTGTCCGGGAAAAGGGCTGAAGTTTGTCTTCAAACCCTCTGACCCAATTGGCCGGCTGGCTCCTGGAATTCCATGATATGCAGGATGGTTCCCAGACCAAAGCTGGCACCACTTCAAAGTCGGGCTGGTTTAACAGTGCTATGTGGCTCCTGCCATCTGCCCTCCTGAAGCAGGCCCAGTGCTTTTTTTTTTCCAGGAAAAAAGGCCAAGGTTGGTGTTCAGGGCCTGTGGCCTGGAGTGCCAGGCTGGCTCCTGGAATTCCATGATATGCAGGATGGTTCCCAGACCCAAGCTGGCCGCAGTCCCAAGTGTGGCTTCTTTGACAGTGCCAAGTGGCTACTGCAATCTGCCCTCCTGTACCGGGCCAGGTGAAATTGGTTTGTCCGGGAAAAGGGCCGAGGTTGCTCTTCAAACCCTGTGGCCTAATTTGCCGGCTGGCTCCTGAAATTCCATGATATGCAGGATGGTTCCCAGACCCAAGCAGGCACCAGTGCCAAGGCAGGCTGGTTTAACAGTGCCAAGTGGCTCCTGCAATCTCCCATCTAGAACCAGGCCAGGTGAGGTTTTTTTGCCAGGGAAAAGGGCCGAGGATGGTGTTCACAGTCTGTGGTCTGGAGGGGCAGCCTGGCTCCTGAAATTCCATGATTCGCAGGATTATTCCCAGACCCAAGCTGGCACCACTTGAAAGTTGGGCTAGTTTGACAGTGCCAAGTGGCTCCTGTACCTTGCTGTCCAGTACCGGGCCAGGTGAGTTTGGTTTGTGCGGGAAAAAGGCTGAGGTTTGTCTTCAAACCCTGTGGCCTAATTGGCCGGCTGGCTCCTGGAATTCCATGATATGCAGGATGGTTCCCAGACCCAAGCTGGTCGCAGTCCCAAGTGTGGCTTCTTTGACAGTGCCAAGTGGCTCCTGCAACCTGCCGTCCTGTACCGGGCCAGGTGACTTTGGTTTACCAGTGAAAAGGGCTGAGGTTTGTGTCTGGTGGCCTGTGGCTGAAAGTGGCTGGCTGCCTCCTGAAGTTCTGCGATAGGCAGGATGGTTCCCAGACCCAAGCTGGCACCACTTGAAAGCCAGGCTGGTTTGACAGTGCCAAGTGGCTCCTGCATCCTGACATCCAGAATCAGGATGGGCGACTTTGGTTTCTGCGGGAAAAGGCCTGAAGTTTGTCATCAAACCCTCTGCCCTAATTGGCCAGCTGGCTCCTGGAATTCCATGATATGCAGGATGGTTCCCAGACCCAAGCTTGCCACAGTCCCAAGTGTGGCTTCTTTGACAGTGCCACGTGGCTGCTGCAATCTGCCGTCCTGTACCGGGCCAGGTGAGTTTGGTTTGCCAGGGAAAAGGGCCGAGGTTTGTGTCTGGTGGCCTGTGGCTGGAAGTGGCTGGCTGCCTCCTCAAGTTCTGCGATATGCAGGATGGTTCCCAGACCCAAGCTGGCACCACTTCAAAGTCGGGCTGGTTTGACAGTGCCAAGTGGCTCCTGCAAACTGACGTCCAGAATCAGGACGGATGAGTTTGGTTTCTGTGGGAAAAGGCCTGAAGTTTGTCTTCAAACCCTCTGCCCCAATTGGCCGGCTGGCTCCTGGAATTCCATGATATGCAGGATGGTTCCCAGACCCAAGCTGGCACCACTTCAAAGTCGGGCTGGTTTGACAGTGCCAAGTGGCTCCTGCAAACTGATGTCCAGAATCCGGATGGGTGACTTTGGTTTCTGCGGGAAAAGGCCTGAAGTTTCTCTTCAAACCCTGTGCCCTAATTGGCCGGCTGGCTCCTGGAATTCCATGATATGCAGGATGGTTCTCAGACCCAAGGTGGCACCACTTCAAAGTCGGGCTGGTTTGACAGTGCCAAGTGGCTCCTGCAACCTGCCATCCTGTACCGGCTCAGGTGAGTTTGGTTTGTCCGGGAAAAAGGCTGAGCTTTATGTTCGGGGCCTGTGGCCGGCTGCCTCCTGAAGTTCTGCAATACGCAGGATGGTTCCCAGACCCAAGCTGGCACCGCTTCAAAGTCACAGTGGTTTAACAGTGCTATGTGGCTCCTGCCATCTGCCCTCCCGAAGCAGGCCCAGTGCTTTTTTTTTTTCCAGGGAAAAAGGCCAAGGTTGGTGTTCAGGGCCTGTGGCCTGGAGTGCCAGGCTGGCTCCTGGAATTCCATGATATGCAGGATGGTTCCCAGACCCAAGCTGGTCGCAGTCCCAAGTGTGGCTTCTTTGACAGTGCCAAGTGGCTGCTGCAATCTGCCGTCCTGTACCGGGCCAGGTGAGTTTGGTTTGCCAGGGAAAAGGGCCGAGGTTTGTGTCTGGTGGCCTGTGGCTGGAAGTGGCTGGCTGCCTCCTGAAGTTCTGCGATATGCAGGATGGTTCCCAGACCCAAGCTGGCACCACTTCAAAGTTGGGCTGGTTTGACAGTGCCAAGTGGCTGCTGCAACCTGATGTCCAGTACCGGGCCAGGTGAAATTGGTTTGTCCGGGAAAAGGGCCGAGGTTGCACTTCAAACCCTGTGGCCTAATTTGCCGGCTGGCTCCTGAAATTCCATGATATGCAGGATGGTTCCCAGACCCAAGCAGGCACCAGTGCCAAGGCAGGCTGGTTTAACAGTACCAAGTGGCTCCTGCAATCTCCCATCTAGAACCAGGCCAGGTGAGGTTTTTTTGCCAGGGAAAAGGGCCGAGGATGGTGTTCACAGCCTGTGGTCTGGAGGGGCAGCCTGGCTCCTGAAATTCCATGATTCGCAGGATTATTCCCAGACCCAAGCTGGCACCACTTGAAAGTTGGGCTGGTTTGACAGTGCCAAGTGGCTCCTGTACCTTGCTGTCCAGTACCGGGCCAGGTGAGTTTGGTTTGTGCGGGAAAAAGGCTCAGGTTTGTCTTCAAACCCTGTGGCCTAATTGGCCGGCTGGCTCCTGGAATTCCATGATATGCAGGATGGTTCCCAGACCCAAGCTGGTCGCAGTCCCAAGTGTGGCTTCTTTGACAGTGCCAAGTGGCTCCTGCAATCTGCCGTCCTGTACCGGGCCAGGTGAGTTTGGTTTGCCAGGGAAAAGGGCCGAGGTTTGTGTCTGGTGGCCTGTGGCTGGAAGTGGCTGGCTGCCTCCTGAAGTTCTGCGATATGCAGGATGGTTCCCAGACCCAAGCTGGCACCACTTCAAAGTCGCACTGGTTTAACAGTGATATGTGGCTCCTGCAATCTGCCCCCCTGAAGCAGGCCCAGTGCTTTTTTTCCCAGGGAAAAGGCCCGAGGTCTGTGTTCGTGGCCTTGTGGCCTGGAGTGGCAGGCTGGCTCCTGAAATTGCATGGCACGCAGGATGGTTCCCCGGCCCAAGCTGGCACCAGTCCCAAGTTTGGCTGCTTTGACAGTGCCAAGGGGCTCCTACATTCTCCCATCTAGAACTAGGCAAGGTGAGGGGTTTTTTTCCCAGGGAAAAGGGCGGAGGTTGGTGTTCATGGCCTGTGGTCAGGAGTGCCAGGCTGGCTCCTGAAATTCCATGATTCGCAGGATTGTTCCCAGACCCAAGCTGGCACCACTTCAAAGTCGGGCTGGTTTGACAGTGCCAAGTGGCTCCTGCAACCTGACGTCCAGAATCAGGACGGATGAGTTTGGTTTGTCCGGGAAAAGGGCTGAAGTTTGTCTTCAAACCCTGTGGCCTAATTGGCCGGCTGGCTCCTGGATTTCCATGATATGCAGGATGGTTCCCAGACCCAAGCTGGCACCACTTCAAAGTCGGCTGGTTTGACAGTGCCAAGTGGCTCCTGCAAACTGACGTCCAGAATCCGGATGGGTGACTTTGGTTTCTGCGGGAAAAGGCCTGAAGTTTGTCTTCAAACCCTGTGGCCTAATTGGCCGGCTGGCTTCTGGAATTCCATGATATGCAGGATGGTTCCCAGACCCAAGCTGGCACCACTTCAAAGTCGGGCTGGTTTGACAGTGCCAAGTGGCTCCTGCAACCTGACGTCCAGAATCAGGACGGATGAGTTTGGTTTGTCCGGGAAAAGGGCTGAAGTTTGTCTTCAAACCCTCTGACCCAATTGGCCGGCTGGCTCCTGGAATTCCATGATATGCAGGATGGTTCCCAGACCAAAGCTGGCACCACTTCAAAGTCGGGCTGGTTTAACAGTGCTATGTGGCTCCTGCCATCTGCCCTCCTGAAGCAGGCCCAGTGCTTTTTTTTTTCCAGGAAAAAAGGCCAAGGTTAGTGTTCAGGGCCTGTGGCCTGGAGTGCCAGGCTGGCTCCTGGAATTCCATGATATGCAGGATGGTTCCCAGACCCAAGCTGGCCGCAGTCCCAAGTGTGGCTTCTTTGACAGTGCCAAGTGGCTACTGCAATCTGCCCTCCTGTACCGGGCCAGGTGAAATTGGTTTGTCCGGGAAAAGGGCCGAGGTTGCTCTTCAAACCCTGTGGCCTAATTTGCCGGCTGGCTCCTGAAATTCCATGATATGCAGGATGGTTCCCAGACCCAAGCAGGCACCAGTGCCAAGGCAGGCTGGTTTAACAGTGCCAAGTGGCTCCTGCAATCTCCCATCTAGAACCAGGCCAGGTGAGGTTTTTTTGCCAGGGAAAAGGGCCGAGGTTGGTGTTCACAGCCTGTGGTCTGGAGGGGCAGCCTGGCTCCTGAAATTCCATGATTTGCAGGATGATTCCCAGACCCAAGCTGGCACCACTTGAAAGTTGGGCTAGTTTGACAGTGCCAAGTGGCTCCTGTACCTTGCTGTCCAGTACCCGGGCCAGGTGAGTTTGGTTTGTGCGGGAAAAAGGCTGAGGTTTGTCTTCAAACCCTGTGGCCTAATTGGCCGGCTGGCTCCTGGATTTCCATGATATGCAGGAGGGTTCCCAGACCCAAGCTGGCCACAGTCCCAAGTGTGGCTTCTTTGACAGTGCCAAGTGGCTGCTGCAATCTGCCGTCCTGTACCGGGCCAGGTGAGTTTGGTTTGCCAGGGAAAAGGGCCGAGGTTTGTGTCTGGTGGCCTGTGGCTGGAAGTGGCTGGCTGCCTCCTGAAGTTCTGCGATATGCAGGATGGTTCCCAGACCCAAGCTGGCACCACTTCAAAGTCGGGCTGGTTTGACAGTGCCAAGTGGCTCCTGCATCCTGACGTCCAGAATCAGGATGGGTGACTTTGGTTTCTGTGGGAAAAGGCCTGAAGTTTGTCTTCAAACCCTGTGCCCCAATTGGCCAGCTGGCTCCTGGAATTCCAGGAAATGCAGGATGGTTCCCAGACCCAAGCTGGCACCACTTGAAAGTCGGGCTGGTTTGACAGTGCCAAGTGGCTCCTGCAAACTGACGTCCAGAATCCGGATGGGTGACTTTGGTTTCTGCGGGAAAAGGCCTGAAGTTTCTCTTCAAACCCTGTGCCCTAATTGGCCGGCTGGCTCCTGGAATTCCATGATATGCAGGATGGTTCTCAGACCCAAGGTGGCACCACTTCAAAGTCGGGCTGGTTTGACAGTGCCAAGTGGCTCCTGCAACCTGCCATCCTGTACCGGGCCAGGTGAGTTTGGTTTGTCCAGGAAAAAGGCTGAGCTTTATGTTCGGGGCCTGTGGCCGGCTGCCTCCTGAAGTTCTGCAATACGCAGGATGGTTCCCAGACCCAAGCTGGCACCGCTTCAAAGCTGCAGTGGTTTAACAGTGCTATGTGGCTCCTGCCATCTGCCCTCCTGAAGCAGGCCCAGTGCTTTTTTTTTTTTCCAGGGAAAAAGGCCAAGGTTGGTGTTCAGGGCCTGTGGCCTGGAGTGCCAGGCTGGCTCCTGGAATTCCATGATATGCAGGATGGTTCCCAGACCCAAGCTGGCCGCAGTCCCAAGTGTGGCTTCTTTGACAGTGCCAAGTGGCTGCTGCAATCTGCCGTCCTGTACCGGGCCAGGTGAGTTTGGTTTGCCAGGGAAAAGGGTCGAGGTTTGTGTCTGGTGGCCTGTGGCTGGAAGTGGCTGGCTGCCTCCTGAAGTTCTGCGATATGCAGGATGGTTCCCAGACCCAAGCTGGCACCACTTCAAAGTTGGGCTGGTTTGACAGTGCCAAGTGGCTGCTGCAACCTGATGTCCAGTACCGGGCCAGGTGAAATTGGTTTGTCCGGGAAAAGGGCCGAGGTTGCTCTTCAAACCCTGTGGCCTAATTTGCCGGCTGGCTCCTGAAATTCCATGATATGCAGGATGGTTCCCAGACCCAAGCAGGCACCAGTGCCAAGGCAGGCTGGTTTAACAGTACCAAGTGGCTCCTGCAATCTCCCATCTAGAACCAGGCCAGGTGAGGTTTTTTTGCCAGGGAAAAGGGCCGAGGTTGGTGTTCACAGCCTGTGGTCTGGAGGGGCAGCCTGGCTCCTGAAATTCCATGATTCGCAGGATTATTCCCAGACCCAAGCTGGCACCACTTGAAAGTTGGGCTGGTTTGACAGTGCCAAGTGGCTCCTGTACCTTGCTGTCCAGTACCGGGCCAGGTGAGTTTGGTTTGTGCGGGAAAAAGGCTGAGGTTTGTCTTCAAACCCTGTGGCCTAATTGGCCGGCTGGCTCCTGGAATTCCATGATATGCAGGATGGTTCCCAGACCCAAGCTGGTCGCAGTCCCAAGTGTGGCTTCTTTGACTGTGCCAAGTGGCTCCTGCAATCTGCCGTCCTGTACCGGGCCAGGTGAGTTTGGTTTGCCAGGGAAAAGGGCCGAGGTTTGTGTCTGGTGGCCTGTGGCTGGAAGTGGCTGGCTGCCTCCTGAAGTTCTGCGATATGCAGGATGGTTCCCAGACCCAAGCTGGCACCACTTCAAAGTCGCACTGGTTTAACAGTGATATGTGGATCCTGCAATCTGCCCCCCTGAAGCAGGCCCAGTGCTTTTTTTTTTCCCAGGGAAAAGGCCCGAGGTCTGTGTTCGTGGCCTTGTGGCCTGGAGTGGCAGGCTGGCTCCTGAAATTGCATGGCACGCAGGATGGTCCCCCGGCCCAAGCTGGCACCAGTCCCAAGTTTGGCTGCTTTGACAGTGCCAAGGGGCTCCTACATTCTCCCATCTAGAACTAGGCAAGGTGAGGGGTTTTTTTCCCAGGGAAAAGGGCGGAGGTTGGTGTTCACGGCCTGTGGTCAGGAGTGCCAGGCTGGCTCCTGAAATTCCATGATTCGCAGGATTGTTCCCAGACCCAAGCTGGCACCACTTCAAAGTCGGGCTGGTTTGACAGTGCCAAGTGGCTCCTGCAACCTGACGTTCCAGAATCAGGACGGATGAGTTTGGTTTGTCCGGGAAAAGGGCTGAAGTTTGTCTTCAAACCCTGTGCCTAATTGGCCGGCTGGCTCCTGGATTTCCATGATATGCAGGATGGTTCCCAGACCCAAGCTGGCACCACTTCAAAGTCGGGCTGGTTTGACAGTGCCAAGTGGCTCCTGCAAACTGACGTCCAGAATCCGGATGGGTGACTTTGGTTTCTGCGGGAAAAGGCCTGAAGTTTGCCTTCAAACCCTCTGCCCCAATTGGCCGGCTGGCTCCTGGAATTCCATGATATGCAGGATGGTTCCCAGAACCAAGCTGGCACCGACTTCAAGTCGGGCTGGTTTGACAGTGCCAAGTGGCTCCTGCAACCTGACGTCCAGAATCAGGACGGATGAGTTTGGTTTCTGCGGAAAAGGGCCTGAAGTTTGTCTTCAAACCCTCTGCCCCAATTGGCCGGCTGGCTCCTAGAATTCCATGAATGCAGGATGGTTCCCAGACCAAAGCTGGCACCACTTCAAAGTCGGGCTGGGTTTGGACAGTGCCAAGTGGCTCCTGCAAACTGACGTCCAGAATCAGGATGGGTGGACTTTGGTTTCTGCGGGAAAAGGCCTGAAGTTTGTCTTCAAACCCTCTGCCCCAATTGGCCGGCTGGCTCCTGGAATTCCATGATATGCAGGATGGTTCCCAGACCCAAGCTGGCACCACTTCAAAGTCGGGCTGGTTTGACAGTGCCAAGTGGCTCCTGCAAACTGACGTCCAGAATCCGGATGGGTGACTTTGGTTTCTGCGGGAAAAGGCCTGAAGTTTGCCTTCAAACCCTGTGCCCTAATTGGCCAGCTGGCTCCTGGAATTCCATGATATGCAGGATGGTTCCCAGACCCAAGCAGGCGCCAGTGCCAAGGCAGGCTGGTTTAACAGTGCCAAGTGGCTCCTGCAATCTCCCATCTAGAACCAGGCCAGGTGAGGTTTTTTTGCCAGGGAAAAGGGCCGAGGTTGGTGTTCACAGCCTGTGGTCTGGAGGGGCAGCCTGGCTCCTGAAATTCCATGATTTGCAGGATGATTCCCAGACCCAAGCTGGCACCACTTGAAAGTTGGGCTAGTTTGACAGTGCCAAGTGGCTCCTGTACCTTGCTGTCCAGTACCCGGGCCAGGTGAGTTTGGTTTGTGCGGGAAAAAGGCTGAGGTTTGTCTTCAAACCCTGTGGCCTAATTGGCCGGCTGGCTCCTGGATTTCCATGATATGCAGGAGGGTTCCCAGACCCAAGCTGGCCACAGTCCCAAGTGTGGCTTCTTTGACAGTGCCAAGTGGCTGCTGCAATCTGCCGTCCTGTACCGGGCCAGGTGAGTTTGGTTTGCCAGGGAAAAGGGCCGAGGTTTGTGTCTGGTGGCCTGTGGCTGGAAGTGGCTGGCTGCCTCCTGAAGTTCTGCGATATGCAGGATGGTTCCCAGACCCAAGCTGGCACCACTTCAAAGTCGGGCTGGTTTGACAGTGCCAAGTGGCTCCTGCATCCTGACGTCCAGAATCAGGATGGGTGACTTTGGTTTCTGTGGGAAAAGGCCTGAAGTTTGTCTTCAAACCCTGTGCCCCAATTGGCCAGCTGGCTCCTGGAATTCCAGGAAATGCAGGATGGTTCCCAGACCCAAGCTGGCACCACTTGAAAGTCGGGCTGGTTTGACAGTGCCAAGTGGCTCCTGCAAACTGACGTCCAGAATCCGGATGGGTGACTTTGGTTTCTGCGGGAAAAGGCCTGAAGTTTCTCTTCAAACCCTGTGCCCTAATTGGCCGGCTGGCTCCTGGAATTCCATGATATGCAGGATGGTTCTCAGACCCAAGGTGGCACCACTTCAAAGTCGGGCTGGTTTGACAGTGCCAAGTGGCTCCTGCAACCTGCCATCCTGTACCGGGCCAGGTGAGTTTGGTTTGTCCAGGAAAAAGGCTGAGCTTTATGTTCGGGGCCTGTGGCCGGCTGCCTCCTGAAGTTCTGCAATACGCAGGATGGTTCCCAGACCCAAGCTGGCACCGCTTCAAAGCTGCAGTGGTTTAACAGTGCTATGTGGCTCCTGCCATCTGCCCTCCTGAAGCAGGCCCAGTGCTTTTTTTTTTTCCAGGGAAAAAGGCCAAGGTTGGTGTTCAGGGCCTGTGGCCTGGAGTGCCAGGCTGGCTCCTGGAATTCCATGATATGCAGGATGGTTCCCAGACCCAAGCTGGCCGCAGTCCCAAGTGTGGCTTCTTTGACAGTGCCAAGTGGCTGCTGCAATCTGCCGTCCTGTACCGGGCCAGGTGAGTTTGGTTTGCCAGGGAAAAGGGTCGAGGTTTGTGTCTGGTGGCCTGTGGCTGGAAGTGGCTGGCTGCCTCCTGAAGTTCTGCGATATGCAGGATGGTTCCCAGACCCAAGCTGGCACCACTTCAAAGTTGGGCTGGTTTGACAGTGCCAAGTGGCTGCTGCAACCTGATGTCCAGTACCGGGCCAGGTGAAATTGGTTTGTCCGGGAAAAGGGCCGAGGTTGCTCTTCAAACCCTGTGGCCTAATTTGCCGGCTGGCTCCTGAAATTCCATGATATGCAGGATGGTTCCCAGACCCAAGCAGGCACCAGTGCCAAGGCAGGCTGGTTTAACAGTACCAAGTGGCTCCTGCAATCTCCCATCTAGAACCAGGCCAGGTGAGGTTTTTTTGCCAGGGAAAAGGGCCGAGGTTGGTGTTCACAGCCTGTGGTCTGGAGGGGCAGCCTGGCTCCTGAAATTCCATGATTCGCAGGATTATTCCCAGACCCAAGCTGGCACCACTTGAAAGTTGGGCTGGTTTGACAGTGCCAAGTGGCTCCTGTACCTTGCTGTCCAGTACCGGGCCAGGTGAGTTTGGTTTGTGCGGGAAAAAGGCTGAGGTTTGTCTTCAAACCCTGTGGCCTAATTGGCCGGCTGGCTCCTGGAATTCCATGATATGCAGGATGGTTCCCAGACCCAAGCTGGTCGCAGTCCCAAGTGTGGCTTCTTTGACTGTGCCAAGTGGCTCCTGCAATCTGCCGTCCTGTACCGGGCCAGGTGAGTTTGGTTTGCCAGGGAAAAGGGCCGAGGTTTGTGTCTGGTGGCCTGTGGCTGGAAGTGGCTGGCTGCCTCCTGAAGTTCTGCGATATGCAGGATGGTTCCCAGACCCAAGCTGGCACCACTTCAAAGTCGCACTGGTTTAACAGTGATATGTGGATCCTGCAATCTGCCCCCCTGAAGCAGGCCCAGTGCTTTTTTTTTTCCCAGGGAAAAGGCCCGAGGTCTGTGTTCGTGGCCTTGTGGCCTGGAGTGGCAGGCTGGCTCCTGAAATTGCATGGCACGCAGGATGGTCCCCCGGCCCAAGCTGGCACCAGTCCCAAGTTTGGCTGCTTTGACAGTGCCAAGGGGCTCCTACATTCTCCCATCTAGAACTAGGCAAGGTGAGGGGTTTTTTTCCCAGGGAAAAGGGCGGAGGTTGGTGTTCACGGCCTGTGGTCAGGAGTGCCAGGCTGGCTCCTGAAATTCCATGATTCGCAGGATTGTTCCCAGACCCAAGCTGGCACCACTTCAAAGTCGGGGCTGGTTTGACAGTGCCAAGTGGCTCCTGCAACCTGACGTCCAGAATCAGGACGGATGAGTTTGGTTTGTCCGGGAAAAGGGCTGAAGTTTGTCTTCAAACCCTGTGGCCTAATTGGCCGGCTGGCTCCTGGATTTCCATGATATGCAGGATGGTTCCCAGACCCAAGCTGGCACCACTTCAAAGTCGGGCTGGTTTGACAGTGCCAAGTGGCTCCTGCAAACTGACGTCCAGAATCCGGATGGGTGACTTTGGTTTCTGCGGGAAAAGGCCTGAAGTTTGCCTTCAAACCCTCTGCCCCAATTGGCCGGCTGGCTCCTGGAATTCCATGATATGCAGGATGGTTCCCAGACCCAAGCTGGCACCACTTCAAAGTCGGGCTGGTTTGACAGTGCCAAGTGGCTCCTGCAACCTGACGTCCAGAATCAGGACGGATGAGTTTGGTTTCTGCGGGAAAAGGCCTGAAGTTTGTCTTCAAACCCTCTGCCCCAATTGGCCGGCTGGCTCCTAGAATTCCATGATATGCAGGATGGTTCCCAGACCAAAGCTGGCACCACTTCAAAGTCGGGCTGGTTTGACAGTGCCAAGTGGCTCCTGCAAACTGACGTCCAGAATCAGGATGGGTGACTTTGGTTTCTGCGGGAAAAGGCCTGAAGTTTGTCTTCAAACCCTCTGCCCCAATTGGCCGGCTGGCTCCTGGAATTCCATGATATGCAGGATGGTTCCCAGACCCAAGCTGGCACCACTTCAAAGTCGGGCTGGTTTGACAGTGCCAAGTGGCTCCTGCAAACTGACGTCCAGAATCCGGATGGGTGACTTTGGTTTCTGCGGGAAAAGGCCTGAAGTTTGTCTTCAAACCCTGTGCCCTAATTGGCCAGCTGGCTCCTGGAATTCCATGATATGCAGGATGGTTCCCAGACCCAAGCTGGCACCGCTTCAAAGTCGCAGTGGTTTAACAGTGCTATGTGGCTCCTGCCATCTGCCCTCCTGAAGCAGGCCCAGTGCTTTTTTTTTTCCAGGAAAAAAGGCCAAGGTTGGTGTTCAGGGCCTGTGGCCTGGAGTGCCAGGCTGGCTCCTGGAATACCATGATATGCAGGATGGTTCCCAGACCCAAGTTGGCCGCAGTCCCAAGTATGGCTTCTTTGACAGTGCCAAGTGGCTACTGCAATCTGCCGTCCTGTACCGGGCCAGGTGAAATTGGTTTGTCCGGGAAAAGGGCCGAGGTTGCTCTTCAAACCCTGTGGCCTAATTTGCCGGCTGGCTCCTGAAATTCCATGATATGCAGGATGGTTCCCAGACCCAAGCAGGCCAGTGCCAAGGCAGGCTGGTTTAACAGTGCCAAGTGGCTCCTGCAATCTCCCATCTAGAACCAGGCCAGGTGAGGTTTTTTTGCCAGGGAAAAGGGCCGAGGATGGTGTTCACAGTCTGTGGTCTGGAGGGGCAGCCTGGCTCCTGAAATTCCATGATTCGCAGGATTATTCCCAGACCCAAGCTGGCACCACTTGAAAGTTGGGCTGGTTTGACAGTGCCAAGTGGCTCCTGCAACCTGACGTCCAGAATCAGGACGGATGAGTTTGGTTTGTCCGGGAAAAGGGCTGAAGTTTGTCTTCAAACCCTGTGGCCTAATTGGCCGGCTGGCTCCTGGATTTCCATGATATGCAGGATGGTTCCCAGACCCAAGCTGGCACCACTTCAAAGTCGGGCTGGTTTGACAGTGCCAAGTGGCTCCTGCAAACTGACGTCCAGAATCAGGATGGGTGACTTTGGTTTCTGCGGGAAAAGGCCTGAAGTTTGTCTTCAAACCCTGTGCCCCAATTGGCCGGCTGGCTCCTGGAATTCCATGATATGCAGGATGGTTCCCAGACCAAAGCTGCCACCACTTCAAAGTCGGGCTGGTTTGACAGTGCCAAGTGGCTCCTGCAAACTGACGTCCAGAATCCGGATGGGTGACTTTGGTTTCTGCGGGAAAAGGCCTGAAGTTTGCCTTCCAACCCTCTGCCCCAATTGGCCGGCTGGCTCCTGGAATTCCATGATATGCAGGATGGTTCCCAGACCCAAGCTGGCACCACTTCAAAGTCGGGCTGGTTTGACAGTGCCAAGTGGCTCCTGCAACCTGACGTCCAGAATCAGGACGGATGAGTTTGGTTTGTCCGGGAAAAGGGCTGAAGTTTTTCTTCAAACCCTGTGCCCCAATTGGCCAGCTGGCTCCTGAAATTCCATGATATGCAGGATGGTTCCCAGACCCAAGCTGGCACCACTTCAAAGTCGGGCTGGTTTGACAGTGCCAAGTGGCTCCTGCAAACTGACGTCCAGAATCCGGATGGGTGACTTTGGTTTCTGCGGGAAAAGGCCTGAAGTTTGTCTTCAAACCCTGTGCCCTAATTGGCCAGCTGGCTCCTGGAATTCCATGATATGCAGGATGGTTCCCAGACCCAAGCTGGCACCACTTGAAAGTCGCAGTGGTTTAACAGTGCTATGTGGCTCCTGCCATCTGCCCTCCTGAAGCAGGCCCAGTGCTTTTTTTTTTCCAGGGAAAAAGGCCAAGGTTGGTGTTCAGGGCCTGTGGCCTGGAGTGCCAGGCTGGCTCCTGGAATTCCATGATATGCAGGATGGTTCCCAGACCCAAGCTGGCACCACTTCAAAGTCGCACTGGTTTAACAGTGATATGTGGCTCCTGCAATCTGCCCCCCTGAAGCAGGCCCAGTGCTTTTTTTCCCAGGGAAAAGGCCCGAGGCCTGTGTTCGTGGCCTTGTGGCCTGGAGTGGCAGGCTGGCTCCTGAAATTGCATGGCACGCAGGATGGTTCCCCGGCCCAAGCTGGCACCAGTCCCAAGTTTGGCTGCTTTGACAGTGCCAAGGGGCTCCTACATTCTCCCATCTAGAACTAGGCAAGGTGAGGGGTTTTTTTCCCAGGGAAAAGGGCGGAGGTTGGTGTTCATGGCCTGTGGTCAGGAGTGCCAGGCTGGCTCCTGAAATTCCATGATTCGCAGGATTGTTCCCAGACCCAAGCTGGCACCACTTCAAAGTCGGGCTGGTTTGACAGTGCCAAGTGGCTCCTGCAAACTGACGTCCAGAATCAGGACGGATGAGTTTGGTTTGTCCGGGAAAAGGGCTGAAGTTTGTCTTCAAACCCTGTGGCCTAATTGGCCGGCTGGCTCCTGGATTTCCATGATATGCAGGATGGTTCCCAGACCCAAGCTGGCACCACTTCAAAGTCGGGCTGGTTTGACAGTGCCAAGTGGCTCCTGCAAACTGACGTCCAGAATCCGGATGGGTGACTTTGGTTTCTGCGGGAAAAGGCCTGAAGTTTGTCTTCAAAACCTGTGGCCTAATTGGCCGGCTGGCTTCTGGAATTCCATGATATGCAGGATGGTTCCCAGACCCAAGCTGGCACCACTTCAAAGTCGGGCTGGTTTGACAGTGCCAAGTGGCTCCTGCAACCTGACGTCCAGAATCAGGACGGATGAGTTTGGTTTGTCCGGGAAAAGGGCTGAAGTTTGTCTTCAAACCCTCTGACCCAATTGGCCGGCTGGCTCCTGGAATTCCATGATATGCAGGATGGTTCCCAGACCAAAGCTGGCACCACTTCAAAGTCGGGCTGGTTTAACAGTGCTATGTGGCTCCTGCCATCTGCCCTCCTGAAGCAGGCCCAGTGCTTTTTTTTTTCCAGGAAAAAAGGCCAAGGTTGGTGTTCAGGGCCTGTGGCCTGGAGTGCCAGGCTGGCTCCTGGAATTCCATGATATGCAGGATGGTTCCCAGACCCAAGCTGGCCGCAGTCCCAAGTGTGGCTTCTTTGACAGTGCCAAGTGGCTACTGCAATCTGCCCTCCTGTACCGGGCCAGGTGAAATTGGTTTGTCCGGGAAAAGGGCCGAGGTTGCTCTTCAAACCCTGTGGCCTAATTTGCCGGCTGGCTCCTGAAATTCCATGATATGCAGGATGGTTCCCAGACCCAAGCAGGCACCAGTGCCAAGGCAGGCTGGTTTAACAGTGCCAAGTGGCTCCTGCAATCTCCCATCTAGAACCAGGCCAGGTGAGGTTTTTTTGCCAGGGAAAAGGGCCGAGGTTGGTGTTCACAGTCTGTGGTCTGGAGGGGCAGCCTGGCTCCTGAAATTCCATGATTCGCAGGATTATTCCCAGACCCAAGCTGGCACCACTTGAAAGTTGGGCTAGTTTGACAGTGCCAAGTGGCTCCTGTACCTTGCTGTCCAGTACCGGGCCAGGTGAGTTTGGTTTGTGCGGGAAAAAGGCTGAGGTTTGTCTTCAAACCCTGTGGCCTAATTGGCCGGCTGGCTCCTGGAATTCCATGATATGCAGGATGGTTCCCAGACCCAAGCTGGTCGCAGTCCCAAGTGTGGCTTCTTTGACAGTGCCAAGTGGCTCCTGCAACCTGCCGTCCTGTACCGGGCCAGGTGACTTTGGTTTACCAGTGAAAAGGGCTGAGGTTTGTGTCTGGTGGCCTGTGGCTGGAAGTGGCTGGCTGCCTCCTGAAGTTCTGCGATAGGCAGGATGGTTCCCAGACCCAAGCTGGCACCACTTGAAAGCCAGGCTGGTTTGACAGTGCCAAGTGGCTCCTGCATCCTGACATCCAGAATCAGGATGGGCGACTTTGGTTTCTGCGGGAAAAGGCCTGAAGTTTGTCATCAAACCCTCTGCCCTAATTGGCCAGCTGGCTCCTGGAATTCCATGATATGCAGGATGGTTCCCAGACCCAAGCTTGCCACAGTCCCAAGTGTGGCTTCTTTGACAGTGCCACGTGGCTGCTGCAATCTGCCGTCCTGTACCGGGCCAGGTGAGTTTGGTTTGCCAGGGAAAAGGGCCGAGGTTTGTGTCTGGTGGCCTGTGGCTGGAAGTGGCTGGCTGCCTCCTCAAGTTCTGCGATATGCAGGATGGTTCCCAGACCCAAGCTGGCACCACTTCAAAGTCGGGCTGGTTTGACAGTGCCAAGTGGCTCCTGCAAACTGACGTCCAGAATCAGGATGGGTGACTTTGGTTTCTGTGGGAAAAGGCCTGAAGTTTGTCTTCAAACCCTCTGCCCCAATTGGCCGGCTGGCTCCTTGAATTCCATGATATGCAGGATGGTTCCCAGACCCAAGCTGGCACCACTTCAAAGTCGGGCTGGTTTGACAGTGCCAAGTGGCTCCTGCAAACTGATGTCCAGAATCCGGATGGGTGACTTTGGTTTCTGCGGGAAAAGGCCTGAAGTTTCTCTTCAAACCCTGTGCCCTAATTGGCCGGCTGGCTCCTGGAATTCCATGATATGCAGGATGGTTCTCAGACCCAAGGTGGCACCACTTCAAAGTCGGGCTGGTTTGACAGTGCCAAGTGGCTCCTGCAACCTGCCATCCTGTACCGGGCCAGGTGAGTTTGGTTTGTCCGGGAAAAAGGCTGAGCTTTATGTTCGGGGCCTGTGGCCGGCTGCCTCCTGAAGTTCTGCAATACGCAGGATGGTTCCCAGACCCAAGCTGGCACCGCTTCAAAGTCACAGTGGTTTAACAGTGCTATGTGGCTCCTGCCATCTGCCCTCCCGAAGCAGGCCCAGTGCTTTTTTTTTTTCCAGGGAAAAAGGCCAAGGTTGGTGTTCAGGGCCTGTGGCCTGGAGTGCCAGGCTGGCTCCTGGAATTCCATGATATGCAGGATGGTTCCCAGACCCAAGCTGGTCGCAGTCCCAAGTGTGGCTTCTTTGACAGTGCCAAGTGGCTGCTGCAATCTGCCGTCCTGTACCGGGCCAGGTGAGTTTGGTTTGCCAGGGAAAAGGGCCGAGGTTTGTGTCTGGTGGCCTGTGGCTGGAAGTGGCTGGCTGCCTCCTGAAGTTCTGCGATATGCAGGATGGTTCCCAGACCCAAGCTGGCACCACTTCAAAGTTGGGCTGGTTTGACAGTGCCAAGTGGCTGCTGCAACCTGATGTCCAGTACCGGGCCAGGTGAAATTGGTTTGTCCGGGAAAAGGGCCGAGGTTGCACTTCAAACCCTGTGGCCTAATTTGCCGGCTGGCTCCTGAAATTCCATGATATGCAGGATGGTTCCCAGACCCAAGCAGGCACCAGTGCCAAGGCAGGCTGGTTTAACAGTACCAAGTGGCTCCTGCAATCTCCCATCTAGAACCAGGCCAGGTGAGGTTTTTTTGCCAGGGAAAAGGGCCGAGGATGGTGTTCACAGCCTGTGGTCTGGAGGGGCAGCCTGGCTCCTGAAATTCCATGATTCGCAGGATTATTCCCAGACCCAAGCTGGCACCACTTGAAAGTTGGGCTGGTTTGACAGTGCCAAGTGGCTCCTGTACCTTGCTGTCCAGTACCGGGCCAGGTGAGTTTGGTTTGTGCGGGAAAAAGGCTCAGGTTTGTCTTCAAACCCTGTGGCCTAATTGGCCGGCTGGCTCCTGGAATTCCATGATATGCAGGATGGTTCCCAGACCCAAGCTGGTCGCAGTCCCAAGTGTGGCTTCTTTGACAGTGCCAAGTGGCTCCTGCAATCTCCGTCCTGTACCGGGCCAGGTGAGTTTGGTTTGCCAGGGAAAAGGGCCGAGGTTTGTGTCTGGTGGCCTGTGGCTGGAAGTGGCTGGCTGCCTCCTGAAGTTCTGCGATATGCAGGATGGTTCCCAGACCCAAGCTGGCACCACTTCAAAGTTGGGCTGGTTTGACAGTGCCAAGTGGCTGCTGCAACCTGATGTCCAGTACCGGGCCAGGTGAAATTGGTTTGTCCGGGAAAAGGGCCGAGGTTGCACTTCAAACCCTGTGGCCTAATTTGCCGGCTGGCTCCTGAAATTCCATGATATGCAGGATGGTTCCCAGACCCAAGCAGGCACCAGTGCCAAGGCAGGCTGGTTTAACAGTACCAAGTGGCTCCTGCAATCTCCCATCTAGAACCAGGCCAGGTGAGGTTTTTTTGCCAGGGAAAAGGGCCGAGGATGGTGTTCACAGCCTGTGGTCTGGAGGGGCAGCCTGGCTCCTGAAATTCCATGATTCGCAGGATTATTCCCAGACCCAAGCTGGCACCACTTGAAAGTTGGGCTGGTTTGACAGTGCCAAGTGGCTCCTGTACCTTGCTGTCCAGTACCGGGCCAGGTGAGTTTGGTTTGTGCGGGAAAAAGGCTCAGGTTTGTCTTCAAACCCTGTGGCCTAATTGGCCGGCTGGCTCCTGGAATTCCATGATATGCAGGATGGTTCCCAGACCCAAGCTGGTCGCAGTCCCAAGTGTGGCTTCTTTGACAGTGCCAAGTGGCTCCTGCAATCTGCCGTCCTGTACCGGGCCAGGTGAGTTTGGTTTGCCAGGGAAAAGGGCCGAGGTTTGTGTCTGGTGGCCTGTGGCTGGAAGTGGCTGGCTGCCTCCTGAAGTTCTGCGATATGCAGGATGGTTCCCAGACCCAAGCTGGCACCACTTCAAAGTCGCACTGGTTTAACAGTGATATGTGGCTCCTGCAATCTGCCCCCCTGAAGCAGGCCCAGTGCTTTTTTTTTTTTCCCAGGGAAAAGGCCCGAGGTCTGTGTTCGTGGCCTTGTGGCCTGGAGTGGCAGGCTGGCTCCTGAAATTGCATGGCACGCAGGATGGTTCCCCGGCCCAAGCTGGCACCAGTCCCAAGTTTGGCTGCTTTGACAGTGCCAAGGGGCTCCTACATTCTCCCATCTAGAACTAGGCAAGGTGAGGGGTTTTTTTCCCAGGGAAAAGGGCGGAGGTTGGTGTTCATGGCCTGTGGTCAGGAGTGCCAGGCTGGCTCCTGAAATTCCATGATTCGCAGGATTGTTCCCAGACCCAAGCTGGCACCACTTCAAAGTCGGGCTGGTTTGACAGTGCCAAGTGGCTCCTGCAACCTGACGTCCAGAATCAGGACGGATGAGTTTGGTTTGTCCGGGAAAAGGGCTGAAGTTTGTCTTCAAACCCTGTGGCCTAATTGGCCGGCTGGCTCCTGGATTTCCATGATATGCAGGATGGTTCCCAGACCCAAGCTGGCACCACTTCAAAGTCGGGCTGGTTTGACAGTGCCAAGTGGCTCCTGCAAACTGACGTCCAGAATCCGGATGGGTGACTTTGGTTTCTGCGGGAAAAGGCCTGAAGTTTGTCTTCAAACCCTGTGGCCTAATTGGCCGGCTGGCTTCTGGAATTCCATGATATGCAGGATGGTTCCCAGACCCAAGCTGGCACCACTTCAAAGTCGGGCTGGTTTGACAGTGCCAAGTGGCTCCTGCAACCTGACGTCCAGAATCAGGACGGATGAGTTTGGTTTGTCCGGGAAAAGGGCTGAAGTTTGTCTTCAAACCCTCTGACCCAATTGGCCGGCTGGCTCCTGGAATTCCATGATATGCAGGATGGTTCCCAGACCCAAGCTGGCACCACTTCAAAGTCGGGCTGGTTTAACAGTGCTATGTGGCTCCTGCCATCTGCCCTCCTGAAGCAGGCCCAGTGCTTTTTTTTTTCCAGGAAAAAAGGCCAAGGTTAGTGTTCAGGGCCTGTGGCCTGGAGTGCCAGGCTGGCTCCTGGAATTCCATGATATGCAGGATGGTTCCCAGACCCAAGCTGGCCGCAGTCCCAAGTGTGGCTTCTTTGACAGTGCCAAGTGGCTACTGCAATCTGCCCTCCTGTACCGGGCCAGGTGAAATTGGTTTGTCCGGGAAAAGGGCCGAGGTTGCTCTTCAAACCCTGTGGCCTAATTTGCCGGCTGGCTCCTGAAATTCCATGATATGCAGGATGGTTCCCAGACCCAAGCAGGCACCAGTGCCAAGGCAGGCTGGTTTAACAGTGCCAAGTGGCTCCTGCAATCTCCCATCTAGAACCAGGCCAGGTGAGGTTTTTTTGCCAGGGAAAAGGGCCGAAGTTGGTGTTCACAGCCTGTGGTCTGGAGGGGCAGCCTGGCTCCTGAAATTCCATGATTTGCAGGATTATTCCCAGACCCAAGCTGGAACCACTTGAAAGTTGGGCTAGTTTGACAGTGCCAAGTGGCTCCTGTACCTTGCTGTCCAGTACCGGGCCAGGTGAGTTTGGTTTGTGCGGGAAAAAGGCTGAGGTTTGTCTTCAAACCCTGTGGCCTAATTGGCCGGCTGGCTCCTGGAATTCCATGATATGCAGGAGGGTTCCCAGACCCAAGCTGGCCACAGTCCCAAGTGTGGCTTCTTTGACAGTGCCAAGTGGCTGCTGCAATCTGCCGTCCTGTACCGGGCCAGGTGAGTTTGGTTTGCCAGGGAAAAGGGCCGAGGTTTGTGTCTGGTGGCCTGTGGCTGGAAGTGGCTGGCTGCCTCCTGAAGTTCTGCGATATGCAGGATGGTTCCCAGACCCAAGCTGGCACCACTTCAAAGTCGGGCTGGTTTGACAGTGCCAAGTGGCTCCTGCATCCTGACGTCCAGAATCAGGATGGGTGACTTTGGTTTCTGTGGGAAAAGGCCTGAAGTTTGTCTTCAAACCCTGTGCCCCAATTGGCCAGCTGGCTCCTGGAATTCCAGGAAATGCAGGATGGTTCCCAGACCCAAGCTGGCACCACTTGAAAGTCGGGCTGGTTTGACAGTGCCAAGTGGCTCCTGCAAACTGACGTCCAGAATCAGGATGGGTGACTTTGGTTTCTGCGGGAAAAGGCCTGAAGTTTCTCTTCAAACCCTGTGCCCTAATTGGCCGGCTGGCTCCTGGAATTCCATGATATGCAGGATGGTTCTCAGACCCAAGGTGGCACCACTTCAAAGTCGGGCTGGTTTGACAGTGCCAAGTGGCTCCTGCAACCTGCCATCCTGTACCGGGCCAGGTGAGTTTGGTTTGTCCAGGAAAAAGGCTGAGCTTTATGTTCGGGGCCTGTGGCCGGCTGCCTCCTGAAGTTCTGCAATACGCAGGATGGTTCCCAGACCCAAGCTGGCACCGCTTCAAAGCTGCAGTGGTTTAACAGTGCTATGTGGCTCCTGCCATCTGCCCTCCTGAAGCAGGCCCAGTGCTTTTTTTTTTTCCAGGGAAAAAGGCCAAGGTTGGTGTTCAGGGCCTGTGGCCTGGAGTGCCAGGCTGGCTCCTGGAATTCCATGATATGCAGGATGGTTCCCAGACCCAAGCTGGCCGCAGTCCCAAGTGTGGCTTCTTTGACAGTGCCAAGTGGCTGCTGCAATCTGCCGTCCTGTACCGGGCCAGGTGAGTTTGGTTTGCCAGGGAAAAGGGTCGAGGTTTGTGTCTGGTGGCCTGTGGCTGGAAGTGGCTGGCTGCCTCCTGAAGTTCTGCGATATGCAGGATGGTTCCCAGACCCAAGCTGGCACCACTTCAAAGTTGGGCTGGTTTGACAGTGCCAAGTGGCTGCTGCAACCTGATGTCCAGTACCGGGCCAGGTGAAATTGGTTTGTCCGGGAAAAGGGCCGAGGTTGCTCTTCAAACCCTGTGGCCTAATTTGCCGGCTGGCTCCTGAAATTCCATGATATGCAGGATGGTTCCCAGACCCAAGCAGGCACCAGTGCCAAGGCAGGCTGGTTTAACAGTACCAAGTGGCTCCTGCAATCTCCCATCTAGAACCAGGCCAGGTGAGGTTTTTTTGCCAGGGAAAAGGGCCGAGGTTGGTGTTCACAGCCTGTGGTCTGGAGGGGCAGCCTGGCTCCTGAAATTCCATGATTCGCAGGATTATTCCCAGACCCAAGCTGGCACCACTTGAAAGTTGGGCTGGTTTGACAGTGCCAAGTGGCTCCTGTACCTTGCTGTCCAGTACCGGGCCAGGTGAGTTTGGTTTGTGCGGGAAAAAGGCTGAGGTTTGTCTTCAAACCCTGTGGCCTAATTGGCCGGCTGGCTCCTGGAATTCCATGATATGCAGGATGGTTCCCAGACCCAAGCTGGTCGCAGTCCCAAGTGTGGCTTCTTTGACTGTGCCAAGTGGCTCCTGCAATCTGCCGTCCTGTACCGGGCCAGGTGAGTTTGGTTTGCCAGGGAAAAGGGCCGAGGTTTGTGTCTGGTGGCCTGTGGCTGGAAGTGGCTGGCTGCCTCCTGAAGTTCTGCGATATGCAGGATGGTTCCCAGACCCAAGCTGGCACCACTTCAAAGTCGCACTGGTTTAACAGTGATATGTGGATCCTGCAATCTGCCCCCCTGAAGCAGGCCCAGTGCTTTTTTTTTTCCCAGGGAAAAGGCCCGAGGTCTGTGTTCGTGGCCTTGTGGCCTGGAGTGGCAGGCTGGCTCCTGAAATTGCATGGCACGCAGGATGGTCCCCCGGCCCAAGCTGGCACCAGTCCCAAGTTTGGCTGCTTTGACAGTGCCAAGGGGCTCCTACATTCTCCCATCTAGAACTAGGCAAGGTGAGGGGTTTTTTTCCCAGGGAAAAGGGCGGAGGTTGGTGTTCACGGCCTGTGGTCAGGAGTGCCAGGCTGGCTCCTGAAATTCCATGATTGGCAGGATTGTTCCCAGACCCAAGCTGGCACCACTTCAAAGTCGGGCTGGTTTGACAGTGCCAAGTGGCTCCTGCAACCTGACGTCCAGAATCAGGACGGATGAGTTTGGTTTGTCCGGGAAAAGGGCTGAAGTTTGTCTTCAAACCCTGTGGCCTAATTGGCCGGCTGGCTCCTGGATTTCCATGATATGCAGGATGGTTCCCAGACCCAAGCTGGCACCACTTCAAAGTCGGGCTGGTTTGACAGTGCCAAGTGGCTCCTGCAAACTGACGTCCAGAATCAGGATGGGTGACTTTGGTTTCTGCGGGAAAAGGCCTGAAGTTTGCCTTCAAACCCTCTGCCCCAATTGGCCGGCTGGCTCCTGGAATTCCATGATATGCAGGATGGTTCCCAGACCCAAGCTGGCACCACTTCAAAGTCGGGCTGGTTTGACAGTGCCAAGTGGCTCCTGCAACCTGACGTCCAGAATCAGGACGGATGAGTTTGGTTTGTCCGGGAAAAGGGCTGAAGTTTGTCTTCAAACCCTCTGCCCCAATTGGCCGGCTGGCTCCTAGAATTCCATGATATGCAGGATGGTTCCCAGACCAAAGCTGGCACCACTTCAAAGTCGGGCTGGTTTGACAGTGCCAAGTGGCTCCTGCAAACTGACGTCCAGAATCAGGATGGGTGACTTTGGTTTCTGCGGGAAAAGGCCTGAAGTTTGTCTTCAAACCCTCTGCCCCAATTGGCCGGCTGGCTCCTGGAATTCCATGATATGCAGGATGGTTCCCAGACCCAAGCTGGCACCACTTCAAAGTCGGGCTGGTTTGACAGTGCCAAGTGGCTCCTGCAAACTGACGTCCAGAATCCGGATGGGTGACTTTGGTTTCTGCGGGAAAAGGCCTGAAGTTTGTCTTCAAACCCTGTGCCCTAATTGGCCAGCTGGCTCCTGGAATTCCATGATATGCAGGATGGTTCCCAGACCCAAGCTGGCACCGCTTCAAAGTCGCAGTGGTTTAACAGTGCTATGTGGCTCCTGCCATCTGCCCTCCTGAAGCAGGCCCAGTGCTTTTTTTTTTCCAGGAAAAAAGGCCAAGGTTGGTGTTCAGGGCCTGTGGCCTGGAGTGCCAGGCTGGCTCCTGGAATACCATGATATGCAGGATGGTTCCCAGACCCAAGTTGGCCGCAGTCCCAAGTATGGCTTTTTTGACAGTGCCAAGTGGCTACTGCAATCTGCCGTCCTGTACCGGGCCAGGTGAAATTGGTTTGTCCGGGAAAAGGGCCGAGGTTGCTCTTCAAACCCTGTGGCCTAATTTGCCGGCTGGCTCCTGAAATTCCATGATATGCAGGATGGTTCCCAGACCCAAGCAGGCCAGTGCCAAGGCAGGCTGGTTTAACAGTGCCAAGTGGCTCCTGCAATCTCCCATCTAGAACCAGGCCAGGTGAGGTTTTTTTGCCAGGGAAAAGGGCCGAGGATGGTGTTCACAGTCTGTGGTCTGGAGGGGCAGCCTGGCTCCTGAAATTCCATGATTCGCAGGATTATTCCCAGACCCAAGCTGGCACCACTTGAAAGTTGGGCTGGTTTGACAGTGCCAAGTGGCTCCTGCAACCTGACGTCCAGAATCAGGACGGATGAGTTTGGTTTGTCCGGGAAAAGGGCTGAAGTTTGTCTTCAAACCCTGTGGCCTAATTGGCCGGCTGGCTCCTGGATTTCCATGATATGCAGGATGGTTCCCAGACCCAAGCTGGCACCACTTCAAAGTCGGGCTGGTTTGACAGTGCCAAGTGGCTCCTGCAAACTGACGTCCAGAATCAGGATGGGTGACTTTGGTTTCTGCGGGAAAAGGCCTGAAGTTTGTCTTCAAACCCTGTGCCCCAATTGGCCGGCTGGCTCCTGGAATTCCATGATATGCAGGATGGTTCCCAGACCAAAGCTGGCACCACTTCAAAGTCGGGCTGGTTTGACAGTGCCAAGTGGCTCCTGCAAACTGACGTCCAGAATCCGGATGGGTGACTTTGGTTTCTGCGGGAAAAGGCCTGAAGTTTGCCTTCCAACCCTCTGCCCCAATTGGCCGGCTGGCTCCTGGAATTCCATGATATGCAGGATGGTTCCCAGACCCAAGCTGGCACCACTTCAAAGTCGGGCTGGTTTGACAGTGCCAAGTGGCTCCTGCAACCTGACGTCCAGAATCAGGACGGATGAGTTTGGTTTGTCCGGGAAAAGGGCTGAAGTTTTTCTTCAAACCCTGTGCCCCAATTGGCCAGCTGGCTCCGGAAATTCCATGATATGCAGGATGGTTCCCAGACCCAAGCTGGCACCACTTCAAAGTCGGGCTGGTTTGACAGTGCCAAGTGGCTCCTGCAAACTGACGTCCAGAATCCGGATGGGTGACTTTGGTTTCTGCGGGAAAAGGCCTGAAGTTTGTCTTCAAACCCTGTGCCCTAATTGGCCAGCTGGCTCCTGGAATTCCATGATATGCAGGATGGTTCCCAGACCCAAGCTGGCACCACTTGAAAGTCGCAGTGGTTTAACAGTGCTATGTGGCTCCTGCCATCTGCCCTCCTGAAGCAGGCCCAGTGCTTTTTTTTTTCCAGGGAAAAAGGCCAAGGTTGGTGTTCAGGGCCTGTGGCCTGGAGTGCCAGGCTGGCTCCTGGAATTCCATGATATGCAGGATGGTTCCCAGACCCAAGCTGGCACCACTTCAAAGTCGCACTGGTTTAACAGTGATATGTGGCTCCTGCAATCTGCCCCCCTGAAGCAGGCCCAGTGCTTTTTTTCCCAGGGAAAAGGCCCGAGGCCTGTGTTCGTGGCCTTGTGGCCTGGAGTGGCAGGCTGGCTCCTGAAATTGCATGGCACGCAGGATGGTTCCCCGGCCCAAGCTGGCACCAGTCCCAAGTTTGGCTGCTTTGACAGTGCCAAGGGGCTCCTACATTCTCCCATCTAGAACTAGGCAAGGTAAGGGGTTTTTTTCCCAGGGAAAAGGGCGGAGGTTGGTGTTCATGGCCTGTGGTCAGGAGTGCCAGGCTGGCTCCTGAAATTCCATGATTCGCAGGATTGTTCCCAGACCCAAGCTGGCACCACTTCAAAGTCGGGCTGGTTTGACAGTGCCAAGTGGCTCCTGCAAACTGACGTCCAGAATCAGGACGGATGAGTTTGGTTTGTCCGGGAAAAGGGCTGAAGTTTGTCTTCAAACCCTGTGGCCTAATTGGCCGGCTGGCTCCTGGATTTCCATGATATGCAGGATGGTTCCCAGACCCAAGCTGGCACCACTTCAAAGTCGGGCTGGTTTGACAGTGCCAAGTGGCTCCTGCAAACTGACGTCCAGAATCCGGATGGGTGACTTTGGTTTCTGCGGGAAAAGGCCTGAAGTTTGTCTTCAAAACCTGTGGCCTAATTGGCCGGCTGGCTTCTGGAATTCCATGATATGCAGGATGGTTCCCAGACCCAAGCTGGCACCACTTCAAAGTCGGGCTGGTTTGACAGTGCCAAGTGGCTCCTGCAACCTGACGTCCAGAATCAGGACGGATGAGTTTGGTTTGTCCGGGAAAAGGGCTGAAGTTTGTCTTCAAACCCTCTGACCCAATTGGCCGGCTGGCTCCTGGAATTCCATGATATGCAGGATGGTTCCCAGACCAAAGCTGGCACCACTTCAAAGTCGGGCTGGTTTAACAGTGCTATGTGGCTCCTGCCATCTGCCCTCCTGAAGCAGGCCCAGTGCTTTTTTTTTTCCAGGAAAAAAGGCCAAGGTTGGTGTTCAGGGCCTGTGGCCTGGAGTGCCAGGCTGGCTCCTGGAATTCCATGATATGCAGGATGGTTCCCAGACCCAAGCTGGCCGCAGTCCCAAGTGTGGCTTCTTGGACAGTGCCAAGTGGCTACTGCAATCTGCCCTCCTGTACCGGGCCAGGTGAAATTGGTTTGTCCGGGAAAAGGGCCGAGGTTGCTCTTCAAACCCTGTGGCCTAATTTGCCGGCTGGCTCCTGAAATTCCATGATATGCAGGATGGTTCCCAGACCCAAGCAGGCACCAGTGCCAAGGCAGGCTGGTTTAACAGTGCCAAGTGGCTCCTGCAATCTCCCATCTAGAACCAGGCCAGGTGAGGTTTTTTTGCCAGGGAAAAGGGCCGAGGATGGTGTTCACAGTCTGTGGTCTGGAGGGGCAGCCTGGCTCCTGAAATTCCATGATTCGCAGGATTATTCCCAGACCCAAGCTGGCACCACTTGAAAGTTGGGCTAGTTTGACAGTGACAAGTGGCTCCTGTACCTTGCTGTCCAGTACCGGGCCAGGTGAGTTTGGTTTGTGCGGGAAAAAGGCTGAGGTTTGTCTTCAAACCCTGTGGCCTAATTGGCCGGCTGGCTCCTGGAATTCCATGATATGCAGGATGGTTCCCAGACCCAAGCTGGTCGCAGTCCCAAGTGTGGCTTCTTTGACAGTGCCAAGTGGCTCCTGCAACCTGACGTCCTGTACCGGGCCAGGTGACTTTGGTTTACCAGTGAAAAGGGCTGAGGTTTGTGTCTGGTGGCCTGTGGCTGGAAGTGGCTGGCTGCCTCCTGAAGTTCTGCGATAGGCAGGATGGTTCCCAGACCCAAGCTGGCACCACTTGAAAGCCAGGCTGGTTTGACAGTGCCAAGTGGCTCCTGCATCCTGACATCCAGAATCAGGATGGGCGACTTTGGTTTCTGCGGGAAAAGGCCTGAAGTTTGTCATCAAACCCTCTGCCCTAATTGGCCAGCTGGCTCCTGGAATTCCATGATATGCAGGATGGTTCCCAGACCCAAGCTTGCCACAGTCCCAAGTGTGGCTTCTTTGACAGTGCCACGTGGCTGCTGCAATCTGCCGTCCTGTACCGGGCCAGGTGAGTTTGGTTTGCCAGGGAAAAGGGCCGAGGTTTGTGTCTGGTGGCCTGTGGCTGGAAGTGGCTGGCTGCCTCCTGAAGTTCTGCGATATGCAGGATGGTTCCCAGACCCAAGCTGGCACCACTTCAAAGTCGGGCTGGTTTGACAGTGCCAAGTGGCTCCTGCAAACTGACATCCAGAATCAGGATGGATGACTTTGGTTTCTGTGGGAAAAGGCCTGAAGTTTGTCTTCAAACCCTCTGCCCCAATTGGCCGGCTGGCTCCTGGAATTCCATGATATGCAGGATGGTTCCCAGACCCAAGCTGGCACCACTTCCAAGTCGGGCTGGTTTGACAGTGCCAAGTGGCTCCTGCAACCTGCCATCCTGTACCGGGCCAGGTGAGTTTGGTTTGTCCGGGAAAAAGGCTGAGCTTTATGTTCGGGGCCTGTGGCCGGCTGCCTCCTGAAGTTCTGCAATACGCAGGATGGTTCCCAGACCCAAGCTGGCACCGCTTCAAAGTCACAGTGGTTTAACAGTGCTATGTGGCTCCTGCCATCTGCCCTCCCGAAGCAGGCCCAGTGCTTTTTTTTTTTCCAGGGAAAAAGGCCAAGGTTGGTGTTCAGGGCCTGTGGCCTGGAGTGCCAGGCTGGCTCCTGGAATTCCATGATATGCAGGATGGTTCCCAGACCCAAGCTGGTCGCAGTCCCAAGTGTGGCTTCTTTGACAGTGCCAAGTGGCTGCTGCAATCTGCCGTCCTGTACCGGGCCAGGTGAGTTTGGTTTGCCAGGGAAAAGGGCCGAGGTTTGTGTCTGGTGGCCTGTGGCTGGAAGTGGCTGGCTGCCTCCTGAAGTTCTGCGATATGCAGGATGGTTCCCAGACCCAAGCTGGCACCACTTCAAAGTTGGGCTGGTTTGACAGTGCCAAGTGGCTGCTGCAACCTGATGTCCAGTACCGGGCCAGGTGAAATTGGTTTGTCCGGGAAAAGGGCCGAGGTTGCACTTCAAACCCTGTGGCCTAATTTGCCGGCTGGCTCCTGAAATTCCATGATATGCAGGATGGTTCCCAGACCCAAGCAGGCACCAGTGCCAAGGCAGGCTGGTTTAACAGTACCAAGTGGCTCCTGCAATCTCCCATCTAGAACCAGGCCAGGTGAGGTTTTTTTGCCAGGGAAAAGGGCCGAGGATGGTGTTCACAGCCTGTGGTCTGGAGGGGCAGCCTGGCTCCTGAAATTCCATGATTCGCAGGATTATTCCCAGACCCAAGCTGGCACCACTTGAAAGTTGGGCTGGTTTGACAGTGCCAAGTGGCTCCTGTACCTTGCTGTCCAGTACCGGGCCAGGTGAGTTTGGTTTGTGCGGGAAAAAGGCTCAGGTTTGTCTTCAAACCCTGTGGCCTAATTGGCCGGCTGGCTCCTGGAATTCCATGATATGCAGGATGGTTCCCAGACCCAAGCTGGTCGCAGTCCCAAGTGTGGCTTCTTTGACAGTGCCAAGTGGCTCCTGCAATCTGCCGTCCTGTACCGGGCCAGGTGAGTTTGGTTTGCCAGGGAAAAGGGCCGAGGTTTGTGTCTGGTGGCCTGTGGCTGGAAGTGGCTGGCTGCCTCCTGAAGTTCTGCGATATGCAGGATGGTTCCCAGACCCAAGCTGGCACCACTTCAAAGTCGCACTGGTTTAACAGTGATATGTGGCTCCTGCAATCTGCCCCCCTGAAGCAGGCCCAGTGCTTTTTTTCCCAGGGAAAAGGCCCGAGGTCTGTGTTCGTGGCCTTGTGGCCTGGAGTGGCAGGCTGGCTCCTGAAATTGCATGGCACGCAGGATGGTTCCCCGGCCCAAGCTGGCACCAGTCCCAAGTTTGGCTGCTTTGACAGTGCCAAGGGGCTCCTACATTCTCCCATCTAGAACTAGGCAAGGTGAGGGGTTTTTTTCCCAGGGAAAAGGGCGGAGGTTGGTGTTCATGGCCTGTGGTCAGGAGTGCCAGGCTGGCTCCTGAAATTCCATGATTCGCAGGATTGTTCCCAGACCCAAGCTGGCACCACTTCAAAGTCGGGCTGGTTTGACAGTGCCAAGTGGCTCCTGCAAACTGACGTCCAGAATCAGGACGGATGAGTTTGGTTTGTCCGGGAAAAGGGCTGAAGTTTGTCTTCAAACCCTGTGGCCTAATTGGCCGGCTGGCTCCTGGATTTCCATGATATGCAGGATGGTTCCCAGACCCAAGCTGGCACCACTTCAAAGTCGGGCTGGTTTGACAGTGCCAAGTGGCTCCTGCAAACTGACGTCCAGAATCCGGATGGGTGACTTTGGTTTCTGCGGGAAAAGGCCTGAAGTTTGTCTTCAAACCCTGTGGCCTAATTGGCCGGCTGGCTTCTGGAATTCCATGATATGCAGGATGGTTCCCAGACCCAAGCTGGCACCACTTCAAAGTCGGGCTGGTTTGACAGTGCCAAGTGGCTCCTGCAACCTGACGTCCAGAATCAGGACGGATGAGTTTGGTTTGTCCGGGAAAAGGGCTGAAGTTTGTCTTCAAACCCTCTGACCCAATTGGCCGGCTGGCTCCTGGAATTCCATGATATGCAGGATGGTTCCCAGACCAAAGCTGGCACCACTTCAAAGTCGGGCTGGTTTAACAGTGCTATGTGGCTCCTGCCATCTGCCCTCCTGAAGCAGGCCCAGTGCTTTTTTTTTTCCAGGAAAAAAGGCCAAGGTTGGTGTTCAGGGCCTGTGGCCTGGAGTGCCAGGCTGGCTCCTGGAATTCCATGATATGCAGGATGGTTCCCAGACCCAAGCTGGCCGCAGTCCCAAGTGTGGCTTCTTTGACAGTGCCAAGTGGCTACTGCAATCTGCCCTCCTGTACCGGGCCAGGTGAAATTGGTTTGTCCGGGAAAAGGGCCGAGGTTGCTCTTCAAACCCTGTGGCCTAATTTGCCGGCTGGCTCCTGAAATTCCATGATATGCAGGATGGTTCCCAGACCCAAGCAGGCACCAGTGCCAAGGCAGGCTGGTTTAACAGTGCCAAGTGGCTCCTGCAATCTCCCATCTAGAACCAGGCCAGGTGAGGTTTTTTTGCCAGGGAAAAGGGCCGAGGTTGGTGTTCACAGCCTGTGGTCTGGAGGGGCAGCCTGGCTCCTGAAATTCCATGATTTGCAGGATTATTCCCAGACCCAAGCTGGCACCACTTGAAAGTTGGGCTAGTTTGACAGTGCCAAGTGGCTCCTGTACCTTGCTGTCCAGTACCGGGCCAGGTGAGTTTGGTTTGTGCGGGAAAAAGGCTGAGGTTTGTCTTCAAACCCTGTGGCCTAATTGGCCGGCTGGCTCCTGGAATTCCATGATATGCAGGAGGGTTCCCAGACCCAAGCTGGCCACAGTCCCAAGTGTGGCTTCTTTGACAGTGCCAAGTGGCTGCTGCAATCTGCCGTCCTGTACCGGGCCAGGTGAGTTTGGTTTGCCAGGGAAAAGGGCCGAGGTTTGTGTCTGGTGGCCTGTGGCTGGAAGTGGCTGGCTGCCTCCTGAAGTTCTGCGATATGCAGGATGGTTCCCAGACCCAAGCTGGCACCACTTCAAAGTCGGGCTGGTTTGACAGTGCCAAGTGGCTCCTGCATCCTGACGTCCAGAATCAGGATGGGTGACTTTGGTTTCTGTGGGAAAAGGCCTGAAGTTTGTCTTCAAACCCTGTGCCCCAATTGGCCAGCTGGCTCCTGGAATTCCAGGAAATGCAGGATGGTTCCCAGACCCAAGCTGGCACCACTTGAAAGTCGGGCTGGTTTGACAGTGCCAAGTGGCTCCTGCAAACTGACGTCCAGAATCAGGATGGGTGACTTTGGTTTCTGCGGGAAAAGGCCTGAAGTTTCTCTTCAAACCCTGTGCCCTAATTGGCCGGCTGGCTCCTGGAATTCCATGATATGCAGGATGGTTCTCAGACCCAAGGTGGCACCACTTCAAAGTCGGGCTGGTTTGACAGTGCCAAGTGGCTCCTGCAACCTGCCATCCTGTACCGGGCCAGGTGAGTTTGGTTTGTCCAGGAAAAAGGCTGAGCTTTATGTTCGGGGCCTGTGGCCGGCTGCCTCCTGAAGTTCTGCAATACGCAGGATGGTTCCCAGACCCAAGCTGGCACCGCTTCAAAGCTGCAGTGGTTTAACAGTGCTATGTGGCTCCTGCCATCTGCCCTCCTGAAGCAGGCCCAGTGCTTTTTTTTTTTCCAGGGAAAAAGGCCAAGGTTGGTGTTCAGGGCCTGTGGCCTGGAGTGCCAGGCTGGCTCCTGGAATTCCATGATATGCAGGATGGTTCCCAGACCCAAGCTGGCCGCAGTCCCAAGTGTGGCTTCTTTGACAGTGCCAAGTGGCTGCTGCAATCTGCCGTCCTGTACCGGGCCAGGTGAGTTTGGTTTGCCAGGGAAAAGGGTCGAGGTTTGTGTCTGGTGGCCTGTGGCTGGAAGTGGCTGGCTGCCTCCTGAAGTTCTGCGATATGCAGGATGGTTCCCAGACCCAAGCTGGCACCACTTCAAAGTTGGGCTGGTTTGACAGTGCCAAGTGGCTGCTGCAACCTGATGTCCAGTACCGGGCCAGGTGAAATTGGTTTGTCCGGGAAAAGGGCCGAGGTTGCTCTTCAAACCCTGTGGCCTAATTTGCCGGCTGGCTCCTGAAATTCCATGATATGCAGGATGGTTCCCAGACCCAAGCAGGCACCAGTGCCAAGGCAGGCTGGTTTAACAGTACCAAGTGGCTCCTGCAATCTCCCATCTAGAACCAGGCCAGGTGAGGTTTTTTTGCCAGGGAAAAGGGCCGAGGTTGGTGTTCACAGCCTGTGGTCTGGAGGGGCAGCCTGGCTCCTGAAATTCCATGATTCGCAGGATTATTCCCAGACCCAAGCTGGCACCACTTGAAAGTTGGGCTGGTTTGACAGTGCCAAGTGGCTCCTGTACCTTGCTGTCCAGTACCGGGCCAGGTGAGTTTGGTTTGTGCGGGAAAAAGGCTGAGGTTTGTCTTCAAACCCTGTGGCCTAATTGGCCGGCTGGCTCCTGGAATTCCATGATATGCAGGATGGTTCCCAGACCCAAGCTGGTCGCAGTCCCAAGTGTGGCTTCTTTGACAGTGCCAAGTGGCTCCTGCAATCTGCCGTCCTGTACCGGGCCAGGTGAGTTTGGTTTGCCAGGGAAAAGGGCCGAGGTTTGTGTCTGGTGGCCTGTGGCTGGAAGTGGCTGGCTGCCTCCTGAAGTTCTGCGATATGCAGGATGGTTCCCAGACCCAAGCTGGCACCACTTCAAAGTCGCACTGGTTTAACAGTGATATGTGGCTCCTGCAATCTGCCCCCCTGAAGCAGGCCCAGTGCTTTTTTTTTTCCCAGGGAAAAGGCCCGAGGTCTGTGTTCGTGGCCTTGTGGCCTGGAGTGGCAGGCTGGCTCCTGAAATTGCATGGCACGCAGGATGGTTCCCCGGCCCAAGCTGGCACCAGTGCCAAGTTTGGCTGCGTTGACAGTGCCAAGGGGCTCCTACATTCTCCCATCTAGAACTAGGCAAGGTGAGGGGTTTTTTTCCCAGGGAAAAGGGCGGAGGTTGGTGTTCACGGCCTGTGGTCAGGAGTGCAAGGCTGGCTCCTGGATTTCCATGATATGCAGGATTGTTCCCAGACCCAAGCTGGCACCACTTCAAAGTCGGGCTGGTTTGACAGTGCCAAGTGGCTCCTGCAAACTGACGTCCAGAATCAGGATGGGTGACTTTGGTTTCTGCGGGAAAAGGCCTGAAGTTTGTCTTCAAACCCTGTGGCCTAATTGGCCGGCTGGCTCCTGGAATTCCATGATATGCAGGATGGTTCCCAGACCCAAGCTGGCACCACTTCAAAGTCGGGCTGGTTTGACAGTGCCAAGTGGCTCCTGCAACCTGACGTCCAGAATCAGGACGGATGAGTTTGATTTGTCCGGGAAAAGGGCTGAAGTTTTTCTTCAAACCCTGTGCCCCAATTGGCCAGCTGGCTCCTGAAATTCCATGATATGCAGGATGGTTCCCAGACCCAAGCTGGCACCACTTCAAAGTCGGGCTGGTTTGACAGTGCCAAGTGGCTCCTGCAAACTGACGTCCAGAATCCGGATGGGTGACTTTGGTTTCTGCGGGAAAAGGCCTGAAGTTTGTCTTCAAACCCTGTGCCCTAATTGGCCAGCTGGGTCCTGGATTTCCATGATATGCAGGATGGTTCCCAGACCAAAGCTGGCACCACTTCAAAGTCGGGCTGGTTTAACAGTGCTATGTGGCTCCTGCCATCTGCCCTCCTGAAGCAGGCCCAGTGCTTTTTTTTTTCCAGGAAAAAAGGCCAAGGTTGGTGTTCAGGGCCTGTGGCCTGGAGTGCCAGGCTGGCTCCTGGAATTCCATGATATGCAGGATGGTTCCCAGACCCAAGCTGGCCGCAGTCCCAAGTGTGGCTTCTTTGACAGTGCCAAGTGGCTACTGCAATCTGCCCTCCTGTACCGGGCCAGGTGAAATTGGTTTGTCCGGGAAAAGGGCCGAGGTTGCTCTTCAAACCCTGTGGCCTAATTTGCCGGCTGGCTCCTGGAATTCCATGATATGCAGGATGGTTCCCAGACCAAAGCTGGCACCACTTCAAAGTCGGGCTGGTTTAACAGTGCTATGTGGCTCCTGCCATCTGCCCTCCTGAAGCAGGCCCAGTGCTTTTTTTTTTCCAGGAAAAAAGGCCAAGGTTGGTGTTCAGGGCCTGTGGCCTGGAGTGCCAGGCTGGCTCCTGGAATTCCATGATATGCAGGATGGTTCCCAGACCCAAGCTGGCCGCAGTCCCAAGTGTGGCTTCTTTGACAGTGCCAAGTGGCTACTGCAATCTGCCCTCCTGTACCGGGCCAGGTGAAATTGGTTTGTCCGGGAAAAGGGCCGAGGTTGCTCTTCAAACCCTGTGGCCTAATTTGCCGGCTGGCTCCTGAAATTCCATGATATGCAGGATGGTTCCCAGACCCAAGCAGGCACCAGTGCCAAGGCAGGCTGGTTTAACAGTGCCAAGTGGCTCCTGCAATCTCCCATCTAGAACCAGGCCAGGTGAGGTTTTTTTGCCAGGGAAAAGGGCCGAGGTTGGTGTTCACAGCCTGTGGTCTGGAGGGGCAGCCTGGCTCCTGAAATTCCATGATTTGCAGGATTATTCCCAGACCCAAGCTGGCACCACTTGAAAGTTGGGCTAGTTTGACAGTGCCAAGTGGCTCCTGTACCTTGCTGTCCAGTACCGGGCCAGGTGAGTTTGGTTTGTGCGGGAAAAAGGCTGAGGTTTGTCTTCAAACCCGGTGGCCTAATTGGCCGGCTGGCTCCTGGAATTCCATGATATGCAGGAGGGTTCCCAGACCCAAGCTGGCCACAGTCCCAAGTGTGGCTTCTTTGACAGTGCCAAGTGGCTCCTGCAATCTGCCGTCCTGTACCGGGCCAGGTGAGTTTGGTTTGCCAGGGAAAAGGGCCGAGGTTTGTGTCTGGTGGCCTGTGGCTGGAAGTGGCTGGCTGCCTCCTGAAGTTCTGCGATATGCAGGATGGTTCCCAGACCCAAGCTGGCACCACTTCAAAGTCGGGCTGGTTTGACAGTGCCAAGTGGCTCCTGCATCCTGACGTCCAGAATCAGGATGGGTGACTTTGGTTTCTGTGGGAAAAGGCCTGAAGTTTGTCTTCAAACCCTGTGCCCCAATTGGCCAGCTGGCTCCTGGAATTCCAGGAAATGCAGGATGGTTCCCAGACCCAAGCTGGCACCACTTCAAAGTCGGGCTGGTTTGACAGTGCCAAGTGGCTCCTGCAAACTGACGTCCAGAATCAGGATGGGTGACTTTGGTTTCTGCGGGAAAAGGCCTGAAGTTTCTCTTCAAACCCTGTGCCCTAATTGGCCGGCTGGCTCCTGGAATTCCATGATATGCAGGATGGTTCTCAGACCCAAGGTGGCACCACTTCAAAGTCGGGCTGGTTTGACAGTGCCAAGTGGCTCCTGCAACCTGCCATCCTGTACCGGGCCAGGTGAGTTTGGTTTGTCCAGGAAAAAGGCTGAGCTTTATGTTCGGGGCCTGTGGCCGGCTGCCTCCTGAAGTTCTGCAATACGCAGGATGGTTCCCAGACCCAAGCTGGCACCGCTTCAAAGCTGCAGTGGTTTAACAGTGCTATGTGGCTCCTGCCATCTGCCCTCCTGAAGCAGGCCCAGTGCTTTTTTTTTTTCCAGGGAAAAAGGCCAAGGTTGGTGTTCAGGGCCTGTGGCCTGGAGTGCCAGGCTGGCTCCTGGAATTCCATGATATGCAGGATGGTTCCCAGACCCAAGCTGGCCGCAGTCCCAAGTGTGGCTTCTTTGACAGTGCCAAGTGGCTGCTGCAATCTGCCGTCCTGTACCGGGCCAGGTGAGTTTGGTTTGCCAGGGAAAAGGGTCGAGGTTTGTGTCTGGTGGCCTGTGGCTGGAAGTGGCTGGCTGCCTCCTGAAGTTCTGCGATATGCAGGATGGTTCCCAGACCCAAGCTGGCACCACTTCAAAGTTGGGCTGGTTTGACAGTGCCAAGTGGCTGCTGCAACCTGATGTCCAGTACCGGGCCAGGTGAAATTGGTTTGTCCGGGAAAAGGGCCGAGGTTGCTCTTCAAACCCTGTGGCCTAATTTGCCGGCTGGCTCCTGAAATTCCATGATATGCAGGATGGTTCCCAGACCCAAGCAGGCACCAGTGCCAAGGCAGGCTGGTTTAACAGTACCAAGTGGCTCCTGCAATCTCCCATCTAGAACCAGGCCAGGTGAGGTTTTTTTGCCAGGGAAAAGGGCCGAGGTTGGTGTTCACAGCCTGTGGTCTGGAGGGGCAGCCTGGCTCCTGAAATTCCATGATTCGCAGGATTATTCCCAGACCCAAGCTGGCACCACTTGAAAGTTGGGCTGGTTTGACAGTGCCAAGTGGCTCCTGTACCTTGCTGTCCAGTACCGGGCCAGGTGAGTTTGGTTTGTGCGGGAAAAAGGCTGAGGTTTGTCTTCAAACCCTGTGGCCTAATTGGCCGGCTGGCTCCTGGAATTCCATGATATGCAGGATGGTTCCCAGACCCAAGCTGGTCGCAGTCCCAAGTGTGGCTTCTTTGACAGTGCCAAGTGGCTCCTGCAATCTGCCGTCCTGTACCGGGCCAGGTGAGTTTGGTTTGCCAGGGAAAAGGGCCGAGGTTTGTGTCTGGTGGCCTGTGGCTGGAAGTGGCAGGCTGCCTCCTGAAGTTCTGCGATATGCAGGATGGTTCCCAGACCCAAGCTGGCACCACTTCAAAGTCGCACTGGTTTAACAGTGATATGTGGCTCCTGCAATCTGCCCCCCTGAAGCAGGCCCAGTGCTTTTTTTTTTCCCAGGGAAAAGGCCCGAGGTCTGTGTTCGTGGCCTTGTGGCCTGGAGTGGCAGGCTGGCTCCTGAAATTGCATGGCACGCAGGATGGTTCCCCGGCCCAAGCTGGCACCAGTCCCAAGTTTGGCTGCGTTGACAGTGCCAAGGGGCTCCTACATTCTCCCATCTAGAACTAGGCAAGGTGAGGGGTTTTTTTCCCAGGGAAAAGGGTGGAGGTTGGTGTTCACGGCCTGTGGTCAGGAGTGCAAGGCTGGCTCCTGGATTTCCATGATATGCAGGATTGTTCCCAGACCCAAGCTGGCACCACTTCAAAGTCGGGCTGGTTTGACAGTGCCAAGTGGCTCCTGCAAACTGACGTCCAGAATCAGGATGGGTGACTTTGGTTTCTGCGGGAAAAGGCCTGAAGTTTGTCTTCAAACCCTGTGGCCTAATTGGCCGGCTGGCTTCTGGAATTCCATGATATGCAGGATGGTTCCCAGACCCAAGCTGGCACCACTTCAAAGTCGGGCTGGTTTGACAGTGCCAAGTGGCTCCTGCAACCTGACGTCCAGAATCAGGACGGATGAGTTTGATTTGTCCGGGAAAAGGGCTGAAGTTTTTCTTCAAACCCTGTGCCCCAATTGGCCAGCTGGCTCCTGAAATTCCATGATATGCAGGATGGTTCCCAGACCCAAGCTGGCACCACTTCAAAGTCGGACTGGTTTGACAGTGCCAAGTGGCTCCTGCAAACTGACGTCCAGAATCCGGATGGGTGACTTTGGTTTCTGCGGGAAAAGGCCTGAAGTTTGTCTTCAAACCCTGTGCCCTAATTGGCCAGCTGGCTCCTGGAATTCCATGATATGCAGGATGGTTCCCAGACCCAAGCTGGCACCACTTCAAAGTCGCAGTGGTTTAACAGTGCTATGTGGCTCCTGCCATCTGCCCTCCTGAAGCAGGCCCAGTGCTTTTTTTTTTCCAGGGAAAAAGGCCAAGGTTGGTGTTCAGGGCCTGTGGCCTGGAGTGCCAGGCTGGCTCCTGGAATTCCATGATATGCAGGATGGTTCCCAGACCCAAGCTGGCCGCAGTCCCAAGTGTGGCTTCTTTGACAGTGCCAAGTGGCTGCTGCAATCTGCCGTCCTGTACCGGGCCAGGTGAGTTTGGTTTGCCAGGGAAAAGGGTCGAGGTTTGTGTCTGGTGGCCTGTGGCTGGAAGTGGCTGGCTGCCTCCTGAAGTTCTGCGATATGCAGGATGGTTCCCAGACCCAAGCTGGCACCACTTCAAAGTCGGGCTGGTTTGACAGTGCCAAGTGGCTCCTGCATCCTGACGTCCAGAATCAGGATGGGTGACTTTGGTTTCTGTGGGAAAAGGCCTGAAGTTTGTCTTCAAACCCTCTGCCCCAATTGGCCGGCTGGCTCCTGGAATTCCATGATATGCAGGATGGTTCCCAGACCCAAGCTGGCACCACTTCAAAGTCGGGCTGGTTTGACAGTGCCAAGTGGCTCCTGCAAACTGACGTCCAGAATCCGGATAGGTGACTTTGGTTTCTGCGGGAAATGGCCTGAAGTTTGTCTTCAAACCCTGTGCCCTAATTGGCCGGCTGGCTCCTGGAATTCCATGATATGCAGGATGGTTCACAGACCCAAGCTGGCACCACTTCAAAGTCGGGCTGGTTTGACAGTGCCAAGTGGCTCCTGCAACCTGCCATCCTGTACCGGGCCAGGTGAGTTTGGTTTGTCCGGGAAAAAGCCTGAGCTTTATGTTCGGGGCCTGTGGCCGGCTGCCTCCTGAAGTTCTGCAATACGCAGGATGGTTCCCAGACCCAAGCTGGCACCGCTTCAAAGTCGCAGTGGTTTAACAGTGCTATGTGGCTCCTGCCATCTGCCCTCCTGAAGCAGGCCCAGTGCTTTTGTTTTTCCAGGGAAAAAGGCCAAGGTTGGTGTTCAGGGCCTGTGGCCTGGAGTGCCAGGCTGGCTCCTGGAATTCCATGATATGCAGGATGGTTCCCAGACCCAAGCTGGCCGCAGTCCCAAGTGTGGCTTCTTTGACAGTGCCAAGTGGCTGCTGCAATCTGCCGTCCTGTACCGGGCCAGGTGAGTTTGGTTTGCCAGGGAAAAGGGTCGAGGTTTGTGTCTGGTGGCCTGTGGCTGGAAGTGGCTGGCTGCCTCCTGAAGTTCTGCGATATGCAGGATGGTTCCCAGACCCAAGCTGGCACCACTTCAAAGTTGGGCTGGTTTGACAGTGCCAAGTGGCTGCTGCAACCTGATGTCCAGTACCGGGCCAGGTGAAATTGGTTTGTCCGGGAAAAGGGCCGAGGTTGCTCTTCAAACCCTGTGGCCTAATTTGCCGGCTGGCTCCTGAAATTCCATGATATGCAGGATGGTTCCCAGACCCAAGCAGGCACCAGTGCCAAGGCAGGCTGGTTTAACAGTGCCAAGTGGCTCCTGCAATCTCCCATCTAGAACCAGGCCAGGTGAGGTTTTTTTGCCAGGGAAAAGGGCCGAGGTTGGTGTTCACAGCCTGTGGTCTGGAGGGGCAGCCTGGCTCCTGAAATTCCATGATTCGCAGGATTATTCCCAGACCCAAGCTGGCACCACTTGAAAGTTGGGCTAGTTTGACAGTGCCAAGTGGCTCCTGTACCTTGCTGTCCAGTACCGGGCCAGGTGAGTTTGGTTTGTGCGGGAAAAAGGCTGAGGTTTGTCTTCAAATCCTGTGGCCTAATTGGCCGGCTGGCTCCTGGAATTCCATGATATGCAGGATGGTTCCCAGACCCAAGCTGGTCGCAGTCCCAAGTGTGGCTTCTTTGACAGTGCCAAGTGGCTCCTGCAACCTGACGTCCTGTACCGGGCCAGGTGAGTTTGGTTTACCAGGGAAAAGGGCTGAGGTTTGTGTCTGGTGGCCTGTGGCTGGAAGTGGCTGGCTGCCTCCTGAAGTTCTGCGATATGCAGGATGGTTCCCAGACCCAAGCTGGCACCACTTCAAAGTCGCACTGGTTTAACAGTGATATGTGGCTCCTGCAATCTACCCCCCTGAAGCAGGCCCAGTGCTTTTTTTTTTCCCAGGGAAAAGGCCCGAGGTCTGTGTTCGTGGCCTTGTGGCCTGGAGTGGCAGGCTGGCTCCTGAAATTGCATGGCACGCAGGATGGTTCCCCGGCCCAAGCTGGCACCAGTCCCAAGTTTGGCTGCGTTGACAGTGCCAAGGGGCTCCTACATTCTCCCATCTAGAACTAGGCAAGGTGAGGGGTTTTTTTCCCAGGGAAAAGGGCGGAGGTTGGTGTTCACGGCCTGTGGTCAGGAGTGCAAGGCTGGCTCCTGGATTTCCATGATATGCAGGATTGTTCCCAGACCCAAGCTGGCACCACTTCAAAGTCGGGCTGGTTTGACAGTGCCAAGTGGCTCCTGCAAACTGACGTCCAGAATCAGGATGGGTGACTTTGGTTTCTGCGGGAAAAGGCCTGAAGTTTGTCTTCAAACCCTGTGGCCTAATTGGCCGGCTGGCTTCTGGAATTCCATGATATGCAGGATGGTTCCCAGACCCAAGCTGGCACCACTTCAAAGTCGGGCTGGTTTGACAGTGCCAAGTGGCTCCTGCAACCTGACGTCCAGAATCAGGACGGATGAGTTTGATTTGTCCGGGAAAAGGGCTGAAGTTTTTCTTCAAACCCTGTGCCCCAATTGGCCAGCTGGCTCCTGAAATTCCATGATATGCAGGATGGTTCCCAGACCCAAGCTGGCACCACTTCAAAGTCGGGCTGGTTTGACAGTGCCAAGTGGCTCCTGCAAACTGACGTCCAGAATCCGGATGGGTGACTTTGGTTTCTGCGGGAAAAGGCCTGAAGTTTGTCTTCAAACCCTGTGCCCTAATTGGCCAGCTGGCTCCTGGAATTCCATGATATGCAGGATGGTTCCCAGACCCAAGCTGGCACCACTTCAAAGTCGCAGTGGTTTAACAGTGCTATGTGGCTCCTGCCATCTGCCCTCCTGAAGCAGGCCCAGTGCTTTTTTTTTTCCAGGGAAAAAGGCCAAGGTTGGTGTTCAGGGCCTGTGGCCTGGAGTGCCAGGCTGGCTCCTGGAATTCCATGATATGCAGGATGGTTCCCAGACCCAAGCTGGCCGCAGTCCCAAGTGTGGCTTCTTTGACAGTGCCAAGTGGCTGCTGCAATCTGCCGTCCTGTACCGGGCCAGGTGAGTTTGGTTTGCCAGGGAAAAGGGTCGAGGTTTGTGTCTGGTGGCCTGTGGCTGGAAGTGGCTGGCTGCCTCCTGAAGTTCTGCGATATGCAGGATGGTTCCCAGACCCAAGCTGGCACCACTTCAAAGTCGGGCTGGTTTGACAGTGCCAAGTGGCTCCTGCATCCTGACGTCCAGAATCAGGATGGGTGACTTTGGTTTCTGTGGGAAAAGGCCTGAAGTTTGTCTTCAAACCCTCTGCCCCAATTGGCCGGCTGGCTCCTGGAATTCCATGATATGCAGGATGGTTCCCAGACCCAAGCTGGCACCACTTCAAAGTCGGGCTGGTTTGACAGTGCCAAGTGGCTCCTGCAAACTGACGTCCAGAATCCGGATAGGTGACTTTGGTTTCTGCGGGAAAAGGCCTGAAGTTTGTCTTCAAACCCTGTGCCCTAATTGGCCGGCTGGCTCCTGGAATTCCATGATATGCAGGATGGTTCACAGACCCAAGCTGGCACCACTTCAAAGTCGGGCTGGTTTGACAGTGCCAAGTGGCTCCTGCAACCTGCCATCCTGTACCGGGCCAGGTGAGTTTGGTTTGTCCGGGAAAAAGCCTGAGCTTTATGTTCGGGGCCTGTGGCCGGCTGCCTCCTGAAGTTCTGCAATACGCAGGATGGTTCCCAGACCCAAGCTGGCACCGCTTCAAAATCGCAGTGGTTTAACAGTGCTATGTGGCTCCTGCCATCTGCCCTCCTGAAGCAGGCCCAGTGCTTTTGTTTTTCCAGGGAAAAAGGCCAAGGTTGGTGTTCAGGGCCTGTGGCCTGGAGTGCCAGGCTGGCTCCTGGAATTCCATGATATGCAGGATGGTTCCCAGACCCAAGCTGGCCGCAGTCCCAAGTGTGGCTTCTTTGACAGTGCCAAGTGGCTGCTGCAATCTGCCGTCCTGTACCGGGCCAGGTGAGTTTGGTTTGCCAGGGAAAAGGGTCGAGGTTTGTGTCTGGTGGCCTGTGGCTGGAAGTGGCTGGCTGCCTCCTGAAGTTCTGCGATATGCAGGATGGTTCCCAGACCCAAGCTGGCACCACTTCAAAGTTGGGCTGGTTTGACAGTGCCAAGTGGCTGCTGCAACCTGATGTCCAGTACAGGGCCAGGTGAAATTGGTTTGTCCGGGAAAAGGGCCGAGGTTGCTCTTCAAACCCTGTGGCCTAATTTGCCGGCTGGCTCCTGAAATTCCATGATATGCAGGATGGTTCCCAGACCCAAGCAGGCACCAGTGCCAAGGCAGGCTGGTTTAACAGTGCCAAGTGGCTCCTGCAATCTCCCATCTAGAACCAGGCCAGGTGAGGTTTTTTTGCCAGGGAAAAGGGCCGAGGTTGGTGTTCACAGCCTGTGGTCTGGAGGGGCAGCCTGGCTCCTGAAATTCCATGATTCGCAGGATTATTCCCAGACCCAAGCTGGCACCACTTGAAAGTTGGGCTAGTTTGACAGTGCCAAGTGGCTCCTGTACCTTGCTGTCCAGTACCGGGCCAGGTGAGTTTGGTTTGTGCGGGAAAAAGGCTGAGGTTTGTCTTCAAATCCTGTGGCCTAATTGGCCGGCTGGCTCCTGGAATTCCATGATATGCAGGATGGTTCCCAGACCCAAGCTGGTCGCAGTCCCAAGTGTGGCTTCTTTGACAGTGCCAAGTGGCTCCTGCAACCTGACGTCCTGTACCGGGCCAGGTGAGTTTGGTTTACCAGGGAAAAGGGCTGAGGTTTGTGTCTGGTGGCCTGTGGCTGGAAGTGGCTGGCTGCCTCCTGAAGTTCTGCGATACGCAGGATGGTTCCCAGACCCAAGCTGGCACCATTTCCAAGTTGGGCTGGTTTGACAGTGCCAAGTGGCTCCTGCAAACTCACGTCCAGAATCAGGATGGGTGACTTTGGTTTCTGCGGGAAAAGGCCTGAAGTTTGTCTTCAAACCCTCTGCCCCAATTGGCCGGCTGGCTCCTGGAATTCCATGATATGCAGGATGGTTTCCAGACCCAAGCTGGCACCACTTCCAAGTCGGGCTGGTTTGACAGTGCCAAGTGGCTCCTGCAAACCAACGTCCAGAATCCGGATGGGTGACTTTGGTTTCTGCGGGAAAAGGCCTGAAGTTTCTCTTCAAATCCTGTGCCCTAATTGGCCGGCTGGCTCCTGGAATTCTATGATATGCAGGATGGTTCACAGACCCAAGGTGGCACCACTTCAAAGTCGGGCTGGTTTGACAGTGCCAAGTGGCTCCTGCAACCTGCCATCCTGTACCGGGCCAGGTGAGTTTGGTTTGTCCGGGAAAAAGCCTGAGCTTTATGTTCGGGGCCTGTGGCCGGCTGCCTCCTGAAGTTCTGCAATACGCAGGATGGTTCCCAGACCCAAGCTGGCACCGCTTCAAAGTCGCAGTGGTTTAACAGTGCTATGTGGCTCCTGCCATCTGCCCTCCTGAAGCAGGCCCAGTGCTTTTTTTTTTCCAGGGAAAAAGGCCAAGGTTGGTGTTCAGGGCCTGTGGCCTGGAGTGCCAGGCTGGCTCCTGGAATTCCATGATATGCAGGATGGTTCCCAGACCCAAGCTGGCCGCAGTCCCAAGTGTGGCTTCTTTGACAGTGCCAAGTGGCTGCTGCAATCTGCCGTCCTGTACCGGGCCAGGTGAGTTTGGTTTGCCAGGGAAAAGGGTCGAGGTTTGTGTCTGGTGGCCTGTGGCTGGAAGTGGCTGGCTGCCTCCTGAGGTTCTGCGATATGCAGGATGGTTCCCAGACCCAAGCTGGCACCACTTCAAAGTTGGGCTGGTTTGACAGTGCCAAGTGGCTGCTGCAACCTGATGTCCAGTACAGGGCCAGGTGAAATTGGTTTGTCCGGGAAAAGGGCCGAGGTTGCTCTTCAAACCCTGTGGCCTAATTTGCCGGCTGGCTCCTGAAATTCCATGATATGCAGGATGGTTCCCAGACCCAAGCAGGCACCAGTGCCAAGGCAGGCTGGTTTAACAGTGCCAAGTGGCTCCTGCAATCTCCCATCTAGAACCAGGCCAGGTGAGGTTTTTTTGCCAGGGAAAAGGGCCGAGGTTGGTGTTCACAGCCTGTGGTCTGGAGGGGCAGCCTGGCTCCTGAAATTCCATGATTCGCAGGATTATTCCCAGACCCAAGCTGGCACCACTTGAAAGTTGGGCTGGTTTGACAGTGCCAAGTGGCTCCTGTACCTTGCTGTCCAGTACCGGGCCAGGTGAGTTTGGTTTGTGCGGGAAAAAGGCTGAGGTTTGTCTTCAAACCCTGTGGCCTAATTGGCCGGCTGGCTCCTGGAATTCCATGATATGCAGGATGGTTCCCAGACCCAAGCTGGTCGCAGTCCCAAGTGTGGCTTCTTTGACAGTGCCAAGTGGCTCCTGCAACCTGACGTCCTGTACCGGGCCAGGTGAGTTTGGTTTACCAGGGAAAAGGGCTGAGGTTTGTGTCTGGTGGCCTGTGGCTGGAAGTGGCTGGCTGCCTCCTGAAGTTCTGCGATACGCAGGATGGTTCCCAGACCCAAGCTGGCACCATTTCAAAGTTGGGCTGGTTTGACAGTGCCAAGTGGCTCCTGCAAACTGACGTCCAGAATCAGGATGGGTGACTTTGGTTTCTGCGGCAAAAGGCCTGAAGTTTGTCTTCAAACCATCTGCCCCAATTGGCCGGCTGGCTCCTGGAATTCCATGATATGCAGGATGGTTCCCAGACCCAAGCTGGCAGCACTTCAAAGTCGGGCTGGTTTGACAATGCCAAGTGGCTCCTGCAACCTGCCATCCTGTACCGGGCCAGGTGAGTTTAGTTTGTCCGGGAAAATGGCCGAGCTTTATGTTCGGGGCCTGTGGCCGGAAGTGGCCGGCTGCCTCCTGAAGTTCTGCAATACGCAGGATGGTTCCCAGACCCAAGCTGGCACCACTTCAAAGTCGCACTGGTTTAACAGTGATATGTGGCTCCTGCAATCTGCCCTCCTGAAGCAGGCTAAGTGCTTTTTTTTTTCCCAGGGAAAAGGCCCGAGGTCTGTGTTCGTGGCCTTGTGGCCTGGAGTGGCAGGCTAGCTCCTGAAATTCCATGGCATGCAGGATGGTTCCCCGGCCGAAGCTGGCACCAGTCCCAAGTTTGGCTGCTTTGACAGTGCCAAGGGGCTCCTACATTCTCCCATCTAGAACTAGGCCAGGTGAGGTTTTTTTTTGCCAGGGAAAAGGGCCGAGGTTGGTGTTCACGGCCTGTGGTCTGGAGGGGCAGCCTGGCTCCTGAAATTCCATGATTCGCAGGATTGTTCCCAGACCCAAGCTGGCACCACTTCAAAGTCGGGCTGGTTTGACAGTGCCAAGTGGCTCCTGCAAACTGACGTCCAGAATCAGGATGGGTGACTTTGGTTTCTGCGGGAAAAGGGCTGAAGTTTGTCTTCAAACCCTGTGCCCCAATTGGCCGGCTGGCTCCTGGAATTCCATGATATGCAGGATGGTTCCCAGACCCAAGCTGGCACCACTTCAAAGTCGGGCTGGTTTGACAGTGCCAAGTGGCTCCTGCAAACTGACGTCCAGAATCCGGATGGGTGACTTTGGTTTCTGCGGGAAAAGGCCTGAAGTTTCTCTTCAAACCCTCTCCCCTAATTGGCCAGCTGGCTCCTGGAATTCCATGATATGCAGGATGGTTCCCAGACCCAAGCTGGCACCACTTCAAAGTCGGGCTGGTTTGACAATGCCAAGTGGCTCCTGCAACCTGCCATCCTGTACCGGGCCAGGTGAGTTTGGTTTGTCCGGGAAAAAGGCCGAGCTTTATGTTCGGGGCCTGTGGCCGGCTGCCTCCTGAAGTTCTGCAATACGCAGGATGGTTCCCAGACCCAAGCTGGCACCGCTTCAAAGTCGCAGTGGTTTAACAGTGCTATGTGGCTCCTGCCTTCTGCCCTCCTGAAGCAGGCCCAGTGCTTTTTTTTTTCCAGGGAAAAGGGCCAAGGTTGGTGTTCAGGGCCTGTGGCCTGGAGTGCCAGGCTGGCTCCTGAAATTCCATGATTGGTAGGATTGTTCCCAGACCCAAGCTGGCACGACTTCAAAGTCGGGCTGGTTTGACAGTGCCAAGTGGCTCCTGCAACCTGACGTCCAGAACCAGGACCGTGAGTTTGGTTTCTGCGGGAAAAGGCCTGAAGTTTGTCTTCAAACCCTGTGGCCTAATTGGCCGGCTGGCTCCTGGAATTCCATGATATGCAGGATGGTTCCCAGACCCAAGCTGGCCGCAGTCCCAAGTGTGGCTTCTTTGACAGTGCCAAGTGGCTGCTGCAATCTGCCGTCCTGTACCGGGCCAGGTGACTTTGGTTTGCCAGGGAAAAGGGTCGAGGTTTGTGTCTGGTGGCCTGTGGCTGGAAGTGGCTGGCTGCCTCCTGAAGTTCTGCGATATGCAGGATGGTTCCCAGACCCAAGCTGGCACCACTTCAAAGTTGGGCTGGTTTGACAGTGCCAAGTGGCTGCTGCAACCTGATGTCCAGTACAGGGCCAGGTGAAATTGGTTTGTCCGGGAAAAGGGCCGAGGTTGCTCTTCAAACCCTGTGGCCTAATTTGCCGGCTGGCTCCTGAAATTCCATGATATGCAGGATGGTTCCCAGACCCAAGCAGGCACCAGTGCCAAGGCAGGCTGGTTTAACAGTACCAAGTGGCTCCTGCAATCTCCCATCTAGAACCAGGCCAGGTGAGGTTTTTTTGCCAGGGAAAAGGGCCGAGGTTGGTGTTCACAGCCTGTGGTCTGGAGGGGCAGCCTGGCTCCTGAAATTCCATGATTCGCAGGATTATTCCCAGACCCAAGCTGGCACCACTTCAAAGTTGGGCTGGTTTGACAGTGCCAAGTGGCTCCTGTACCTTGCTGTCCAGTACCGGGCCAGGTGAGTTTGGTTTGTGCGGGAAAAGGGCTGAGGTTTGTCTTCAAACCCTGTGGCCTAATTGGCCGGCTGGCTCCTGGAATTCCATGATATGCAGGATGGTTCCCAGACCCAAGCTGGTCGCAGTCCCAAGTGTGGCTTCTTTGACAGTGCCAAGTGGCTCCTGCAACCTGACGTCCTGTACCGGGCCAGGTGAGTTTGGTTTACCAGGGAAAAGGGCTGAGGTTTGTGTCTGGTGGCCTGTGGCTGGAAGTGGCCGGCTGCCTCCTGAAGTTCTGCGATATGCAGGATGGTTCCCAGACCCAAGCTGGCACCACTTGAAAGTCAGGCTGGTTTGACAGTGCCAAGTGGCTCCTGCAAACTGACGTCCAGAATCAGGATGGGTGACTTTGGTTTCTGCGGCAAAAGGCCTGAAGTTTGTCTTCAAACCCTGTGGCCTAATTGGCCGGCTGGCTCCTGGAATTCCATGATATGCAGGATGGTTCCCAGACCCAAGCTGGCACCACTTCCAAGTCGGGCTGGTTTGACAATGCCAAGTGGCTCCTGCAACCTGCCATCCTGTACCGGGCCAGGTGAGTTTGGTTTGTCCGGGAAAAAGGCCGAGCTTTATGTTCGGGGCCTGTGGCCGGAAGTGGCCGGCTGCCTCCTGAAGTTCTGCAATACGCAGGATGGTTCCCAGACCCAAGCTGGCACCACTTCAAAGTCGCACTGGTTTAACAGTGATATGTGGCTCCTGCAATCTGCCCTCCTGAAGCAGGCTAAGTGCTTTTTTTTTTCCCAGGGAAAAGGCCCGAGGTCTGTGTTCGTGGCCTTGTGGCCTGGAGTGGCAGGCTAGCTCCTGAAATTCCATGGCATGCAGGATGGTTCCCCGGCCCAAGCTGGCACCAGTCCCAAGTTTGGCTGCTTTGACAGTGCCAAGGGGCTCCTACATTCTCCCATCTAGAACTAGGCCAGGTGAGGTTTTTTTTTGCCAGGGAAAAGGGCCGAGGTTGGTGTTCACGGCCTGTGGTCTGGAGGGGCAGCCTGGCTCCTGAAATTCCATGATTCGCAGGATTGTTCCCAGACCCAAGCTGGCACCACTTCAAAGTCGGGCTGGTTTGACAGTGCCAAGTGGCTCCTGCAACCTCACGTCCAGAATCAGGACGGATGAGTTTGGTTTCTGCGGGAAAAGGGCTGAAGTTTGTCTTCAAACCCTGTGCCCCAATTGGCCGGCTGGCTCCTGGAATTCCATGATATGCAGGATGGTTCCCAGACCCAAGCTGGCACCACTTCAAAGTTGGGCTGGTTTGACAGTGCCAAGTGGCTCCTGCAAACTGACGTCCAGAATCAGGATGGGTGACTTTGGTTTCTGTGGGAAAAGGCCTGAAGTTTGTCTTCAAACCCTCTGCCCCAATTGGCCGGCTGGCTCCTGGAATTCCATGATATGCAGGATGGTTCCCAGACCCAAGCTGGCACCACTTCAAAGTCGGGCTGGTTTGACAATGCCAAGTGGCTCCTGCAACCTGCCATCCTGTACCGGGCCAGGTGAGTTTGGTTTGTCCGGGAAAAAGGCCGAGCTTTATGTTCGGGGCCTGTGGCCGGCTGCCTCCTGAAGTTCTGCAATACGCAGGATGGTTCCCAGACCCAAGCTGGCACCGCTTCAAAGTCGCAGTGGTTTAACAGTGCTATGTGGCTCCTGCCTTCTGCCCTCCTGAAGCAGGCCCAGTGCTTTTTTTTTTCCAGGGAAAAGGGCCAAGGTTGGTGTTCAGGGCCTGTGGCCTGGAGTGCCAGGCTGGCTCCTGAAATTCCATGATTGGCAGGATTGTTCCCAGACCCAAGCTGGCACCACTTCAAAGTCGGGCTGGTTTGACAGTGCCAAGTGGCTCCTGCAACCTGACGTCCAGAACCAGGACCGTGAGTTTGGTTTCTGCGGGAAAAGGCCTGAAGTTTGTCTTCAAACCCTGTGGCCTAATTGGCCGGCTGGCTCCTGGAATTCCATGATATGCAGGATGGTTCCCAGACCCAAGCTGGCCGCAGTCCCAAGTGTGGCTTCTTTGACAGTGCCAAGTGGCTCCTGCAGTCTGCCGTCCACAACGAGGACAGGTGAGTTTTCTTTGCCTGGGTAAAGTTCCGGGTTTTTTTTTTTTGTGGCCTGTGGTCAGAGCAGCCTGGTGGCTCCTGAAATTCCACGATATGCAGGATGGTTCCCAGACCCAAGATGGCACCAGTGCCAAGTCGGGCTGATTTGATAGTTCAAAGTGACTCCTGCTATCTGTCACCAGGAACCTTGGCTGGTGAGTTTTTTGCCAGGGAAAAGGGCTGAGGTTGGTGTTTAGTGGCCTGTGGCCAAAAGTCCACAATACCCAGGATGCCTCCCCGACCCAAGCTGGCACCTGTGCCAAGTCGGGCTGTTTTGACAGTTCAAAGTGACTCCTGCCATCTGGAACTGGCGCTGGTGAGTGTTGTTTCCCAGGGAAAACAGCCGAATTTTCTATGTCGGCTCTCTGGCCGGGAGTGGCCGGCTGGCTCCTGACATTCCACATTACGCAGGATGGTTCCCAGACCCTGAGCTGCAGTGATCCCGTCGGGATTCTGGCTTCAGACCCCACCTTTGGAGGACCCAGACCCGGAGCCGTGCCGAGTTCCCCCGTCCTGCCCTGACCTCCGTTCCCTTGGTAACCGCAGCTCCGGCTGCTCAGGGGAGCTCTCCAAAGGAATCACCCTATCGAAACACTGTAAGTTCAGTTAAAAGGAAACCCTCTCCTGATTCTTCCTGAAAATACGGGAGAAAAGCTATAGAAGATAAAAATCCATAAAGAATGGGATAAAGGGATTGGTCTATTTCCATTAAAAGAGGTTCCCTTAGGAGGGGGCGGACCAGGATTTGTAAATGCTCCTTTGACTTCGTCCGAGGCCAGACGTTTTAAGAAATAAATAAAACGGATATTTGGAGGATTCCATAGGCATAGCTGAACAATTAGACCAATTTTTATGTCCAAACATTTCTACTGGAGAAGAGATGCGGTCTGTAATGAGAATAATATTTTTCTCAGGAAGAAAGGTAATTAATCAGAACAGCTGAAATAAAAGCTTAGGAAAAAAGATAATCCACGGGGACCCCCAGAGAAGACAAAATGCTGACTGTACCTCCTGAGTGGGGTAAAAATAATGAGGAGGGGAGTAAACACATGAATAATTATCGTAATTACATAATCAAAGGAATAAATGAGACAGCATATCAAAGGCGAAATGCAAAAAAAAAAAAAGGGGTTTTTAAGGGACAGCTTTTAGAGGGGAAAGAAGAAACTCCAACTAAATAGATAAATAAACTTAAGAGAAATAGGAAAAAGGTCCTAAGTAAGTGGAAGGTCTGAAAATCGTTAAAGAGATGGGCAGAGAGGAGGAATAGAGAGGTCAAAAGCTCTAATTTTTTTGCGGGGGACAAATACCATCTGGAGCCTCTGATAACTTTAAAAGTGGGTCCCCAAGAAGAAGAATTGGAATTTGTAATAGACACAGGGGCAGAGAGAACCTGCCTGTTAAATATTCCAAAAAGTTATAGTTTGAGCAAACATATAGTGAAAGTAACAGGGGCAAAACAGGAAAGTTTTACATTTCCAGTCATTAAAGATGTAGTAATTGAGGGATGAACACAAAATTTGGACGGGAGCTGTCTTATTGGTCCCACGGGCAGGTAGCAATTTATTGGGAAGAGTCTTACAAGTGCAATTAAGAATAGGAGTTATATCGGAAAATGGGAAAATGACAGCCAGAGTTTTAAAATTAGGCCAAGAGGATGAAGAAAAAAAAAATCAACAAAGAAGTTTGGGCTGGAGAAAGAAATAGGGGAGGATTAAATATCGGCCCCATAAGCGTTACAACTGAGAGAGAAGATTGTCCCGTACGAGTACGTCAGTATCCTGTATTTTAGAAGGATAGGAAGGTTTGAAGCCAGCAATAGAAGGACTAATAAAGGATATGGGGCATTAAAACCTTGCATGTCTCCTCATAATTCCCCTATTCCCCCAGTAAAGTCTGATGGGAGGTATAGACTAGTACAAGATTTAAGGGAGGTCAATAAAAGAACTCAGACTCACTACCCAGTGGTAAAATATCTTAGACAATAAATAAAAGTAGCTAGAAAACCAACCGTGAGAAAATTGCAAGAATCTTATTCATTCTCCCTCCCTCTTCAAAGAGGGAAATCAGAAAATTGCCTAGATTATTTAAATATTATAGATTATAGATTGAGGGGTACATACAAGGAGCAAAATTAGTGTATGAATAAAATTCACATTTGTTGTCCTTTGCCTTTTGGGATACCGGCAAGATTATGTCACGAATGCTACAGAAAGCATCGCATGGAAGGAAACCAAAGTTCCTCTTCTATTACACACACCTATGTCAACAGCCACTGTTCTACCCCATCCCAATTAAGAACCTGTAGGCAAAACGGAGTACATTATTGAAACTTAGGAAAAAGTGGTAATAGATTTGGAATTGAATGTCCAAAAGGAGAGAGAGATGGATTTGTTTTTATTTTAGTCTTGAAGATACGGTTCAAGATTTGGTAAAAAAAACAAATAATAAACAAAAATGTAAAACCAGGGCAGCAATTTAACTCGGTACTGACCCCAAATTATCTGTTGAGTCGTATTACAAGACTCCAAGCAGTTATAGAAATGGTAGCAAATGGAGCTGCCCAGGCATTAGAGTTAATATCAAGTCAGCTAAGCCGAACAAAATCTGTAGGGTATCGGAATAGGCCGGCTTTAGACTATTTATTGTTTGTGGAACGTTAAATATATCAGATTGTTGAAAATTGATGAGCACAGACAAGTCATTCTAGAAAAAGCAAAAGAAATCAAAGAAGAAAAAAATATATATGCATATAATAACCCAGGTACCAGTCCAGAAATTAGAAAACAGTGTTAAAACCTAGCTGGTAGGGTAATGTATTAGAAGAAATGAAGACCTTTCATTTTATGTGTTACAACTGTTTTTATATTTCTTCCTTGTGTAATCCCCTGTTTTATTTTGCCAGCATAGTCCAGAAGATGCAAGTAGATAAGAAATATTGCTCAAGCCAAATTATTTACAAAGAATAAGAGTGGGGATTGTGAAAAATACCCTGTGATCAAAAGTGAGACTTGGCTTTTATGGGGCCTAACGGCCCGCTTCTCGGCTACCCTCATCTCCACAGCCAATCCAATCCCCCCACCCCGCCCCGGCAGTCCTGACCCAGAACCCCACTTTCATCCCCTCTGTGGGTCGTAGCCCTCGACTTATCTCTCGGGCATCTGGGGATGCTGGTCCGTGTCAGGTGCGAAGGAAATCCGCCTCACCGGCTGGGAAGTTCCTGCTGTCACTGGGCTGTTGTCTCTTAGACTGCTAGATTAAAGAAAACCAAACAGCAACGCCTCATCTTGGCGCCCTATCAGCCAAAACCCCACAAGTCTGGTGCTCACCGTTCTCCTAAGAAGGCCCCGCACCTCCTAACCGTAACCCGCTGCCATGGATACAATGCATCTGCACCTGAAAGAGAGTTAGAACATATGTCAAACACCTGCAGGCTAACTCAAAAGCTGCAAACACCTTATGTCAACCTAGGAATAGCATCTAGAGTCCAAGTACTGCCCACATTACAATTTTCAACTCCACAGGGCTTTTCCTATTACACCAGGCTATGCGGCAGGGCAGAGCAGCTCTGGCACAAATGTGTGCTGACACCCGTGACACAGGACAGATGGGACATGACAAACAACGGGCACAAGACACAGACAGAAATCTCTAGGCAAGAAGGATGACTGCGAGGACTGAGAGAATATAAAAGGAGACGACCAAGGTAAAACTGATGGAGAGCTGATGAGGCTCAGAGAAACCTGGAAGAAGAAGATGCTAACTGAAGGATTTATTCCAAGAACTGCAAAGATGGATGTGCGAGAATCCTACGGTCAGAATCCTCTACCTGTCCTCACATTCTTACAAGTCCTAGTCTGCCATAATGGATCCTGGCAGGGCATAACTGTCCATACAGCTCAGAACAAGACCTGAAAAGACATCTGACTGGATGCTTCTAAAAAGAGATGCAATTCTGATCCCTGTCTGAGCTCCTGAGTCAAAAGTTCCACGGCACGAGGGCCGGGGCAAAGAACGTGGAGATCATGGATGCTAAGAGTGCTGCCAAGGTTTCTGACAGACCCCTCAAAGGGCTAAGATGAAAGAGAACATTTGCTTGAACCTCACCTTTCTGATTACAGCAGCATCGCGTTGGACAGCAGCCACATTGGATGTGGCAGCAGCAATACTGGGGGCAGCACTGGCACCAGCATATACCGATCAGCAGGAGGAGGAGGAGGCCACCGAGAATGATGAGGAGTACTGTGAGCCAGTCTGTGGGAAAAAAAAGAGAGAGAAAAAGGATTGATCCTGATGTATCTGGCCATGGTAGCTTACTGAGCACCTCTCCACTGCTGGAGATGCCTTGGGGTGGAGGAGAACAGAAGGAGATATTTTGGCAACAAAGCACAGGCACTTACGGAGAACAATCAGCTTAACTTCTTTGTCCGCATCACCTGAGGTATCTCCTGGTGCTTCCACAGTGCAGTAGTACATGCCATGGTCCCACCACATGACCTCACTGATGACAAGGTCTGCTCCTGTGGCAGAGGGACCGAGAGGTCAGTGGGCTCTTTGAGACTGACAGACACTACCTTCAGGCTCCACCTAAAAAGAGCTCTCTGCCTGCCGGAGACAGAGAGTAGCTGAAACCTGAGCGGACCCTCGCTCCTCCTCCCTGCTACCCCGACTCACCGCAACTCCTTGCTGCTTCCTGACAGCTACCCGGAAGACAGGGCTCACAAGGGCGGAAAATCCATCGGCCGGTTGGGGATGGGAGCTTGATGTGGGCCGAGTGGATTGCCTAAGACACAAAAACGAGAAGGGAGACTTAGACTTGCCCCGGGAATTGAGAATTCAGCAACAAGAAAGGCTACTTTTCACTGCTCACCTGGCCTTCTTGAACTTGACTGCTGAGATCCAGCTATACTTCCTAAAAATAAAGACAAAGAACAGTGCTGTAACAGGGTCACACTCGACACTCCCCCTGCACAGACAAATGGTGACTGACCTGCTTGTGGGAACCCCCTCAAAGAGGAGGGGGTGCTCTGCCAAGGATACAATGCATCTACACCTGAAAGAGAGTTAGAACATATGTCAAACACCTGCAGGATAACTCAAAAGCTGCAAACACCTTATGTCAACCTAGGAATAGCATCTAGACTCCAAGTACAGCCCACATTACAAATTTCAACTCCCCAGGGCTCTTCCTATTATACCGGGCTATGCGGCAGGGCAGAGCAGCTCCGGCACAAATGTGTGCTGACACCCGTGACACAGGACAGACAGGACATGACAAACAATGGGCACAAGACACAGACAAAAATCTCTGGGCAAGAAGGATGACTGCGAGGACTGAGAGAATATAAAAGGAGATGACCAAGGTAAAACTGATGGCAAGCTGACGAGGCGCAGAGAAACCTGGAGGAAGAAGATGCTAACTGAAGGATGTATTCCAAGAACTGCAAAGATGGATGCCACAGAATCCTCTACCTGTCCTCACATTCTTACAAGTCCTAGTCTGCCATAATAGAACCTTGCAGGATGGAGCTGTCCATACAGCTCAGAACAAGACCTGAAAAGACATCTGACTGGATGCTTCTAAAAAGAGATGCAATTCTGATACCTGTCTGAGCTCCTGAGTCAAAACTTCTACGGCATTGGTGCCAGGACAAGGAATGCAGAGATCACAGATGCTAACAATGATGCCAGGGTTTCTGACAGGCCCCTCAAAGGCATAAGGTAAAGGACATGACACATCCAAACAACACGGAATGCACAATAGACAAATGACACGATACACACCGGGACTGCTCTGCCCTGCTCACCTCGGTTCTGTCATCAAAAGTGACACTTTGCTTTTATGGGGCCTAAAGGGCCACTTCATGGACACATCCATCTCCAAAGGGGACTCTAAAACGCCTCCCAGTGGGTCCCTACCCTGCACCCCTCTTTCATCCCCTCTGTGGGTCATAGCCCTCGACTTATCTCTCAGACATCTGGGGATGCAGGTCCGTGTCAGGTGCAAAAGAAGGTGGCCTCCATATCTGGGAAGTTCCTGCTGGCACTGCTGTTCAACAACTTCCTGTTCTTTCTTAGTCAGCTACATTAAAGAAAACCAAATATCAAAGCATGATCTCCGCAGCACACTGGCCAAAACCCTCTGCTACTCACCGTCCTCCTAAGAATGCCCAGCGCCTGGGGCCCGCACGCTTCGGCCGTGCTCAGAGGCTGACGCCGTGGATGGATTTTGCCCTGGATTTTATCCTTCTGTATCTGAAAGAAAGTGAGGACAAAGTCAAAGGGCTGCAGGATAACGTCACAGCTCCAAACATCTTGTGTCTATCTAGAAATATCAGCTAGAGTCCGGCGACACCCCACAAAGTGCGAGTCCCCGGGACTTCTCCTACTGCACCAGGCTATGCGGCAGGGCAGAGCAGCTCCGGCACAAACGTGTGCTGACACCCGTGACACAGGACAGGACGGGACAGACAATGGGGACACAACAGGAACAGAAATCTCTTGGCAAGGAAAATGGCTGTGAGGACTGAGAGAATGCAAAAGGAGATGACCGAGGTGAAACTGATGGTGGGCTGATGAGGCTCACAGAACCCCGGAGGAAGAAGATGCTGACTGAATGATTTATTCCAAGAACTGCAAAGATGGATGCCTGAGAATCCTACGGTCAGAATCCTCTCCCTAACCTCACGTTCTTACAAAGCCTAACCTGCCATAATGGATCCTGGCAGGGCATAGCTGTGCATACAGCTCAGAACAAGACCTGACAAGACATCTGACTGGATGCTTCCAAAGAGAGAAGAAAGTCTGATGCCTGTCTGAGCTCCCAAGACAAAAGATCCATGGCCCAGGTGCCAGTCCAAGGAATGCAGAGATCATGGATGCAAAGAATGGTGCCAAGGTTTCTCACAGGCCCCTCAAAGGGCTAAGATCCGAGATATGACATATCCAAACAACACATAACACACAAGAGACAAGTGACAGGATACACACCGGGACTGCTCTGCCCTGCTGTGCACCTCAGCACTGTGATCAAAAGTGACACTTTCCTTTTATGTCTCCTAAGGGGCCGCTCCATGGACACCCCCCACCTCCAAAGCAGACTCAAAAACCCCTCCCAGTAATTCCCAAACCAGCACCCTGCTTTCATCCCCTCTGTGGGTCATAGCCCTCTACTTATCTCTCAGACATCTGGGGATGCTGGTCTCGGGTGCAAAGAAAGGCCACCTCGTCAGCTGGGAAGGTCCTGCTGGCACCGGACTGGCGTCTCTTCCACAGCTAGATTAAAGAAAACCAAACACCGGTACCCGATCTTGGCAGCCCATCGGCCAAAACCCCAGAAGTGTGCCGCTCACCGTTTTCCTAAGAATGCTCCGCTGCTCGGACTGCATGCTTCAGGCACGCTTGGAGACCGAGGCCGTCGTCACAGGGGGTGCCTGGGGTAAGAGGAGATGAGGCGATTTGGCATGGCCGAAACCTGAGTGGACCCTCGCTCCTCCTCCCTACTTCCCTGACTCACTGCAACACCTTGGCAGCTGCTGAAGGCCACCTGGATGGCACCTTTAAATAGAAAAGCTCAGGGCTTCATCACCAGGTCCTGTAATGCATCCACAGGGCTCACGTGTGCAGGAAACCCGCTGCATCGGCCGGGTGGTGATGGGGGCTTGGCAAGCTCCGAGTGGATTGCCTGAAGGGCAAAAAGGAGAATGGAAGCTTAGAGCTGCAACAGAAATTGAGAGCTGAGCAATAACAACTGCTTCTCTCCACTGCTCACCTTGACTGCTGGTATCCAGGCTCACTTCCTAAAATGAAACACAAAGAACAGAGCTGTAACAGAGTCACCACATACACTTCTGCTGCAGAGACAAAGGGTGCCTCACCTGCTCAGGGAAAACCCCTCACCCGGGATGGGGCCCTCTGGCACAGATTTAATCCATCTGCATCTGAAAACAAAGTTAAGACAAGAGTCAAACTGTTGCAGGATAACTTCAGAGCTCCAGATATCTTGTGTCCATCTTCAAACCCCATCTAGAGTCCAGCTACACCCCACATTACAAACTCCAAGCCCCCGGGACTTCTCCTACTGCACCAGGCTATGCGGCAGGGCAGAGCAGCTCCGGCACAAATGTGTGCCGACACCCGTGACACAGGACAGGACGGGACAGACAATGGGCACAAGACACAGAAAGAAATCTCTTGGCAAGGAAAATGGCTGTGAGGACTGAGAGAATGCAAAAGGAGATGACCGAGGTGAAACTGATGGTGGGCGGATGAGGCTCAGAGAACCCGGGAGGAAGAAGATGCTGACGGAATGATTTATTCCAAGAACTGCAAAGATGGATGCCTGAGAATCCTACGGTCACAATCCTCTACCTAACCGCATACCCTTACAAGGCCTAACCTGCCATAATGGATCCTGGCAGGGCATAGATGTGCATACAGTTCAGAACAAGACCTGAAAAGACATCTGACTGGATGCTTCCAAAGAGAGAAGAGAGTCTGATGCCTCTCTGAGCTCCTGAGTCGAAAGTTCTATGGCACTGGTACCAGGACAAGGAATGCAGAGATCACAGATGCTAACAATGATGCCAGGGTTTCTGACAGGCCCCTCAAAGGCATAAGGTAAAGGACATGACACATCCAAACACACAGAATGCACAATAGACAAATGACACGATACACACCGGGACTGCTCTGCCCTGTGCACCTCGGTTCTGTCATCAAAAGTGACACTTTGCTTTTATGGGGCCTAAAGGGCCACTTCATGGACACCCCCATCTCCAAAGGGGACTCTAAAACGCCTCCCAGTGGGTCCCTACCCTGCACCCCTCTTTCATCCCCTCTGTGGGTCATAGCCCTCGACTTATCTCTCAGACATCTGGGGATGCAGGTCCGTGTCAGGTGCAAAAGAAGGTGGCCTCCATATCTGGGAAGTTCCTGCTGGCACTGCTGTTCAACAACTTCCTGTTCTTTCTTAGTCAGCTACATTAAAGAAAACCAAATATGAATGCATGATCTCCGCAGCACACTGGCCAAAACCCAGCATCTCTGCTACTCACCGTTCTCCTAAGAATGCCCAGCTCCTGGGGCCCGCACGCTTCGGCCGTGCTCGGAGGCTGACGCCGTGGATGGATTTTGCCCTGGATTTTATCCTTCTGCATCTGAAAGAAAGTGAGGACGAAAGTCAAAGGGCTGCAGGATAACGTCACAGCTCCAAACATCTTGGGTCTATCTAGAAATATCAGCTAGAGTCCGGCGACACCCCACAAAGTGCGAGTCCCCGGGACTTCTCCTACTGCACCAGGCTATGCGGCAGGGCAGAGCAGCTCCAGCACAAACGTGTGCTGACACCCGTGACACAGGACAGGACGGGACAGACAACGGGGACACAACAGGAACAGAAATCTCTTGGCAAGAAAATGGCTGTGAGGACTGAGAGGATGCAAAAGGAGATGACCGAGGTGAAACTGATGGTGGGCTGATGAGGCTCACAGAACCCTGGAGGAAGAAGCTGCTGACTGAATGATTTATTCCAAGAACTGCAAAGATGGATGCCTGAGAATCCTACGGTCAGAATCCTCTCCCTAACCTCACGTTCTTAAAAAGCCTAACCTGCCATAATGGATCCTGGCAGGGCATAGCTGTCCATACAGCTTAGAACAAGACCTGACCAGACATCTGACTGAATGCTTCCAAAGAGAGATGTAATACTGATGCCTGTCTGAGCTCCCAAGACAAAAGATCCATGGCCCAGGTGCCAGTCCAAGGAATGCAGAGATCATGGATGCTAAGAATGGTGCCAGGGTTTCTGACAGGCCCCTCAAAGGGCTAAGATAAGAGACATAACATATCCAAACAACACATAATACACAAAAGACAAGTGACACCATACACACCAGGACTGCTCTGCCCTGCTGCGCACCGCAGCACTGTGATCAAAAGTGAGAGTTGGCTTTTATGGGGCCTAAAGGGCCACGTCTCGGCTACGCTCATCTCCACAGCCAAACCCCCCCCCCCCCCCCAGCCCGCCCCCCCCCCCCCCCCCCTTCCCCCCACAAAGAGTCCCAACCCAGCACCCCACTTTCACCCCCTCTGTGGGTCATTGCCCTCGACTTATCTCTTGGACATCTGGGGATGCTGGTCCATGTCAGCTGCAAAGGAAGGCTGCCTCACCGGCTCGGAAGTTCCTGCTCTCACCAGGCTGGTGTCTTTTAGACAGCTCGATTAAAGAAAACCAAACATCAGTGCCTGATCTTGGCACCACATTGCCCACAGCCCCACCATTCTGCCGCTCACCGTTCCACTAAGAAGGCCCGGCTCCTCAGGTCACACTCTTCGGCTTTGCTCGGAGGCTGACTCCGTCGTCGTAGGGTACGCCTGGGTTAAGAGGACAGGAGGTGATGTGGCCTTGCTGAAACCTGAGCGGACCCTCGCTCCTCCTCCCTGCTTCCCCGACTCACCGCAACTCCTCGCTGCTTCCTGACAGCTACCCGGAAGACAGGGCTCACAAGGGCAGAAAATCCATCGGCCGGTTGGGGATGGGAGCTTGATGTGGGCCGAGTGGATTGCCTAAGACACAAAAACGAGAAGGGAGACTTAGACTTGCCCCGGGAATTGAGAATTCAGCAACAAGAAAGGCTACTTTTCACTGCTCACCTGGCCTTCTTGAACTTGACTGCTGAGATCCAGCTATACTTCCTAAAAATAAAGACAAAGAACAGTGCTGTAACAGGGTCACACTCGACACTCCCCCTGCACAGACAAATGGTGACTGACCTGCTTGTGGGAACCCCCTCAACCAGGACGGGGTTCTCTGCCATGGATACAATGCATCTGCACCTGAAAGAGTTAGAACATATGTCAAATACCTGCAGGATAACTCAAAAGCTGCAAACACCTTATGTCAACCTAGGAATAGCATCTAGACTCCAAGTACAGCCCACATTACAAATTTCAACTCCCCAGGGCTCTTCCTATTACACCAGGCTATGCGGCAGGGCAGAGCAGCTCTGGCACAAATGTGTGCTGACACCCGTGACACAGGACAGACGGGACATGACAAACAATGGGCACAAGACACAGACAAAAATCTCTGGGCAAGAAGGATGACTGCGAGGACTGAGAGAATATAAAAGGAGATGACCAAGGTAAAACTGATGGCAAGCTGACGAGGCGCAGAGAAACCTGGAGGAAGAAGATGCTAACTGAAGGATGTATTCCAAGAACTGCAAAGATGGATGCCACAGAATCCTCTACCTGTCCTCACATTCTTACAAGTCCTAGTCTGCCATAATAGAACCTTGCAGGATGGAGCTGTCCATACAGCTCAGAACAAGACCTGAAAAGACATCTGACTGGATGCTTCTAAAAAGAGATGCAATTCTGATACCTGTCTGAGCTCCTGAGTCAAAACTTCTACGGCATTGGTGCCAGGACAAGGAATGCAGAGATCACAGATGCTAACAATGATGCCAGGGTTTCTAACAGGCCCCTCAAAGGCCTAAGGTAAAGGACATGACACATCCAAACACACAGAATGCATAAAAGACAAATGACACGATACACACCGGGACTGCTCTGCCCTGCTCACCTCGGTTCTGTCATCAAAAGTGACACTTTGCTTTTATGGGGCCTAAAGGGCCACTTCATGGACACATCCATCTCCAAAGGGGACTCTAAAACGCCTCCCAGTGGGTCCCTACCCTGCACCCCTCTTTCATCCCCTCTGTGGGTCATAGCCCTCGACTTATCTCTCAGACATCTGGGGATGCAGGTCCGTGTCAGGTGCAAAAGAAGGTGGCCTCCATATCTGGGAAGTTCCTGCTGGCCCTGCTGTTCAACAACTTCCTGTTCTTTCTTAGTCAGCTACATTAAAGAAAACCAAATATCAAAGCATGATCTCCGCAGCACACTGGCCAAAACCCTCTGCTACTCACCGTCCTCCTAAGAATGCCCAGCGCCTGGGGCCGCACGCTTCGGCCGTGCTCGGAGGCTGACGCCGTGGATGGATTTTGCCCTGGATTTTATCCTTCTGTATCTGAAAGAAAGTGAGGACGAAAGTCAAAGGGCTGCAGGATAACGTCACAGCTCCAAACATCTTGGGTCTATCTAGAAATATCAGCTAGAGTCCGGCGACACCCCACAAAGTGCGAGTCCCCGGGACTTCTCCTACTGCACCAGGCTATGCGGCAGGGCAGAGCAGCTCCAGCACAAACGTGTGCTGACACCCGTGACACAGGACAGGACGGGACAGACAATGGGGACACAACAGGAACAGAAATCTCTTGGCAAGGAAAATGGCTGTGAGGACTGAGAGAATGCAAAAGGAGATGACCGAGGTGAAACTGATGGTGGGCTGATGAGGCTCACAGAACCCCGGAGGAAGAAGATGCTGACTGAATGATTTATTCCAAGAACTGCAAAGATGGATGCCTGAGAATCCTACGGTCAGAATCCTCTACCTAACCTCACGTTCTTACAAAGCCTAACCTGCCATAATGGATCCTGGCAGGGCATAGCTGTGCATACAGCTCAGAACAAGACCTGACAAGACATCTGACTGGATGCTTCCAAAGAGAGAAGAGAGTCTGATGCCTGTCTGAGCTCCCAAGACAAAAGATCCATGGCCCAGGTGCCAGTCCAAGGAATGCAGAGATCATGGATGCAAAGAATGGTGCCAAGGTTTCTCACAGGCCCCTCAAAGGGCTAAGATCCGACACATGACATATCCAAACAACACATAACACACAAGAGACAAGTGACAGGATACACACCGGGACTGCTCTGCCCTGCTGTGCACCTCAGCACTGTGATCAAAATGGCACTTTCCTTTTATGTCTCCTAAGGGGCCGCTCCATGGACACCCCCCACCTCCAAAGCAGACTCAAAAATCCCTCCCAGTAATTCCCAAACCAGCACCCTGCTTTCATCCCCTCTGTGGGTCATAGCCCTCTACTTATCTCTCAGGCATCTGGGGATGCTGGTCTCGGGTGCAAAGAAAGGCCACCTCGTCAGCTGGGAAGGTCCTGCTGGCACCAGGCTGGTGTGTCTTCCACAGCTAGATTAAAGAAAACCAAACACCAGTGCCTGATTGTGGCAGCCCACTGGCCAAAACCCCAGAAGTGTGCTGCTGACTGCTCTCCTATGAATGCTCCGCTGCTCAGGCTGCACGCTTCAGGCACGCTTGGAGACCGAGGCCGTCGTCACAGGGGGTGCCTGGGGTAAGAGGAGATGAGGAGATTTGTCATGGCTGAAACCTGAGTGGACCCTCGCTCCTCCTCCCTACTTCCCTGACTCACTGCAACACCTTGGCAGCTGCTGAAGGCCACCTGGATGGCACCTTTAAATAGAAAAGCTCAGGGCTTCATCACCAGGTCCTGTAATGCATCCACAGGGCTCACGTGTGCAGGAAACCCGCTGCATCGGCCGGGTGGTGACGGCGGCTTGGCATGCTCCGAGTCGATTGCCTGAAGGGCACAAAGGAGAATGGAAGCTTAGAGCTGCACCAGAAATTGAGAGCTGAGCAATAACAACTGCTTCTCTCCACTGCTCACCTTGACTGCTGGTATCCAGGCTCACTTCCTAAAATGAAACACAAAGAACAGAGCTGTAACAGAGTCACCACATACACTTCTGCTGCAGAGACAAAGGGTGCCTCACCTGCTCAGGGAAAACCCCTCACCCGGGATGGGGCCCTCTGGCACAGATTTAATCCATCTGAATCTGAAAAAAAGTTAAGACAAGAGTCAAACTGTTGCAGGATAACTTCAGAGCTCCAGATATCTTGTGTCCATCTTCAAACCCCATCTAGAGTCCAGCTACACCCCACATTACAAACTCCAAGCCCCCGGGACTTCTCCTACTGCACCAGGCTATGCGGCAGGGCAGAGCAGCTCCGGCACAAATGTGTGCTGACACCCGTGACACAGGACAGGACGGGACAGACAATGGGCACAAGACAGACAGAAAACTCTTGGCAAGGAAAATGGCTGTGAGGACTGAGAGAATGCAAAAGGAGATGACCGAGGTGAAACTGATGGTGAGCTGATGAGGCTCACAGAACCCTGGAGGAAGAAGATGCTGACGGAATGATTTATTCCAAGAACTGCAAAGATGAATGCCTGAGAATCCTACGGTCAGAATCCTCTCCCTAACCTCATACCCTTACAAGGCCTAACCTGCCATAATGGATCCTGGCAGTGCATAGCTGTGCATACAGCTCAGAACAAGACCTGACAAGACATCTGACTGGATGCTTCCAAAGAGAGAAGAGAGTCTGATGCCTGTCTGAGCTCTTGAGTCAAAACTTCTACGGCATTGGTGCCAGGACAAGGAATGCAGAGATCACAGATGCTAACAATGATGCCAGGGTTTCTGACAGGCCCCTCAAAGGCATAAGGTAAAGGACATGACACATCGAAACACACAGAACGCATGACACACAAGTGACACAATACACACTGGGACTGCTCTGCCCTGCTCACCTCGGTTCTGTCATCAAAAGTGACACTTTCCTTTCCTAAAGGGCCACTTCATGGACACCCCCATCTCCAAAGGGAACTCTAAAACCCCTCCCACTTGGTCCCTGCCCTGCGCCCCACTTTCACCCCCTCTGTGGGTCTTAGCCCTCTACTTATCTCCTGGATGTCTGGGGATGCAGGTCCGTGTCAGGTGCAAAAGAAGGTGGCCTCGATATCTGGGAAGTTCCTGCTGGCGCTGCTGTTCTACAACTTCCTGTTCTTTCTTAGTCAGCTACATTAAAGAAAACCAAATATGAATGCATGATCTCCGCAGCACACTGGCCAAAACCCAGCCATTCCGCTACTCACCGTCCTCCTAAGAATGCCCGGCGCCTGGGCCCGCACGCTTTGGCTGTGCTCGGAGGCTGACGCCATGGATGGATTTTGCCCTGGATTTTATCCTTCTGCATCTGAAAGAAAGTGAGGACAAAATTCAAAGGGCTGCAGGATAACTTCACAGCTCCAAACATCTTGCGTCTCTCTAGGAACATCATCTAGAGCCTGGCAACACCCCACAAAGTGCGAGTCCCCGGGACTTCTCCTGTTCCAGCAGGCTATGCGGCAGGGCAGAACAGCTCCGGCACAAACGTGTGCAGACACCCGTGACACAGAACGTGACAAACAGGGGGACGATAAACACGACACATTATGCTCTTGGTGAGGGCCTCGAGGGGAAAAGGGGGAGATATCTGACCAAAGGGACCCCAAAGGCACACTAGGTAACACGGTACACTGGACGACACGACATGGACCGGAACTGTTCTGCGCCGCCCGCCTGAAAGCTGCCATCAAAAGTAGAGCTTCTCCCTTCAGCTGTCCCAAGAGGCCCCTTGGAGAAGATTGCTTTTCCCTCTGCTAATTTTTAAATCTGTCCCAAGTACTCCCAACCCGCTACTCTCCCATTGTCCCGTCTCCAGGCTGTGGCCCCCGACTTATCTTTTGGATGATTGGTGATGTGGATCCACGTTGCACCTGAAAGGAGTCTGCCTTGGAGGGGCCCGTGAATGCCTGTTAGCCTCTTGGTCAGCTACAATAAAGAAAATCAAAACCAAAGGAGGAGAACAGAGTTATGTGGGCCAAATCCCAGAAAGTCAGCTACTTGCCCTCTCCTGAATGTGCCTGGCTCCTTCAGGCTCCAGTTTCATCCCGATTCCAAGGCTGTGGCCTTTATTAGGAGTGGACCTGGGTAAGAGAAAGGCAAAGCTAAATGGCATTCCTGTGAGTGCAGTGGATGACCTTGTGCGCTGTGAGACATGGGAATGCCTCTGCTAGGCTTCTGAAAAGCCTTGTGGGGGGCCCTCAAATAAACACCCTTTCTCACCCTGCTGCCTGCAAACCCCCCTGCCCCCACAATAACCCCTAACTGGATACCTGCTCTCCTAACCACAATCCTCAACTCACCTGAAGCCTCAGTCTCAAACATCGCTTCTGACACTGTGCAGATGCCTCTTGTGACACGATGCATCTGCTGAAAGAACTGCTATACTTGACACAACCTGGAGTCTCTGGAAGCTGCGCTCCTCCTAATAAAAATACAAAGCAAAATAAGAACAAAACCAGAAATTACAAATGTGCTTTACCACCCCTAAACACAAAACCCAAAATCATGAACTTAAATACTCCCTGTATTCCATGCTGTTTCCTTCACAGTATCTTCCAAGCCTCTGTTGCTTTAGATGCCCAGAAACACCTGCTGAAAACAAGCTGGGATAAGCTGAAAGAGCCTCTCCGCTGAAATGAGAGGAGAGCTCTTATCCCAGCACATCCCAGAGAGGGAATGGAGCCCCTCAACAGAGGCTGGGGTTAATATACCCCTGATTGTGCCCGCCTCTCGTTCCCATGGCACCCGGGAAAAGGGAGGAGGCAAATCCCACCAGGTATAAAAGCCCTCAGAGCAGCTGCAGCTGTTTGGCTCCTCTGACTCAAATTCAAGGTGAGTAAAGGGCTTGTTGTATAAGAAAACTCTTCAGAAAAATAACAGCGCTTTCTTTTTTGCAACAACTACTTGGAGCAGAAGAACAGAAAGCTGGTAAGACATAAAACTTTGTGTTTAGGTAGCACAGCTAGATAAATTGGGTAATTTGCTGTTAACTTACATAATTATTCTGTGTTTAACAAAAGCCATCTAAAAAATTAACACCCCAAACTCCAGCAGCCGAGCTGGCCCTACAAAATCTGTATGTTTATACATACAGCAAACAAAACCAAAATCCCAGTAATACCTATCAGATGTCTATTAAAGAAACCTATTGAAATTAATCCTACCTCAAATACAAACCAACCCGTCCAGAAAGTGAGCTTCACTCAAAAAACAATTTACACAGAGTTAATAATACCAAGAAATAAAACAACACACCATATACCACCAATGAATATAATAGTAAAGGGAAATAAACCCATATTTATTTCTTTTTTTTTTAACTAACTTCCTTTATTAGCTAGAATAAAAGATTTTGCCAGGACTGTAACAACAACTTATTTTTCTTGTCCTTCTGACATGTCCCTTCTCATTCCCAAATTCCTTACAACTTCTGAGTTTAAATCCAAGCAAAAAGCAAAATTCGTGCACTTGTGTGTTCGATGCCCCTGTCAGATTCTCTGTTTCACTCCACATCTTCTTACACTTTCAGTCTTCACGCTGTCCTGCTCTGATGAGTTTGACGCAAGGATGGGCACATGTTAATAGAGGATTTCCCTCCCTCCCCAAAGCTGGTTTCCTTAGCACATTTCAATCAATCCCAAGCCTGCAATGATGCACGCTCCCTTCGAGACTCACAGCAAGCATGCAGCTGCTCAGGCTTACTTGGCTCCAGGGCTCTGTGCCTTAGATAGCTGAGAAAACTTCTGAGGAGTCTCTGTTCCAATAAATTGGAATGCAAACTCAGCTCCATCTCAGAGCCTCAGTGTCCCGGCCAGCCCCTTCCTCGCTTCCCTGTGTCACAATGACATCCGGGCAGAAGGATGCAAAGCAGGTTTTTGTCTTTTCTCTTGAGAGCCAATAGGTAAAATATTTAGGCTTTGAAATAACTCATTACCCTCTCTTTGAACTCTCCCAAGGACAGTTTTAAAGAAAAGACAGAAGATTGCTGCTAAATCCATATGGGATAAGGAGGAAAGCAGCAAGGATCCAAGGCCAGCAGCGTGGTCAGGCAGTGTCATGTCCCTGCCACCTTGTGACAAGGCACGCAGCTGCAAAGCTCCAAAGCCTGCAAGCCCTGGAGCTGCCACACGGATGGACCTGGTTCCCTTCCCGGGTGCCCAGAGGGAAACCTTAGGGCAGGCGTCCACCCCGAGGGTGCACCCGGAGGCCCGGGCAGGGATGGAGTCACTGACTGCTCTCTGGGGACGAGACCCTCCCCGCAGGTGACACTGGCTTGTCCTCTCCCTGTGGGACAGGGACCTCCAGGGTCTATGACCAGCCTCATGTTGTCAGCGTCCAGATGCTGTGTTAGAGCGAGAGGGGTCAAGGCTTTCCAGAACCACAGGATCCTTTAGGTTGGAAAAGCCTTCTAAGGTCATCGAGCCCAGCTGCTGCCCCAGCACTGCCAAGCTCCCCCCAAAATCAGGTCCCTAAACACCACATCTTGACATCCTTTAAATGTCTCCAGGCATGGGGACTGCCCTGGGCAGCCTGCTCCTCTGCCTGATCACCCTTTCAGTGAAGAAATTGTTCCTCAACACCAATCTAAGCTTTCCCTGCTGCAACTTGAGCCCATTTCCTTTTGCCATGTCACTTCTCGCTGGGGAGATCTCGGGACTTAAACCTTACCTGCTTGTTCCCTAGGAGGTCTCTGGCTTGGCCAGGTGAGAGAAGAAACACTCCCACCGCAGGAATGGGAGCTCAGGAGGTCCCACACCAAGGCCGGGGGAGCAGCAGTCCTCACCAGGGCTCGCATGTCAGTTCTCAGAGATTGGCTCTGCTTTTCTTCCGGGGCAGATCTCTGCTCAGTGCTTCAAAACTGGCTGTTTTGAGGAGAGGGGAAAAACAGGTTAGCCCAGTTTTTTATCCAGACTTATCTGATGTCTTTGCCTGCTTTGCCTCTTCCTGACTTCCTTCTGCTAAGAAAACAGCTGTCTTTGGACTTCTAGGGGGAACTTTGCTGAACGTCCTTCACCCTCCCCGCCATTTACAGACCCCGCCCCGCCCGCCGCTCGCTCCCGCCCGCCGCTCGCTCCCGCCCCTCGCCCTTCCCTCGCTCGGCAGCCGCGTCCTTCCCCCGCCCCCGGCACCCCGCGGCGAGGGGCAGGGGGCTGGCTCGGGGGGCTGCAGTACCGCTCTGTGGCCACAGGGCGGCAGACTCACAGTGATATGCGATTTTCCCGCCCTTTTGGCCACCATTTCGAGAAGGTCAAGCTAATCCGTGACATCCGCAACACGCCACTCCCAACATGGCGGCCTCTCGGTTGCCTGTCGGCGCGGGGCTGCAGTACCACGCTCTGCCCACAAGGCGGCAGCACTGCCGCGCGGCCGTGGCCGGGGGCGCCGCGCGGCTGCGGCCGGGGAAGGCGGCCGAAAAGAACAGAGGCCGTCCCCGCCAAAAACTCCTCTGAAATAAGTGCCAAAAACCCGCCTCTTAGCCAACAAGAACAAAACAAGCCCCCCTTCCTGAAAACCAGATTGAAAGAAATTTTATCTTTCTATTTTTAGTATTTATATGCACATGCATATTTATAGTGGACATTGATGTATTATGTAATTTATATAATATATTATGTCTATTCCTGTTATTTATATTTATTGATCTTTTGTGTTTTCATAAATATCCTTATATATTGATTGCATACTTCGATATTTAAAACTACATTTCTATAATACTTTAAGATTATTTATAATAAAAATCCCGTCTCTAGCTAAAAAAATACAAAATACCCTTTTCTTTTAAACTATATTGAAAGATTTTCTTATTTACAGCTTCCATAACAACATTCACATTTATATTTATAGTTTATATTCATGCATTATTTTAATAATTGTATATCATATGTATAAAATTCAAATAATATAGATAAATTATTTTTATATTATGTACCATATCTACTGCTACAACATATTTTTTCATATATTTTTAATTTTTATATTAGTCTTTATGAACTGATGATAAATTTCTATACGTAGATTTCTATCTTTCTATTATTTGTATTTATTATATTTATACTAAAACCCCTGCTTTTGCCAAATAACATACAAAACCATCCTTTATTTTAAGCTACTTAAAACCTATTTTTATATTTATATTTATCATATCTAAATTTTGTTATAGGTTATATCATATGGATGTACCATATTTATATCCATTTTATATCTATTTCCTATAATAGATTATAACAGATATATGCAGTATTACTTGTATTATGTATTGTATCAATTCATGTTATTTTATATTTACAATTATTTAATTATTTTTACATATCTGCATATATTTGCAATACATTCATATATTTATAATTTGTTTGGGCTATGTTTATATTTATAATGTCTGTTTATATATCTATAAACATACACAATACTCTATTAAAAATATAATATCTTATTGTAATATAGAATGACTTACGTTACATGTTAAATTTTAAAAATAGACCGAATATATAAAAGACTTGTTTATTCCCATTTCTACACGTATATTGGTTTTGTTTACATATACTTATAGTTATAATTGTACATTTAAAATCCAATTCCTAAATAAAATGACAAAACAAACAGCATCAAATTCCCATCAATATCTCCCAAAAACATTAAGATACCTCCACCAGCCAAACAACTGCCAGCAAACAAAAATACACAACAGTCTTTGAGGTCACAATTCTCATCACATCAGAAAAATGGAAAGATAATAAAAGAAAACCCCATAGAAACACACACAGCAAATCGCAAAAACTACTAAAAAAAAAAATCAAACCAACTTACTAAACGCCAAACACTGCCACTCACCCTGATTTTCCTAAACAAAATAACCAAAATTCTACCTCTACACTAACTCAAAGAATAACCAATACTCTGTAAAAATCACTTTAAAACCCGAATTAATTAACGAAATAGAAAAAAAAACTCAACCACTAAAAAATAAGAAAATAACTACCCAAAATTACAACAAAAACATTATTCTATACTGAATAAACGCATAGTGCCCCAATCTATCAAAATAAAATATCACCTAGAAATAAACACAAAGCCTAAAGAGAAACGTAACCATAAACAATATCTCCACAATGATCCGTAACAATAAAATATACACTACAATCAAACAAACCAAAAAGCAAAAGCCCTGGAAGAAATAAACAAAAACGCAACTATAAATATTAAAAACCCCGCTGCTATTAACGACATGACGCTGCCTCAAGCCCACCAAAACAAACACTACACACTCACGCTAATAAAAGCCACCACAACAGAATTAAAATCCTGACCGCTGCTTCCCGCTACGACCCGTAAAAACCATTGCACGCCTTTAAAAACGTAACACGCCGGCAAAACAAACAAACAAACAAAAAAATCCGAGTACAAAACTCAATCCAAACAAACCTTTATCATCCCCACCGGATCCGAGAACCACAGCAGTCAGGACGAACCCCGTATCCCTGAGCGCGCACCCGCTGCACACCGAGCCAAGCGATGCGATCGGTCCCCACGAAGCGCCTCCGAGCCGCGGCACCCGAGGGCTTTCAGCGGCCGAACCCCGCGCTGCCGGCCCCGGACGGAGCGCGGCTCCCGGCGGGGAAAGCGGCTCCACCGGCGGCTCCTCCGGCGCGCGGGGCCGGCGCCGCCCCGGAGAGCCCCGCCCGCTCCCCCCTGCCCGGCGGCGCCCGAGCCCCGCGCCCGGAGCGGACGGAGCGGCCGGCACCGCCCGGGCCGGCGCAGCAGCGCCCGCGCCGCCTCTGTCGCCCTCGGCCGGCCCGGCCCGGCTCCCCTCGGCTCCGCACGGCTCGCACCGGCGCGGCTCCGGCCCTGCCGCGCCAAATTCCCCGCCCGCCTCGGCAGCTGCCCGGCCCGTGCCAGGAGCGCTCCGGAGCGGGAACGGGCCGGGCCGGGCCACGGGCACCAGAAGCGCCCTCAAATGCGGCGGCACAGCCCGACTGCGGCCCCGGCGACGCTGCCGCAGCTGCAGGCTCCTGCAACTGAACCCCGAAACTGAGGCCGCAGCCGGGGCTGGCCGCGCTCCAACAAGGGCAAAGAAATGCGCTCTCCCCTTCAATTTCATCCCCTATGAGAGCAGAAAAGAAGGGGTGCTCCTCAACTGAAAGCCTTCAAATGATGGGGAAAGGGGGATTTTGACCTCAGTTCAAACCCTTCAAAAGGAGGGACACCAGGGCTGCCCCCTCAATTTAAGCCTTAGGATGATGAAAATGGGGTGGCTGCCTTCAAATCAAACCCATAATAGCGCAACAATAATTTCCTCATTCCCCCTAAAATAGAACGCAGGGATTCCCTGTCACCCCTGGGATACCCCTAACAGCCTGGAAAAGGCAGCTTTTCCTTCCATCAACACTTAAAACCACAAGCGAAGGGGGATCCCCCCCCCCCCCCCCAGTTCAAACACAGACAATAATAGAAGAGTAGCTGCTTCACTCTCCTTAATTTTTTTGTCTTCACAAGCTCCGTTTTTGTTCCTGGGGCACCGGGGAGGGACTGGCAAGATGAAATTGAAAATGGAAAGGACAAAAGTCCCCGCTCCAAATCCACACGGGCTCACCTGTTCGGCTGCTGCTTCCCGGCACAAAGATTCGTCCCTCGGCACCTCCTTTAAGCGATGCTCCACGTATCCAAGCGCGTATCCCGGTGTCCCCCCAGGCGCTGGGAGAAACTCTCGCAGTCCTTCCACGAGACAGCCCCGGGAGCCCCCATAAACCCCTCTATCCAGCAGCTCCATGTACAAGGGAGCTGAGGCAAACCACCTAAAATAGCCCCTGGCAGGAGCGGCCCCTCATCATCCTCACACTCACACCTGGGGTGCTCCGAGCCCCCATCATCCTCACACTCACACCTGGGGTGCTCCGAGCCCCCATCATCCTCACACTCACACCTGGGGTGCGCCGAGCCCCCATCATCCTCACACTCACACCTGGCGCTGTCGCCGCTCTCCAACAGCGCCTCTCCCCGTCCAGCACACAGCCCGCTTCTCACAGACACAGAGCAAACAGGAATCTGCTACGGGCGTTGCCTTCTCTTAGTCCGTCTAGGTTGCACAATTCAAACACGTACGGGCGCTGATCGCTTTGAGGGAAAGCTTTCCAGTGCAGAAAGCTGTCATTCTGGTAGCACACTTTGATGCACCTTCAGAAAAAGCAGAATCAGCGCCAACTCCTAAGACCCCTGCTGAGGAACCCAGCCCTCCTTGGGACACCCAATGCAGCAGACCTCGAAAAACGAGGGCAAAAGTCAAGCTTGGAGTGGAAAAAGAGAATAGACCAGCCTTTGAAAAAAGCCTTCACACAGCCACAGCGGGAACCAGTCACATTTATTCTTTCCCTGCTCTCCGGAATGACATAAATATAAAGTAAAGAAACCACACGAAACACAAGGCAGAGCTGGGATTTTACAGGTCTTCCTTTTGGCACTCTGGATGACAAGCGCCTCTTCCGAGACTGGGACACGATTTGGGGACTGGCAGAGAACGGAGGCAAAAGGTGCCAGAGAGCCCTTTCTATTGCCTTCAGCCCCTGCAGCTGTTCTGATGGCTTCAGGGCACAGCTTGGTCCATTCCTAGATAAAAACGCGAGGGCAATAGCTTCAAAACCACTACCCATCTCCAGTCGGAGTTTCCCGCATTCCTGTAAACAAATGAGTGGATAGGGAAAGGGTTTCTCCCCAAAGGAATTTAAGAGACAAATTCCTGTTCTTTACCAATACCTATACAACCGACTGCCTGGACAGGTTTTAGCATTCTACAGCCGCCCCTCCCCGTCAATTTTGCGGCGGCTTTGGGTCCCTCTGGGGGACGGCACCCAGCGTGCCCCCCCTCGCCCGCCACCCCTCTGCTCCTGCCCCGCAGCGGGGCTCCCTCGGGGTGCCCCCAAGGGCATCAGAGCCCCGAGTCTTCAGCCCCTTTTCCTCAGCCCCAAAGAAGGCGCAGAACGAGTCCGACTGCCCCGGACAACAGCGCGGCGCTTCCTCCGAGCCCTTTCCACACGTCCATCGCCCCAGACAGGGATTCTGCTGCAACAAGCAAGGGCTGGGGGGGCAGCTCCCAGAAGGGTCGAGGCTCCTCCCCAGCCTCGCTGTCACGGGCCAGGGGCAGCGAGAGGGAGCGGCAGAGGCGGCGGGGCCGGCGCGGCACAGGGCGGGGGCCGCTCTCAGCGCGATGCCGGGAAAGCCGCGGCTCCGGCGCTGTCGGGCGGGGCCTTTGACCGGCACCGGGGGATCCGCCGAGAGCCTCCGGCCCCGCGCGGGGACTCCTGCGAGGGCCGGGGGGCGCCGGGCTCCGGCCCTCGGGGCTTTATTCTCCGGCACCCCGAGCCCCGCGGCTGCGGGCCAAAGAAGGAAAGGGGGCACGGGCAGAGAGGAGCGAGAGCAGGCCACGAGAAAGGGCAGGGAGGGAGGGAGGGCGGGCTGCGGAGGAAGGCGGGACGGGAAGGGAAAGCCCGGGAGGGGGGTACAGGGAGGGTGAACACAGGAGGGAGAGAGGGGGAACAGAAGGGAGTAGCGGGGTAGGGGCAGGACAGGAAGGAGCCGGGCTTGTGGGGGGAGAGGGAATGGGGGAAAGGGAGCGAGAGAAGGCGAATACGGGGAGAAGGAAGGAGGGGGAGAGAGAGGGACGGGACGGGAAGCCTCACAGAGCCCCGGCGGCGCCCCGAGCCCGGCCCGCGGTGCTGGTAATAAAAATAAACCAAATCTGATATCAATGTCTTTAAAAGCCATTCAAGCTTTTTAAACCCCAGAAGACCATCCTGATTCCTGAGTCCAGACTTCCTCTGTCTCCTCGTTCTTTGCACTCACACCCCGTTGTGGGAAGCTCTGCAGCCTTTTTGTCCTGTCCTATATCGGAGAGAGGATGGATACCAAGGGCACACACGTGCACAATCAGTCTGCTTCTTCAAAAAGATAAAAATGCCTGTAATAAAAATTACATAAGTAGTACTGTCTCTCAAACTGTTCAAGGAAAGGGAAACTGGAGCTTGAATGTCCCTCTGAGAGATGGTGAATAAAATCTTCCCCCTGAGTTTGGACACAGGAATAAAATCCTGATTTCTGTGCCCAACCAAGGCAGGTCTGTATGAGAACAGCTCAGGAGGCTTGCAGGGCTCACGGTGATGAGGACAGAGCACAGAAGAACGTTACAGATCAATGTCAGTCCCCTGAATTATTGCCCTGATGGAGCCCAATCTTTTTGCAAAGAGACACAAGAGTTTCTCCCCCTTGTTTCCGAGCATCCGGGTCACCCTGTAACTCACAATCTGCGCCAGTGCACACCAGTCTGGCGTGGGTGAGTAACAGATCCGGCTGCTGTGCTCCCAGACACGTGTCCCCGATGTAAATGGAAGTCAGGAACACAGAAACAGCTGTGGGAGAAAGGGGAGACAAGTCAGAGCAGACATTGTTCTATTTCCCCACAGCATTCCCAAGCCAAGCTGCTCGGTGCCTCCAGGACTGTGTTTTAAAAGAGTTCCCCAGCTCTTTCCTAGCTGGAAAATCTGGAGTGGCTCTGCCTGTGCAAAGGCACAGACACACTCCCGGCTCCCAGGAATGAACAAAGCAGTTTCCTGTTCAATACAGCAGTTTGAAATCTGCCCTGGCAGATGCTCTCACTGACCAGCAGCGGGGATCAGCATCCAGGCCCACGTGGAGTTGGGGTTTTTGCAGACTATGTTCCCTCTTGGAATTCTATTTCTTTTAAACCTTTTGTTCCATTTTAGTCCCTGAAAGGAAGTTTCTCAGAGGGAGTGGGAGTGTTGCAGTGCCAGAAAAGTTCCCAGTGTGACCCCGCTCTGTGCTGCCCACCCCTGCCCCATCCCACCAGACACAGCTCCTGCTCTGGACAGCCACGAGCCTGGCTGGACACGGGAGAGCCGATTCCATGGATTACAGCAGCCCTGGAATCTCCTCGTTTCTCCCACCACCGCCTCCTAACACGAGCGATAAGAACAAGACAACTCACCCGTCTCGCGCGCATCCTCGTCCAGCGCTGCCGATGGCCACAGAGATGTCACCGGCCCGTGGAAGGGGCTGGGCGGGCCCTGCTGCTCCATGAGCTGCAGCATGATGGAGCTGAGCCCACGGAGCTGCCGGCAGAGCCCGCCTGAGGAGCTGCTGGCCTGGCAGAGCCGGCTGTGCAGCTGGAAGAGGCCGTTCCTCAGCGTCCCATCCCCGAGCACCTCCTGCACGGCCTCTGGCTGTGGCAGGACACGGCTCTGCAGCCACCTCAGCGCTGGGGACACGTCCTGCTCCCCGAGGGGGCTCTGCCCAGCCAGGGACCTCACCGGCAGCTTGGTGACAACGGGAATGGAGGCACAGGTGACAGCCGCTGCCTCGCCCCCAGCCTCACCGGCCCTAGGGGCGTCCCCTCCCTGTGCGCAGGGTGGTGCTGGCAAACCAGGCTCCCAAGGGGCAAGGATGGAATTCAGGTGCTCTCTGCATTTCCCCAGCTCAGACTGCCATGTCTGCAGCAGCATCATCTGCTCCCACCTCGCTCCTTTTCCCGGTGTGACCATACACAGGACATGAGGCTTGAGCTTTGCTCTTGTCTTTGATATTTTCTGTAACATAACCACCAAAAAAACAAACATCAGACACTCCAAAGGATTTTCCTAGCACAAAATGGTGCAAGTGAGGTGCTCTCTTGTGTGGATTCAGTCGTTACAAGTCCTGGCTTTTTTTCCTTTCTTCAAAACTGGTGACAGCAAGAGATGCCAACTATTACCTTTCTCTTGCTCTATTTATTTATTGGTTTTATTTACACATCACTTTCAGACCCCCATCCACGCTCAGAAGGATTCACGCCTTTGAGCACAAAGCCTCCAGGCACTGCTTTTTCTCTTAAGATTTCATTAAAGAATACTCTTTTTCAAAGCCTAACTCAAAGCCTGATTTGCCACTAAGTTTCACTTTAAAGCTCTCTCCCTTCATAAACCGTGTTTCTCCAAAGCTTCCAAATTGTGGTAAGGCTCAAAACCACCACAAGGAAGATGTGAAAAATGCCCTTCCATGTCCTTTCCTCTTCCCTCAAGGTCCATCAGTCTGACAGAAGGCATTGGCCCTACTGCCAGAGAAGTCTGCCTCACCTGAGCTGCTGCTCTGTAACAGCCCCAACAAAACAAACCTTCCTTGAGGCATTTCAGCACTTACTGAGCAATTCTTTGTGTTGGTACTTCTGGGCCAGGGCCTGCAGATCCTGCTGCAGCTGCAGGTCTGCGCTGACAAGGCTCCACCTGTGCAGCAGCAGCTCCCTGCTGGAGAGGACGCTGGCATTGACCGTCAATCGCCTCATGTCCCTGAAAGCCTCCACAACGCCAGCACGGTATTCCAGCACGGAGCTCAGGGTGCTGAACAGCTCAGTCAGCTTGGCCAGGTCCATGTTAGTCCTGGCAAAAGGAAACACAAGTGACATGCATGCTAATTCATCAGCACAGCTCTAATCCCTGCTGTCAGAAGGGCCAGGAGTTAAGGACAAAGGACTCAACAGCAACTGTGCAGCACATTTTACTTTACTGTATTCAAACACTTAAATCCTCCTGTCAAAGAAGTCTCATCCAAATTCACTACTCAACACACAAACTGAAGGTGAAAAAAGCCATCCAGCAGAGATACAGAAATCCTCCTGGCCATAATAAAGTTCCAACTAGGCAGAGGATGAAATGCAAACCAGCTAAACACAAAACAAAGCAAAGCACTTACCGAATATGTTTGATTAACGCCACCAAAACACACAGAAATTCATTTACAAGCTGAATAGGAAGAAGTTTCCTGTTCTCCTGGGATGGATTCTTGTTTTGTCTCTTGTCTCCTAAATTTGTTAGCCACAGCGTGTGGACTAAGGAAATAATTCTATGTATCACCTTGTTCTCCAGAAACCTGAAAAACAAAACCAAACAAAAAAAGAAAAAGAAAAAAAGAAAACCACATTTTAAAGGCAGATCCTCACCAGCAGCTGGCCCATCACCTCCAGGGGACCATATTCCAGTGCACTTTTGGTGCATTGCCTGAGCCTGTCGGGGCACTCCGTGCATGCACAAGAGATGTTGGTGTGAGGGAGAGGCAAGGGGAGCAGGAATGTTCTAGACAGCTCAGATCCATCGCTGCGCCGCTTCCCGTGCGGCAGCTCCCGTGACAGGAGGTGAACTGAGGCTGCTTGAAATGGAAAAGGCAAAGACACCAGCACAAGGTGCCATTTTGCTTTTCCAGATTTTCAGGGAAGTGACCCCAAATCACAAAGCTCCCCCAGCATCCTCCCTCCCAGCCCAGCCTGAAAGCAGCTGGGTGCTGTTCTCAGAAACACAAGGGACAGCTCAGAGTGCAGCAAGTTCTGCCAGCACAGCCCTTGGTGCCCCTGTCTGGGAGCTGCTCCTTCCCTTCCTCTCAGCACCGGGGAGCCCAAACCAGGAGCTTTGTGTTCAGGTCTGGACTCCCCAGAAAATGGAGACACTGGGGAGAGTCCAGCTTAGGCTCCCAAAAATGGTGAAGGGACTGGAACATCTCTCCTGTGAGGAATGGCTGGGGGAGCTGGGACTGCTCAGACTGAAGAGAAGGCTCAGGGGCATTTTATTAATGCATATGAGCACCTGAGAGTGCAAAGATGATGGTGTCAAGCTCCTCCCAGGAGCACCTGGGGGCAGGAGCAGAGGCACTGGGCAAAAAGTGAACCACAGGAACACTCTGAGCATCAGGAAACACTTTCTGACTTGAGCACCCACACAGGCTGCCCTAAGGGGTTCTGGAGTCCCCATCCTTGGAGATGTTCAGAAGCTGTGCGAATGTGGACCTGGGTACCCGGGTTTAGGCAGAGGAATCAGCCAAGATGATTTACAGAGATCCCTTCCAACCCCAGCCACTCTGTGATCCTGGGACAGCCAAGTCAAACTGTTCAACCTTCTAGCAGCAGGGGCAGCCTCTGTGCTGAACTGTGCTCTCAGGCAATTCTAACAGCCTGAAGAACTGAACAAAGAAAAGGTGAGCAGTAAATACAAGTGAGATTCTGCTGAAGTTAAGGGTGGGATCAGGGTTTCACACCACTCATTCCTACAGAGATAAGAAGCTGTAACTCCACCTGCTTTGCCTACCATGCTGCTCAGCAACTTCTGTCTCGGTCATTGCCTTCACAGTGGAGGCATCACCTTCCTTTTTCTCTGCTGGGCCGCTGTTGTTTTCTCTCTCTTGCTTCAGAAGGGACTGCCAGACAGCCACTATGCTGGTCATGTCTGGCAAAACCTAAAAGCAAGCAGGGAAAATTGCAACAGCTCTCAGTGCCAGACAGACACAATGCTGGTCATGTCTGGTAAAACCTAAAAACAAACAGGGTAAATTGCTTTGTGAAGCTCCTGTGATAAATACATCCCCAAACACCCAACAGGAAGATCTGCAGCTCTTCACAAAGGTTGGAATTGACCTTGTGTGCAATCAGAGAATTACCTCAAATCAAGCGCTGCACTTCCACTTGTGCCTAAAGTAAGTACTGGAAAGAACATTTTATTGAAAAGGCTTCCTGTGAAAAATTTGTTCGGTTCTTCTTCCTCATGGCATATTTTCAACTCAAGTGCTCTCTTGTCCAGTTACTTGTGAGTAACCTCTGCTGGCTACATTGACTTGAAGCAGGAAGAGACCTTGCTTCCTGCTCCTGGAAATCATTTGCAGCACCACAGCCATTCATGCTGCAGCTCTGTCTCCCCACAGAACTGCATCTGCGTTCCCATCAGACAGACACGTCAGGAAGTGCAGGCTCCTCCCTCACCATTTAACCCAGAGCCTCCCCAGGTACCATCCCCTGGCCCCTCAGCTGCACCACTCCAGGACAAAGTACAGGGAGAGCAGCTGTCTGCTGCAATTGTCTCTTTCTTCCTACCTTCCTGACAGCTTCTCTGTAGAGCTGCACAAACTCCTGCACTGCTGGCAGCGCGTACATCTGTGACCTCTGCCAGGTTTCCTCGGACAAGCAGTGCTGAATGTTCCTCAGGGCTCTTCTCAGCACCACGGACACCAGGGATAGGATGATTTGCTTCACCTCTGTGCTGGGCAGCTAAAAGAAGGAAGTGAATTAATGACATTTCAGTGATTCCTGTTGTGCTATGCACAGAATCCATACTCTGAAAGTGTGCTAAAATTGGTCACTGAATTACTTATTTTCTAGATCTTAGCTAGCAGTAAAAAATCCATAGGTTTTCAGATTCCCAGCCTAAAACACCAGCGGACAGAGGCAGAACTGGTGCTTGTGAAAGGCACCTGGAATCAGTATCAGTGATTTTAATTCATTTTCCAGTGCTTCACCGAGCCAGATTTATGCTGAGGCAGACAACATAAACCACGAGTAATTAACCAACTTAAGAAATGTCTTGAATGATCAGACACTAAAATGAAACAGTACAAACTAGGACAGAAGAGTCACTGAAATACCACAGACTGCTCTTAAAAGTCACTGAAATAGACTGCTCTTACATTTAGCCCTTGCGTGAACATTGTTCTACTGCACGCTGCAGGGACTGTTGTTACCATCACCACAGAGAGCAATCTGGGAAGAGGAATAAATTCTGAACTCTTAAAAGCATTGGAGATCTCTGGTTGAGCCTCGAAGATCTGAAAGAAAAGAAACAAAACTTTAAGCCCATTGATACAGTTCTGGAGATGACAGCTTCTTCTAGGAAGCATTTCACAGAAGGATTTTGACTTGACAGAAGTAATGGCAACGTTAAATGTCAATTTTTATGCAAAAATGCTACAGAGCATCCTCCAGACTCCTACTCAACTAAATGGACCCCCTGTATGCAACCAGCATCCCTGCTAAAGGCCATCCCTTTTCAAGAGATTCCAGATCCTACTTGCCCATTTTAGGCTAAACAAAGAGGCAGCAGAACACTCACAAAGGACAAAAGGTTTTCTAGTTGAGCTTCGATGTCGCTGCATCTCAAAAAATATGTCCCCGATGTGACGTTTTCCACTGTTTCTTACATCAATTCCTTCTTTACCAGTTTAGTTTAAATGTTTATAGAGCCTCCTGCCCTGAGCATGGCTTTTTACCATCACCCACACTCTCACCTTCTTGAGTAACTTCACGTTATCCATCCAAGCAGACTTCACTCTAGGAACAAAGGAATACTGGCTCTCCTTGAAGTATCTGTTCAATAAATCTGGGCACACTTTGAGAATATTCACCACGAGATCAGCAACCATTTCATCTTCTGTTGCAGTTTTTAAACCAAGCAGGAAGTGCAGCAGTACCACATTTCCTCCCCTGTTGAAGACAAAAAAAAAATTATTTTGAATAAGAAATCCTTATTTTGATACTTTATATAGGATGTGAACTCTGCAGCTTCTCTAACTGTTAATTGAAGGCAAAACTATTAATTGAAGGCAAGATCTCTCACCCTCCTGGCAAATTTCTGAGTTTACGCTCAAAGAAGTAAGAAATTAATTCAGCTCCACATTTTCTGCGTGACAAGCAGTGAATTAACACCACGCATTTCAGGGCAGACACGATAACTGGTGAGGTCTCTTTTGCTTCTAGCAAAGACCCCCTGTACAATCCCAGCTGCCCAGTGACTCACTTGCCAGAAGTGCCAAGACTTGGGTCATAGAAGGTTATGCCATGTTTCAGAGAGCAGCACAGGTCCGTCAAGAAACTATGCACGAGTTCTCGCACCATTGCTCTGCCCACCTCCTCAGAACCTTGAGCCACCTGTAAGACCCAAAAGGAGTAAAAAAGGCATGTGAGATTTGGCATCACAGGTATCAGCCTCACTCTACATTTTATATGGCTCCTCTCAGAGAAATACTAAAACAAAGTTTGGCTTTTGTTCAGATGAAAAAGAGAAACTTCAGGACTTGAAGGTCCCCTCCAACCCAAACCATTCTGTGATTCTACAATTCCATTAACTTTCTAAATCCAGAACAACTCAAGATGCCTATGGGTGAGAAGACTCTTGACTATATGGCTGGGAAATCATGAATCATATGACTTACAGGGACTGCCAGGAACTGCAAGAACTTACAATGACTCAGAACTGAAATGTATGCTTATGAATGGGGTCAGGGATTTGCGCAGCTCCGAGCAGATCCCTACCAGAAACAGATCTCCTCCAAAGGGTGTTTACAGTACATCAGCGTGGGAGTGGCAGGATCATAAGCATGTGGCAGAGGAATACAAGAGGGCACACACAAAGGTGAAAACTCTGTAGCCAAAACCCAGTGAGAAGCAGCAGAAATCTGAGGGGTCTTTTTCAACAGGCTCAGTAGATTCCCCTTTTTGAGCACATCGAGCTCAGAGCGACTGGGAGTGGTTTCAAAAGCTGCGGGCTGCAAGAGGAGGGGAAATCAAGGCAGCACAAGGACTGAGAGTAACAAAGAAATAAATGGCCAGACCTTTAAATCTTCAGGGCTGACATCAGTAATCCCATTCCAGCGGTACAGGGAAGCAATGTGAAGCAACACCTCTGCAGTGAAAAAACGCACCTTCTGTGTCTTGCTGATGTTTTTGTTATGAACCACCTGAAAATGAGAAAAATGCAAACTCTTCTATTTATGGCAAGTTGTCGCAAAACCATGGCAAAACAGCATCACACCTCATTCCTCTAGTACACACAGAGCTGGCTCTCCTCACACAGTAGAAGAAAGGCTCTGCCTGTCCTGTCAATGCTTCTCTCACCTGCTCCTGCTCCACCCTGACCCTGCACCAATCTCTGCACACCCTGCACGCCCTGGACAGGACAGACGTTCATGTTAAAGAGCACAGATCATGTTTAGAGCATCACAGCCACGGAGCAGGACCAGGGGAACCTGGGTGCAGGCATAGCAAAGCCTGCTACAAATAAAGTTTGAATGAAAGGGAAGGAAGTTTCTCAAAAGTTCTTCTGCTGTGCTTTACTGCTGGCATTGTTTTAATTCTCATTTTTCTTGCTAAGCTGAAAGAGTCATGCAGTGTGCTGGGATCCGCCAATAACACAACAGCTCACGATATATGATTCCCACACAGGAAAAGCTTCATTTGAAACACAAAGTTCCAAGGAGGTTTATTTTACATTTAAATGACAGCTTTTTTATTATCCTTCTTTTTCGTGTTATAGCAAAATCAAAGAATATTTTTGGCTTCAGCTGGTCAGTTATGAAAAGCCCAAGTCTGAGGCAGGCTCTTAGGGCTACATTCTAAATTTCAAACTATTTTTTCCTTCATTCTCTCAACTCTTCATGCAACAGCTTATGCAACATTGCTACAGCAGCTCAGAACAGATATTAAAAAGCCATAGATTCTGGAGCTAAAAACCTTTTTAAATAAATAAAAAACATCTCAGGTGCAGCTGCTCTGCAAGCAACAAGAGCGGCCCACGAAAGAGGCAGGGCCATGCTCAGAAGGTGACAGAGCACAGCAAAGGCAGCCACCACTAAACCAACTCTCACATCTTTCAGCAATTCCCGCTTCCCTGTTTTCAACCCTGAGACAGCAATACAGCCAAGCTACCAACGTCCAACACATATCATCAGTCCCACAGTGCAGCAGCAGTGCTGCCAGCAGCCCTGAGAACTGAACATTGTGGGGGAAATCACTGCAGAACTGCCTTCAGCAGCAAGGAAATAGACAACATGAGACAACACAGTTTCAAGGGTGTATCATACCTTAGCTGTCAGTGTGGAAAGCAGAAGATTGACAGTAGAAACTCTGTCTTCCTTTATTTCAGAGCGAAGAATAGCTGGAATGAAATCTAAGAGGACATTTCAAATGGTAAGTCAAAATGTGAAAGCTCTTTTCTTACTAAAATACTTCAGGCAATTCATCCCCATTCCTCTTCCATGTCAAATTATTTATCCTGCTGTTTTATTCCAGGATGAACCAAAGGCAGCAATCAGAGTTCAGAAGGATGATTACTATGGTTATGAGCAAGTGATGCTGCCAAACCTACTCTCATCTTGACTGGTTAACACTGCTACAGCATCTGTCAACTTGAAATGCATTTTGGGCCCTGAAATGCCACACTAAAATTCAAGCAATGTCATACTCCTCCCCTTGAAGCACTTGTAATTGTTTCACTGAGTGATTCTCAAAGGTTTGGAGGTTCCATCTCCAACTACATCCATCACATTTGGGCTCACCAGTGCTTCCCCAAGTCAGACAACCTCAGTTTATAGAGAGCCTGGGGCTCCTGCAGGGGAATGAAAGCCATCTGTACTGCCTGGGCCAAGGTGGGCAATCCCCAGCCAACCAGAACTGAACCCCTGCCAGCACCTAAAGGAAACCAGCAGCCCTGGGGAGCAGGAGCAGTCAGTAATTACAGCCAGTTCTCAGTCCCCTGCCATTACTGCTGCCAGCTAGTGGCTTAAGCACTTTCTTTTAAACAATATTTCTAGATCCCTCCTGAATTGTCTCATAACTTTTCCAAGGGTCACAATTCACAGGGCAGAAAGGCAACTGAAGTACACCCTTTTCAAAAGAAAATTAATGCAACATATCCACTGTTACTGTCCTATGAGCAAGGCTGGAAGCCATGAATTTTTTTTCTTTATTGACTCTATGACCTCAAAGTTTTCTATTAGATTTACAGTTTTTTAACCTGTGTCACCAAAGACTCTATTTTTGCAAAGTTTTAGCAGATAGCATATTGTTCTCAAGCAGGAGAGGCTTATTTACTACACTACCAAAGAAGTTTAAAGCTTTTCAGATAATAAGATGAAAAATATATATTTTGCTTCTCATTAGTGCTCTCTACCTGGTTCACATTTTTAATTAGGTAATATTTATTATCACCTATAAATGACTGTGCCTTAAAAACAAAAACCCACCAAGCAGTTATGAAGTACCTTTTAGTTTCAGCACCTGTGCCAAGATTGCATTGTCACCAGCAATGAGAAAGGAGAGAGCAAACTGAATGTAGGCCATGCGGACATCTGGTCTCCCCTGGAAACACAAAAATATAAATATAAAATTAGAAATTGTTGTTAGCACACAGATTGTACCCAACTGCAGAATTGATACTGCAACTGCTGATTATCCCTAGAAGTGCCATAAATGGGTGAATGAACAACTTTTATAAGAATGTTGCATGCAGCCACAGACATACATTTACATGCAATTCAGCTAAAAAACTTCCTGCATTAAACAGAGCACTTTTACATAAAAAGGAAAATGTACCGGTTCACGCGCTTTTCAATTCTCAATGTACGAGACCAGGCCACGGATTTAAATAAAAAGGAAACGCTAACAGCCATCTCATGGCAAACCCTGCATCACTGACCCTCCCCACCTGTGCACTGCTTGGTCAGATCACAGAAATGCCCGTGAGAAGGGGGGAATATAAAACTGCCGGCTCAGACACAGCGGAAGCAGTGCAAGCTTGGCCTGTAACAGCACCACAGGACATGAACACTGACTCACAAAATGGTTTGAGCTGGAAGGGATCTCCAGGATCCCCTCACTGCACGCCCTGCCAGGGGCAGAGACACCTTCCACCATCCCAAGCCCTGCTGCTCCCAGCCCTGTCCAGCGTGGCCTTGGACACCCCAGGGATGGGGCAGTTCCTTCTGTGGGCAGCCTGTGCAGGACAGCGTCCCATCACCCCCATGGCCCAGAATCCCCTCCCAATATCCAGTGTAAATACACCTCTTCCCAAGAGTCACCCCTCATCCCACCACTCCATCCCCTGACAGAGTCCTGCCATCATTTACAACTTTTTTTAAACCTTTTTTAAAAACCTTTTTGCTGTGCAAAATTAAGCTGCATGTAAAGGAGCCTGAAAGAAGGTTCTAAGTAATCAAAAGATAAGGCAGCAGGGACTCACCAAAGGGTTGAAAGAAGAAATAGAAACAAACAAGATTTTGCTGTAAACTTTGGGCCTGGTATTTCTGTGTTAAAATCTCACCTCTGATAGCCAGCTGTGAAATTTTTTCACTGAAAGCTGTACAAGACTGAGACCTTTTGGATGCTAGTTTCCTTGTACCTTATTTAGGCAGCTTGTGGTCTAAAGACTACACCCGAGCATTTAAAATCAATGGTGGAGGTACTCCTGTGGACAGCTCCTGCAGTGAGGTCAAAATCCATGGAATCTGACAATTCCAAACTATAAAAGTGGTTCCAGGGAAAAAGGGATGTGTTTGGTTTTTTGCCTTCCACTTGATTGCTTTATAAAGAAAAAGTCTGAATTTTCATCTCAGATGGCACAAATCCTACACATTTGCTCTGCAAGTAATCTTTAAAATCCAGAAACAATATGTCAACATTGCAAACAACACTGGATTTATTATACACTTGCATTTGGAATGACACAAATATTCTTGTTCTAAAGCACTGGTTTGGGTCAATCCTGGCTATTTTTAGCAAACGGGGAGGGAAAAGAGATAGTTTCTTCTGGAAAAAGAGTGACTTTTTTCTCTTGACTCACATATTCTTCTTAAGGATTTCCAGCTACAGATTATCTAGAACTCTTGTTTATGTTTTCAAATGCAATTACTCTGTATAATTACTCTCAGTATCCCCTCTCCAATTCCCATCTTTTTCAGTGGCACCAAACTGCAAAAAAAAAAGACTTGTTTTCAGGAGTTTACTGTCACTTTCACTCTGCTTCAGACATTAGAAGGGCAGTTCACAGGAACTGTACATTCCTATTTCTCCATAGCTGGTTGGAAACACATGAGGCATTTTCATGTGTCCAGCTGGGCACAATCAAGGGCTTCAGCCTGACACAGGATGGGAGAGTTAAGCTCTTGCAGATGAAAATAGAGCAAACATTGGCAACGGCTTTGTTCTGAACAGACAGCTAAAAAAGCTGGTGGAGCCATGGCACAGCACACCATGGCACGCAGCACCTCAATTTACCTGCTTACATCTTCTTTTCAGCAAGCCAGGCGGGTACTTGTTGTTGAAATCAAAATGACTGTAGACATCCCTTGCAGAATCCGGGCCCTGAGCCACCATGGCTGACAGCAGGGTGAGGCACCCCGGGCTCACCCTAAAAAACAAAACAAAGCCCAGCCAAACCTGCAGGCATTCCCAGGAGAATGGCTACACAAACTGCCAAATCAAGAGATTAAAATTAAAAGAGAAAGTAGAAGGGAGGTTCAACTATCAGAGTAATTATTTTAGGCAGTAAGAACTGCAGCTGGGAAAGAGGGGCGAGGGGAGAAAGGAGAAGGAAATGCATTTTTATGTTCTTCCCCAAAATTAAGCTGTAATGTGAGGCTGGACTTGTTCATGGCAGTGGAGTTGGACTAGAGAACGCTTAATTATTCCATGATTCTATGAACTCCTGAACTCACAGAGGTTTGCCATTTATTTCAGCAGGAATGTGTCAGGGCCACCATGCACAAGACTGCAGACCTGCACCATCTGAACAGCCACTGCCATGAACAGCTCTGCAATCTGTCCGTCATGTTTCTGTCATGGACAAACTGCAAAAAGCCACCTGACTCAAGCAGAGATCCCATCTAGACATACAGGAAAGAAAATACCTCTGCACATCAAAGAGGTTGCACAGAAAATGCAGAGCATCTCCCATCAGAGATCTGCAGCCTCCTCTGTGCAGGTTCTAGAAGGATTTCTCCAGAAGCTGCAACCTTTGAACACTTAGTCAGAAGCGCAGATCTTGCACAGCCTCAGAATTTGTTTCTAGTGTACCTATTTGAGATTCTTTGTCCCGTTAAAATTCCTGCTGCAATAAGATCAACTGCACGGTGCAGGAAGCAGAGTGGAGTCTTTAAACTGGGAAAGCACAGAAAACTTTTCCAGTTCTGCTCCAAGACTGAAAGATGAGTCACTGGCCTCGGACAAGCCAATTTCAGTCTGCTTTTTCCTCTGCTTTCCTCTTCCTCCCAGCTGTGTCCTGAAATGTCTGACATTTGCAACTTCTTTCCCCTATCCACACGAGCATGAGATCATGGATAGATAACACAATTACTGAACAACCTAAAATGACCTCAGACTTAAGAGACTGAAAAAATTGCAGAAGTCAGTCTGAAAGAGAAAAATCCAATATAAACGTGGAAACCTGACTCCAAAAAACACAGGAAAATAAAGCACTCGAGAGCAGCTCTTTTTGCCATCACGGGAAGACTGCCCAGGCCTGTTCCACACCGTACATTTCACCCCACAAATCAAGCAGCATTGAAATAACAGCACTCGAGGTACCACCCATGCTAGCTGTCATCAGCACAGGCCCAGCTGATGAAAACTACAGCTTCAGGAAAGTATCCTACCGCACTGGATTGTTTGATGTGGCAGTTTCCGCTTTGCAAAGATTTCCACAGGCAATTATTTTATGACAAGTGGGAAAGGATTATGAAATAAAGGGGCATTATTAGCAGTAAGTCAAGATGAATTTTGCAACATCTGGAACAGTCCCTCCAGATCACTTGACAGAGATTCTCCACCAGAGCACCAAGAAGACTTACCTGTGATTTTCAGAATACAAAGCAGCATAGACCAGTTTCATATAGGAATGAATCGACTTTTTGACAATGTTCGTTCCCACAACAGAAAAATGTGAGAGGTCGCTGGCTGTCCTCAGTAAAATGGCTTCTAGAGCTTGAAAGATTAACAGCATCTGCAGGATAAAAAAGTATGTTAGTACCTGACAATATCAGGTAAGACTTGAAATTATTCGCTGAGCAAACAGTAATAACCACCGTTAATAAAAAGAGCAACCCCACTCCAAGAGGAAATCTTCCACACATGAAAGTGACATTAACTTCCAGATTCTCTCCCAAATTATGCTTCCTCTTTGCAAAGATCACATCCGAGAGCATGAAGTTTCAAGGAATCAACACTTCAAGAGACAATTGCTCCTAAGCGGATGACGAAAAATGAAATGTGCTGGAGAAAAGTATCGTGTTCCAATCTTGCAATTAATTCCTGCCAGAAGAATTCAGAATCCATACAGCACTGGGACTGTGCCCATTACAAACATCAGCCCCTGCTAGCAATGGGATATTGAGGAAAGGCTGTCACTGAACATTACAGAGACAAAAATGATACTGAAAGGCAAAGAACAGCAAGTGATGGTTAAAAAGCCACACAATACAATACTACATTGTAAGCAACACTACATTGTAAGCAATACTGCACCAGCATTCACAGTGAAAAGTTATTGAACTCTGTTTATTCATCATATTCTGAGGAGGATAAAATTGTGTCCGGATGACATAACAAAAATGAAGTCGACTTTACCAGTGGCATCCTAGAAATGCTGATGTATCAGGCAGATATCTAAAAACATTTACTTTCACTAGGCTACTTTTTTGCTTTCTTAACTGCTTCTGTTGATCCCCTTATTTCCTAAAAGGCCTTTTGATAACAGCTTGATTGGGACAGGACTATTGGTTGTGTGTGTCATTAAATCCAAGAACATCTATGAACAGAAAGGAGCATCTCCCATTTGGTAGGTGATTCTGCCATTGCCACTTCCAGAAAAAAAATAAACCCAAACCAAAAATTTACAGTGTTATTTACACCACAAAGCACTATTTTTTCATAAAACCACAGAATATCCTGAGCCTGAAGAGACCTACGGGGATCATCCAGCCCAACTCCAAGCCCTGCACAGACACCTGAACAATCCCACCCTGTGCCTGAGAACACTGTCCAAATGCTCCAGGAGTTCTGTCAGCCTTGGCAGCTGTGACCATTCCCTAGTGACCTTTTGTTGGTTCTTCTCCAGAGTGGGATTGTCGGGATTGCAGCCACCAGCCCCTGAATGACAGCCCCCATATCCAACTTACTTCACTTTCAGGTTTCCTTTCTCCATCGAGAAGCCTGAATATCTCAGCACACTCCATGGAAATTTTCACGTATCCCTCCACGACATCGTACACTTGGGGCGACGGCAGCGTCTTGGCGATGGACACGAAGGTCTCCAGCCCTGCAAAGCCACAGCGTCACCCGGGCCACCAGCGCCACGTGTGGGGCCCGCTCTGGGCCACAGAGGGGCAGGGTCCAGCCCGGGGCAGCCGCCTCAGCCCGGACCGGCCGCCTCCGGGCGCGCCTCTCCCGCCCTGCATAGCCCCTCACCCTCGGCGGCGGCCGCCGGGTCCCGCAGCAGCGCCTTGAAGCGGGCGCCATTGAACTCCTTGTCCTGCGGGCCAATGACATGGCACGTCGGCCGTTGCGTCAGACGCCACGCCGGCAGCAGGGCCTGCCGGGAGTTGTAGTCTCGGGCTGACGCTGGCAGTGAGTAAAAAACCTCCAAAACTAAAATGATTTAAATAAAACTATTGATTCCCTGGGAGTCTGAAATTTTCTACATCTGCGCGTGACATACAGCTTTTATTCCTCTTAGTATACACTTTATATACTAGATTTATACAGCGCGTCCTGCCGCCTGCCCGGGCTCACTGCTGTAACAGCGCCCCCTGCTGTCAGCAGCGGAGCACTGCAGGCAAAGTGTTACGGCGTCGTTCGGTTCTGTTTAATTAAACTCGGCTAAATTGGGCTTGGTTCGGCTCTTGGTCTAAAGTCGTTTCAGTTGGGATTTTCGTGGAAATTGGTCTCTTTCGGCTCTTTTCGGCTGCCCTCGGCTTTTCGGCTGCAGTCGGCTCTTTTCGGCTGCCCTCGACTCTTCGGCTGCAGTCGGCTCTTTTCGGCTGCGCTCGGCTCTTCGGCTCCAGTCGGCTCTTTTCGGCCGCCCTCGGCTCTTCGGCTCCAGTCGGCTCTTTTCGGCTGCCCTCGGCTCTTCGGCTCCAGTCGGCTCTTTTCGGCCGCCCTCGGCTCTTCGGCTCTTTTCGGAACAATTCGGGCCGGCTCGGCTCGCTGAGGGCGGGGAAGCGGCCAAAAGAGGACCCCGGCACAGAGAGCCGATTACCCCGGTGCCGGTCAGAAACCCGCCAAATTACGCACGCCCGCGGCGCCGCTGAGCCCACAGCCCGTGTCGGGTACGCTTGAAATGCCAGAGAAAATCCCGCGAAGCCGTGCCGGCGTCGGTGTGCCGCGCAGGCGGTCCGGATAAACACCCACCGGGGGCCCTCGATTTTCGCGCCCTTCTGCCCGCCATTGCGAGAAGGTCAAACAAAGTCCGCGACACTCGCGACACGCCACACTCAACATGGCGGCCTCTCGGCGCGGGGCTGCAGTACCGCGCTCCGCCCACAAGGCGGCAGCACTGCCGCCCACCCCCGCCGGGGGCGCCGCGCGGCTGCGGCCGGGCAAGGCGGCCCGAAAGACCGGCGGCCGTCCCCGCCAAAAACTCCTCTGAAATAAGTGCCAAAAACCCGCCTCTTAGCCAACCAGAACAAAACAAGCCCCCCTTCTCGCAAACCATATTGAAAGAAATTTTATCTTTCTATTTTTCCTATTTATATGCACATGCCTATTTATAGTGGACATTGCTCTGTTATGGAATTTATAGAATATATTATGTCTATTCCTATTATTTATATTTATGGATCTTTTGTGTTGTTATAAATATCCTTATATATTGATTGTATATTTCGATATTTAGATTTATATTTCTAGAATACTAATAGTACTCCAAATAAAAACCCCCGTCTCTAACCAAGTAAATACAAAAAACCCCCTTCTTTTAAATGACATTGAAATATTTTTATTTATCCTTTGTCTAATTATATTCACATTTATATTGATCGTTTCTTTTGATGCATGATATTAAGAATTATATATAAGCATCTATAAAATCCTAAAAATAGATATAAATTACTATTTAAATGATGTATCGTATCTACTGCTACAACTAATTTCTTCTTCTATGTTTAGATTTTATATATCTGTATGTATTTATGATATATTCCTGTACTTGAATTTCTACCTTTATACTATTTGCCTTTCTCATTTTTATAATCAAAACCCTGCCTACTGACAAATAAAAAAACCTCGCTTTATTTAACTATTTAAAAAATATGTTTCTATTTATAATTTTCCTGTTTATATTTATGATTTGTTCCATATCACGTGATAACATACCTGCTCCTGCACCGCAGGGGGGCTCCCTCTCCCGGGGACCTTGGGGTGCCCCCAATGGCATCAGAGCCCCGAGTCTTCACCCACTTTTCCTCTCTTTAGACACTACACTGGAACTTTTTTTCTGGAAACGAAGACATTGCCTAAATCCTCTCTCCATGTCCCAGACAGGGCTAGGTAGGTATTCGGTTATCAGTTGCCTGGGCAGCAGTTTCTCCAATAGAATGATAAACAAGATGGAAACATTCGAGCTACAGGCAAATCTGAACAAGGTATACTGGTGGCCAACCCCTGAAGTTATTTGGAAGCAATTTCTTCAACAATAAAATACTGGCACCACAAAAATAAAGCCAAAAGCTAACTCCTGGCTAAGAAAAAATGAACTTTTGACACCAACACCATTCCACCAACACAGGCATTTCCCCAGTGTCGTACCTTACACCTACCTCTCTCGGGAATTCTCATCGTCTATCCCAAAAGGAATAAACACCTCAGAGTGTGCTAAAGCAAAAAGCAGCACACGCCAGGCTCCTCACACTCCCAGGAGGCCAGCACAGCGGGCACCGAGTCTGCAACAAATTCTGCTCAGCCAGGCTCTGCAAAAAGACTTCCAACTGATGCATTCAACTGATTTGCAGGGGATGTTTTCTAAGCACAGAAGCACAACAAAGTACAAGCAGAAACAATTCTTAGAAACATCTGCAGCTTTTATTTAGCACAGATGGGACTGATTTCCACACCACGGCCTCTCCCTTGGCTTTGTCTGTAGGTTCAGGAAGATGATCACGCACACTCTGCCTTCCCTGAGCCCCCCCCCCCCGCCCCAGCAGCCGAGCGCTGCTCGGCGCGCGCAGATCGTCGGCGACCGGATGACATGGACCCGGGTGGACGGGGACTCCTCTGCTGGACACTCAGGAGACGATGGCAGAGAGGGGCTGAGCCAGGCGTCGTCCCAGTTCCGTTTCCTTGTGACGAGAAGCGGTCTGCTCCCAACAGCTTCAACGATCCTCAGCTCCCTTCCGTGGCGAGTACTGATGGCACACAAATGGCAGCCCGAGGAAATCGTGTTCTCGGCTCTAAGCGCTTGGGACAGGGTCTGATTTTTTGTTTTGCGTCCGTAGGATGATTAGTACAACAGGGCCCTGACGGATGACTTGGCAACACAGCATGAACAGCTCCTCAATAGGATTCCATCGCCCTGGGGGAAAAGACAGAAGCCTATCACCCTTCTGAAATCTACTTTTAATCCCAAGCACAGGGACTGTCACTATGCCGCAACTTGCAGCTTTTCAAAGCGGCTTATTTCTGAAGACCAGGAAACATTGATTTCTACAGAAATGATGGGCAACAGCCAGCCTAATCTAAGCACTGCTCTTTAACAGGGGATCTGCCAGCGTGCCAGTCCAGCTTCAAGCGTGCTTTATTTCAGTCTAGCGTCCCCACAAAATTCTTCTCCTATCCCCCAACCCTGAAATCTTCTTTTTCCCTAAAGCTTCTCATCATTAGCAATTTCCAAGGAACCTGGGGTTTTTTACAACATTCAAAAACGTCATGCTGGACTGTACTAGAGATTAATTTTCAAACAGAAGCTTAGCAAAGTTTGAATTGACTTGTCCAGAGAAAAAACCTACAAGTGAACACCTACACCTGCCTAGAAAGAGCTAACAAGCCCCTGGCAGCTACCAGCATCAAAGCACAGTGGATGCTTTTCATACAGGGTAAGGATAACAATACCACCTTCTGTTCTCTCCGCTTTGTTTTCTCTGCAGTCCTATTTGCTTCTTATGATTTTTTTAGTCTCTGCATCTTCTTGGACAGCACCGAGTCTGAAGACAAGGATACGAGAGTCTTTCCCTGCCCTGAGGAGAGAACCAGGAAAAAAGTTCAAAAAAGAACACGGCAGTTTGAAATGAATGCTTCCAATGAGAAGCAGCACCTAACAAACAGAGCAAAAGCAAACAAAGCATGATCCCTGCCTGGGGACAGGAGACTTCCAGAGCCTCCGGGAGTTACAATCCTAGTAAGCAAGCCCTTCGGTGCAGCGGCCGAGCGTCCCATTGGGCGGTGCCGCACCAAAGAAGGATCCGAGAGGTTCCAGAGAGCGAAACGCACGGTATCTCGCAAAGCCATAAAATCTTGCAAAATAACAAAAAGACCAGAGATATGAACTCCAGGGCAAGAGTACAAGTATTAACTTTAGGAGCTGGAACCACCCAGGTGAGCAACTGATAACCGCATCCTCGACAGAGTTTGAGCCCTTCAGGCTACAGAAGGGTTTTGCCCAGAGATTTCACAGACTGAGTTTTGATACAAGTACACTTGCCAGCTCCTCAGAAACGTCACCCATTCTCCAGGTGTCTGGAGAGACTTGCAAACGGCTCTCACCTAGTTTCAGCTGCTTCTGTAAGGTCTCAGCAGGGTGAATTTCACCAGATGCAACCAAACTGGGCAACTCCCGGTGGGACAGAAGGAACCCAAAGCTTGGGCAAGCAGAGCTCCAGCAAATACTGAGGAACCAGCCATAACAGGGTCAAAAAAAAAATTAAACCTACTTAATTTTTTCCTTTAATCTTGCCTTTTTTTTTTTTTTTTTTTTTTTTTTAATTCAGACGAACAAAACAATTAAGGAGAAGGTGAAAAACTCACCATTACTGAACACTTCATCATCTGTAAGCTGGCCATCCTTAGCAGGGAGGACTCCAAAGTTCAAATTCACCGATCCCTAGGAACTAAAACCAAACATTGTATGATAAACAGTCCAACAGAAGGCATAAAAATTTGCTTCCTCTAAGGACTTTCAAGTATGTACGTATCTTTGTATATATCTTACGCATTAGAACATACACTCTATACCGTCTCCTCATACACAATAATTGACCTGTAAACTTTGATAGTACAGCATAACATTATTAACTTAAATTGGTGATCTATTATTATTAAGTTGGTGTTTCAAGTTCTTTTTGCTGTTACGTTCAAAAAGACATTAAATTTTTTTTACTGTAATGAGCAATTTATGATTTCAAAGTCTTCATAAACCCATCAAAATACAAAGCTGTATTCACTGGACGGGTCTGAGAAGTAGTCAGGCTTATACTCACCTCTTGTTCTTCCAGGACCAATAAATCCTGTAAACCATACCAGTATCTTTAGCCCTCTCCTATTAAAGATTCTACAAGGATGATGGTTCTATTTGTGTTTAGAAGTTCTGATTTGAAATGGCCAGTTCAATGGATAAAAACAGTTTAAGTAGTATTACACTATTATTATTATTATTATTATTATTATTATTATTATTATTATTATTACTATTTTTATTTTTATTATTACCTGCTACTGGGAGAAACCAACCAGTAGTATCTATACTTAATTACTTCTATTTCCAGAAAATAATAAAGAAAAAACCAAACAAAAAAAAGTCACTTCCTACCTTTTGTATCTCAGGCTGGTGAATTTCTCTTGGGCTCTTCTCCAATTTATCGAGACTCATAGCACTGAAATGCAAATGAAACAGTGCTTTATAGAAGGGCAAGTGCACATTTCAATGCTGAACCACCAGCTGATTGCAGTTACAGCGGCCACAAAATGAATCGTTCCGAGAGCCTCTGTTCAATGGAATGTCTTGGGGAACTGCCATTCCTTTCCCAAAATACTAACTTCCAACACTTCCTAAACTTATTTTGTATTTCAAAACCAGAAATTAGTAAGACTCTGTGTGGAGATCAGGTTTCAATAGATTTCCTTCGAAAGCACAGACCTCTGTTCCATCACCCTTCACTCTGGCTCCACACAGAATCACGGTGAGCATTTTAGGAGGGCTCAGTAACCAATTCTATTTCTCTCTTTTTCTAGTTCTCTCTCTTCCTAAATGATTCAAGGCAAGTCAAATGAAAAATGACAAGTTCAGCATCAAATCCACACTTTTTCCCTTTGTCCGCTCACGACCAGGCTTTAAAACCACTCACTGCTGCCTTCAACGATTAAGGCTTGCAAAACCATTTTTACCAAGGTTTGATAGGTTTATCATCAAAACCATAGAACGCAAGCTCTGAGTTACAGGGAAAGGTACACAGGCACATATCTCAACCGATCGCTTCTTTGTCAATACATTCCTTAACAGAGATTGGACTGAGAATGTTTTGGGGGGACTCTAAGGGAGACATATTTTCTGAGTACCCTGTAAACAAGAAAAGCTAGGATCTATTACAGGACATACCCACTTTTTCTGCATATTCAAATAGGATTATTAAGAAAAACATGCAAGTTAAAAAAGAGGGAAGAAAACCAAGGTAATTTTACTCAGCTATATTTACTGCGGATTTAGAGAAAAAAAAAAAAAAAAGTCACAGATGCCGCAAAGAAAAAAAGAAAGTGAACCATAAATGCCTGCAGTAAAATTTTAAACCAATTGCTTGGTTAAGACCATCTCATGGAACATTAAGTAGAAAAAAAGTGAAACCTGTATCCGACCTGCCTATTTTCTCACCCTTGCACAAAAAAATCCTAAAAGCAGTATAAAGTCACTGCCTAAAACCGATGGCAGGATGTAACCGAGAACAATTTAGGCATTTGCTCACCTAAACAGAAACCTTTTCTGGAGGCCAGTGTCCAATCGCAGGTTCTGTCTTTCGGCAGCTCGACGCCGGAAAGCATTTTCCCCGGGCTCGGCAGGGCAGGGGCCGAAGGGGGCGAGTTTGCGGATCGCACCCGCGCCATCGGAAGGATGCAGCCCGCGCGCTCCTTGCGCTCGCCACTCTCCCGGCCACCTCTGTGCGTCCTGCTCAGCTCCATCCGTTTCCGCGGCAAAAGAGCCACAAGCACCGCCGCGGTCAGCAGCCGTGTCCTCGCGGCGCCGCGGAAGCGCTCTCCGCTCGCAAGGCTGAAGCGCTGCGGAGCCGCCTCCGCAGCCGCTCGCCCGGCCCCGCCCGCAGCAGCGGCGGCAGCGGCCCGAGGGAGACGGCTGCAGCTCGGGGGCTCCTGCGCCCCCGCCAGCCCGAGGGCAGCCGCCCCACAGGGACCGCGGGAGCGCCCGGCGCCGCCCGCCCGGGGCGGCTCCCGCAGCTGCCGGCCCGCGGCGGCGAAGCACCGCCGAGCCCTCCGCCATCGGCGGGCGGCAGCGCGCCCCGCCCCGCCCGAGCGGAGCCCCCTCCGCCGCCGGTAGCGCCGAGCGAGGCCGAGGAACCGGGCGGACGCCCCTTCCGCGCCGCTCAGCTCCGTGCGGGCGGCCGGACGGAGGCTGCGCCCCTCCGGCGGCAGCGTCGCCGCCGCGGCTCCGTCCCGCGCGGGAGAGGCGCCGGGAGCGGCCCGCGCGCAGCCCGACCCCCGGCGCACGGCCCCGCGCGGCCGCCTCGGGCCGCCAGCCAATGATATGGCGCGTCGGCCGTTGCGTCAGACGCCGCGCCGAGAGCGGGGCCTGCCGGGAGCTGTAGTCTCGGGCTGACAGCCACCGCTCCCTCCGCCGCCGCCGGGAGCTGCGGTCCCGCCGGGGCATCAAACGGGTCCTTCGCTCCTGGGCGGAGAAGGGCCTGAGGCAGCACCGCTCCTCCCCAGTGTCCTTTCTTTTCCACTCCAAGGACTTTTTCTTTTTTTCACCCCCTCTTTCACCCTCCCTCTTCCTTTTTCACTCTCGCCCCCTTTCCTTTCCCTTTCCCTTCTCCTTTCCTTTTTCCTTTCTTTCCCTATATTTCTAATCTTGGTTTTCCTTTCTAGCTTTAGAAGAAAAAAGCAGCAGTAGTAACTTTAAGCTACCTGGGAGTAAAAAAACCCCCAAACTAAAATGATTTAAAGAAAACTATTTATTCCCTGGGCGTCTGAAATTTTCTACTGCTGCACGTGACATAGAGCTTTTATTCCTTCTTAGGAATATGGTTTCTATTTTCTACTTTGTTTCTACAGCGGCGTCTGCCCCGGCGCAAAGTGCTACGGCGTCGTTCGGTTCTTTCTAATTAAACTCGGCTACCTTGGGCTTGGTTCGGCTCTTGGTCTAAAGTCGTTTCAGTTGGGATTTTCGTGGAAATTCGTCTCTTTCGGCTCTTCGGCTGAACTCGGCGCGGTTCGGCTAAACTCGGTCCTATTGGGCTCTTTGTCTAAACGCGGCTCATGTCGGCGTCGTTCGGCCACCGGCTACACTCGGCTACGATGGGCTCTTGGTGTAAAGTCGGCTTCATTCGGCTGCGCTCGGCTCTTCGGCTGCAGTCGGCTCTTTTCGGCTGCGCTCGGCTCTTCGGCTGCAGTCGGCTCTTTTCGGCTGTGCTCGGCTCTTCGTGTAAAGTCGGCTCTTTTCGGCTGCCCTCGGCTCTTCGGCTCCAGTCGGCTCTTTTCGGCCGCCCTCGGCTCTTCGGCTCCAGTCGGCTCTTTTCGGAACAATTCGGGCCGGCTCGGCTCGCTGAGGGCGGGGAAGCGGCCAAAAGAGGACCCCGGCACAGAGAGCCGATTACCCCGGTGCCGGTCAGAAACCCGCCAAATTAGGCACGCCCGCGGCGCCGCTGAGCCCACAGCCCGTGTCGGGTACGCTTGAAATGCCAGAGAAAATCCCGCGAAGCCGCGCCGGCGTCGGTGTGCCGCGCAGGCGGTCCGGATAAACACCCACCGGGGGCCCTCGATTTTCGCGCCCTTCTGCCCGCCATTGCGAGAAGGTCAAACAAAGTCCGCGACACTCGCGACACGCCACACTCAACATGGCGGCCTCTCGGCGCGGGGCTGCAGTACCGCGCTCCGCCCACAAGGCGGCAGCACTGCCGCCCACCCCCGCCGGGGGCGCCGCGCGGCTGCGGCCGGGCAAGGCGGCCGGAAAGACCGGCGGCCGTCCCCGCCAAAAACTCCTCTGAAATAAGTGCCAAAAACCCGCCTCTTAGCCAACCAGAACAAAACAAGCCCCCCTTCTCGCAAACCATATTGAAAGAAATTTTATCTTTCTATTTTTCCTATTTATATGCACATGCCTATTTATAGTGGACATTGCTCTGTTATGGAATTTATAGAATATATTATGTCTATTCCTATTATTTATATTTATGGATCTTTTGTGTTGTTATAAATATCCTTATATATTGATTGTATATTTCGATATTTAGATTTATATTTCTAGAATACTAATAGTACTCCAAATAAAAACCCCCGTCTCTAACCAAGTAAATACAAAAAACCCCCTTCTTTTAAATGACATTGAAATATTTTTATTTATCCTTTGTCTAATTATATTCACATTTATATTGATCGTTTCTTTTGATGCATGATATTAAGAATTATATATAAACATCTATAAAATCCTAAAAATAGATATAAATTACTATTTAAATGATGTATCGTATCTACTGCTACAACTAATTTCTTCTTCTATGTTTAGATTTTATATATCTGTATGTATTTATGATATATTCCTGTACTTGAATTTCTACCTTTATACTATTTGCCTTTCTCATTTTTATAATCAAAACCCTGCCTACTGACAAATAAAAAAACCTCGCTTTATTTAACTATTTAAAAATATGTTTCTATTTATATTTTTCCTGTTTATATTTATGATTTGTTCCATATCACGTGATAACATACCTGCTCCTGCACCGCAGGGGGGCTCCCTCTCCCGGGGACCTTGGGGTGCCCCCAATGGCATCAGAGCCCCGAGTCTTCACCCACTTTTCCTCTCTTTAGACACTACACTGGAACTTTTTTCTGGAAACGAAGACATTGCCTAAATCCTCTCCCCATGTCCCAGACAGGGCTAGGTAGGTATTCGGTTATCAGTTGCCTGGGCAGCAGTTTCTCCAATAGAATGATAAACAAGATGGAAACATTCGAGCTACAGGCAAATCTGAACAAGGTATACTGGTGGCCAACCCCTGAAGTTATTTGCAAGCAATTTCTTCAACAATAAAATACTGGCACCACAAAAATAAAGCCAAAAGCTAACTCCTGGCTAAGAAAAAATGAACTTTTGACACCAACACCATTCCACCAACACAGGCATTTCCCCAGTGTCGTACCTTACACCTACCTCTCTCGGGAATTCTCATCGTCTATCCCAAAAGGAATAAACACCTCAGAGTGTGCTAAAGCAAAAAGCAGCACACGCCAGGCTCCTCACACTCCCAGGAGGCCAGCACAGCGGGCACCGAGTCTGCAACAAATTCTGCTCAGCCAGGCTCTGCAAAAAGACTTCCAACTGATGCATTCAACTGATTTGCAGGGGATGTTTTCTAAGCACAGAAGCACAACAAAGTACAAGCAGAAACAATTCTTAGAAACATCTGCAGCTTTTATTTAGCACAGATGGGACTGATTTCCACACCACGGCCTCTCCCTTGGCTTTGTCTGTAGGTTCAGGAAGATGATCACGCACACTCTGCCTTCCCCGAGCCCCCCCCAGCAGCCGAGCGCTGCTCGGCGCGCTCAGATCGTCGGCGACTGGATGACACGGACCCGGGTGGACGGGGACTCCTCTGCTGGACACTCAGGAGAGGATGGCAGAGAGGGGCTGAGCCAGGCGTCGTCCCAATTCCCTTTCCTTGTGACGAGAAGCGGTCTGCTCCCAACAGCTGCAACGATCCTCAGCTCCCTTCCGTGGCGAGTACTGATGGCACACAAATGGCAGCCCGAGGAAATCGTGTTCTCGGCTCTAAGCGCTTGGGACAGGGTCTGATTTTTTGTTTTGCATCTGTAGGACGATTAGTACAACAGGGCCCTGACGGATGACTTGGCAACACAGCATGAACAGCTCCTCAATAGGATTCCATCGCCCTGGGGGAAAAGACAGAAGCCTATCACCCTTCTGAAATCTACTTTTAATCCCAAGCTGCAACTTGCAGCTTTTCAAAGCGGCTTATTTCTGAAGACCAGGAAACATTGATTTCTACAGAAATGATGGGCAACAGCCGGCCTAATCTAAGCACTGCTCTTTAACAGGGGATCTGCCAGCGTGCCAGTCCAGCTTCAAGCGTGCTTTATTTCAGTCTAGCGTCCCCACAAAATTCTTCTCCTATCCCCCAACCCTGAAATCTTCTTTTTCCCTAAAGCTTCTCATCATTAGCAATTTCCAAGGAACCTGGGGTTTTTTACAACATTCAAAAACGTCATGCTGGACTGTACTAGAGAGTAGTTTTCAAACAGAAGCTTAGCAAAGTTTGAATTGACTTGTCCAGAGAAAAAACCTACAAGTGAACACCTACACCTGCCTAGAAAGAGCTAACAAGCCCCTGGCAGCTACCAGCATCAAAGCACAGTGGATGCTTTTCATACAGGGTAAGGATAACAATACCACCTTCTGTTCTCTCCACTTTGTTTTCTCTGCAGTCCTATTTGCTTCTTATGATTTTTTTAGTCTCTGCATCTTCTTGGACAGCACCGAGTCTGAAGACAAGGATACGAGAGTCTTTCCCTGCCCTGAGGACAGAACCGGGAAAAAAGTTCAAAAAAGAACACGGCAGTTTGAAATGAATGCTTCCAATGAGAAGCAGCACCTAACAAACAGAGCAAAAGCAAACAAAGCATGATCCCTGCCTGGGGACAGGAGACTTCCAGAGCCTCCGGGAGTTACAATCCTAGTAAGCAAGCCCTTCGGTGCAGCGGCCGAGCGTCCCATTGGGCGGTGCCGCACCAAAGAAGGATCCGAGAGGTTCCAGAGAGCGAAACGCACGGTATCTCGCAAATCTTGCAAAATAACAAAAAGACAAGAGATATGAACTCCAGGGCAAGAGTACAAGTGTTAACTTTAGGAGCTGGAACCACCCAGGTGAGCAACTGATAACCGCATCCTCGACAGAGATTGAGCCCTTCAGGCTACAGAAGGGTTTTGCCCAGAGATTTCACAGACTGAGTTTTGATACAAGTACACTTGCCAGCTCCTCAGAAACGTCACCCATTCTCCAGGTGTCTGGAGAGACTTGCAAACGGCTCTCACCTAGTTTCAGCTGCTTCTGTAAGGTCTCAGCAGGGTGAATTTCCCCAGATGCAACCAAACTGGGCAACTCCCAGTGGGACAGAAGGAACCCAAAGCTTGGGCAAGCAGAGCTCCAGCAAATACTGAGGAACCAGCCATAACAGGGTCAAAAAAAAAAATTAAACCTACTTAATTTTTTCCTTTAATCTTGCCTTTTTTTTTTTTTTTTTTTTTTTTTATTCAGACGAACAAAACAATTAAGGAGAAGGTGAAAAACTCACCATTACTGAACACTTCATCATCTGTAAGCTGGCCATCCTTAGCAGAGAGGACTCCAAAGTTCAAATTCACCGATCCCTAGGAACTAAAACCAAACATTGTATGATAAACAGTCCAACAGAAGGCATAAAAATTTGCTTCTCTAAGGACTTTCAAGTATGTACGTATCTTTGTATATATCTTACGCATTAGAACATACACTCTATACCGTCTCCTCATACACAATAATTGACCTTTAAACTTTGATAGTACAGCATAACATTATTAACTTAAATTGGTGATCTATTATTATTAAGTTGGTGTTTCAAGTTCTTTTTGCTGTTACGTTCAAAAAGACATTAAATTTTTTTTTACTGTAATGAGCAATTTATGATTTCAAAGTCTTCATAAACCCATCAAAATACAAAGCTGTATTCACTGGACGGGTCTGTGAGCTAGAAGTAGTCAGGCTTATACTTACCTCTTGTTCTTCCAGGACCAATAAATCCTGTAAACCATGCCAGTATCTTTAGCCCTCTCCTATTAAAGATTCTACAAGGATGATGGTTCTATTTGTGTTTAGAAGTTCTGATTTGAAATGGCCAGTTCAATGGATAAAAACAGTTTAAGTAGTATTACACTATTATTATTATTATTATTATTATTATTATTATTATTACTATTATTACTATTATTATTACCTGCTACTGGGAGAAACCAACCAGTAGTATCTATACTTAATTACTTCTATTTCCAGAAAATAATAAAGAAAAAACCAAACAAAAAAAAGTCACTTCCTACCTTTTGTATCTCAGGCTGGTGAATTTCTCTTGGGCTCTTCTCCAATTTATCGAGACTCATAGCACTGAAATGCAAATGAAACAGTGCTTTATAGAAGGGCAAGTGCACATTTCAATGCTGAACCACCAGCTGATTGCAGTTACAGCGGCCACAAAATGAATCGTTCCGAGAGCCTCTGTTCAATGGAATGTCTTGGGGAACTGCCATTCCTTTGCCAAAATACTAACTTCCAACACTTCCTAAACTTATTTTGTATTTCAAAACCAGAAATTAGTAAGACTCTGTGTGGAGATCAGGTTTCAATAGATTTCCTTCGAAAGCACAGACCTCTGTTCCATCACCCTTCACTCTGGCTCCACACAGAATCACGGTGAGCATTTTAGGAGGGCTCAGTAACCAATTCTATTTCTCTCTTTTTCTAGTTCTCTCTCTTCCTAAATAATTCAAGGCAAGTCAAATGAAAAATGACAAGCTCAGCATCAAATCCACACTTTTTTCCCTTTGTCCGCTCACGACCAGGCTTTAAAACCACTCACTGCTGCCTTCAACGATTAAGGCTTGCAAAACCATTTTTACCAAGGTTTGATAGGTTTATCATCAAAACCACAGAACGCAAGCTCTGAGTTACAGGGAAAGGTACACAGGCACATATCTCAACCGATCGCTTCTTTGTCAATACATTCCTTAACAGAGATTGCACTGAGAATGTTTTGGGGGGACTCTAAGGGAGACATATTTTCTGAGTACCCTGTAAACAAGAAAAGCTAGGATCTATTACAGGACATACCCACTTTTTCTGCATATTCAAATAGGATTATTAAGAAAAACATGCAAGTTAAAAAAGAGGGAAGAAAACCAAGGTAATTTTACTCAGCTATATTTACTGCGGATTTAGAGAAAAAAAAAAAAAAAGTCACAGATGCCGCAAAGAAAAAAAGAAAGTGAACCATAAATGCCTGAAGTAAAATTTTAAACCAATTGCTTGGTTAAGACCATCTCATGGAACATTAAGTAGAAAAAAAGTGAAACCTGTATCCGACCTGCCTATTTTCTCACCCTTGCACAAAAAAATCCTAAAAGCAGTATAAAGTCACTGCCTAAAACCGATGGCAGGATGTAACCGAGAACAATTTAGGCATTTGCTCACCTAAACAGAAACCTTTTCTGGAGGCCAGTGTCCAATCGCAGGTTCTGTCTTTCGGCAGCTCGACGCCGGAAAGCATTTTCCCCGGGCTCGGCAGGGCAGGGGCCGAAGGGGGCGAGTTTGCGGATCGCACCCGCGCCATCGGAAGGATGCAGCCCGCGCGCTCCTTGCGCTCGCCACTCTCCCGGCCACCTCTGTGCGTCCTGCTCAGCTCCATCCGTTTCCGCGGCAAAAGAGCCACAAGCACCGCCGCGGTCAGCAGCCGTGTCCTCGCGGCGCCGCGGAAGCGCTCTCCGCTCGCAAGGCTGAAGCGCTGCGGAGCCGCCTCCGCAGCCGCTCGCCCGGCCCCGCCCGCAGCAGCGGCGGCAGCGGCCCGAGGGAGACGGCTGCAGCTCGGGGGCTCCTGCGCCCCCGCCAGCCCGAGGGCAGCCGCCCCACAGGGACCGCGGGAGCGCCCGGCGCCGCCCGCCCGGGGCGGCTCCCGCAGCTGCCGGCCCGCGGCGGCGAAGCACCGCCGAGCCCTCCGCCATCGGCGGGCGGCAGCGCGCCCCGCCCCGCCCGAGCGGAGCCCCCTCCGCCGCCGGTAGCGCCGAGCGAGGCCGAGGAACCGGGCGGACGCCCCTTCCGCGCCGCTCAGCTCCGTGCGGGCGGCCGGACGGAGGCTGCGCCCCTCCGGCGGCAGCGTCGCCGCCGCGGCTCCGTCCCGCGCGGGAGAGGCGCCGGGAGCGGCCCGCGCGCAGCCCGACCCCCGGCGCACGGCCCCGCGCGGCCGCCTCGGGCCGCCAGCCAATGATATGGCGCGTCGGCCGTTGCGTCAGACGCCGCGCCGAGAGCGGGGCCTGCCGGGAGCTGTAGTCTCGGGCTGACAGCCACCGCTCCCTCCGCCGCCGCCGGGAGCTGCGGTCCCGCCGGGGCATCAAACGGGTCCTTCGCTCCTGGGCGGAGAAGGGCCTGAGGCAGCACCGCTCCTCCCCAGTGTCCTTTCTTTTCCACTCCAAGGACTTTTTCTTTTTTTCACCCCCTCTTTCACCCTCCCTCTTCCTTTTTCACTCTCACCTCCTTTCGTTTCCTTTTCCTTTTCCTTTCCCTATATTTCTAATCTTGGTTTTCCTTTCTAGCTTTAAAAGAAAAAAGCAGCAATAAAACCTTCAGGCTACCTGGGAGTAAAAAAAATGCCCCAAACTAAAATGATTAAAAAAAAAACCACTTATTCCCTGGGCTTCGTTCGGCTCTTGGTCTAAAGTCGTTTCAGTTGGGATTTTCGTGGAAATTGGTCTCTTTCGGCTCTTTTCGGCTGCCCTCGGCTCCAGTCGGCTCTTTTCGGAACAATTCGGGCCGGCTCGGCTCGCTGAGGACGGGGAAGCGGCCAAAAGAGGACCCCGACACAGAGAGCCGATTACCCCGGTGCCTGTCAGAAACCCGCCAAATTACGCACGCCCGCGGCGCCGCTGAGCCCACAGCCCGTGTCGGGTACGCTTGAAATGCCAGAGAAAATCCCGCGAAGCCGCGCCGGCGTCGGTGTGCCGCGCAGGCGGTCCGGATAAACACCCACCGGGGGCCCTCGATTTTCGCGCCCTTCTGCCCGCCATTGCGAGAAGGTCAAACAAAGTCCGCGACACTCGCGACACGCCACACTCAACATGGCGGCCTCGCGGCCGCCTCTCGGCGCGGGGCTGCAGTACCGCGCTCCGCCCACAAGGCGGCAGCACTGCCGCCCACCCCCGCCGGGGGCGCCGCGCGGCTGCGGCCGGGCAAGGCGGCCCGAAAGACCGGCGGCCGTCCCCGCCAAAAACTCCTCTGAAATAAGCGCCAAAAACCCGCCTCTTAGCCAACCAGAACAAAACAAGCCCCCCTTCTTGCAAACCATATTGAAAGAAATTTTATCTTTCTATTTTTCCTATTTACATGCACATGCCTATTTATAGTGGACATTGCTCTGTTATGGAATTTATAGAATATATTATGTCTATTCCTATTATTTATATTTATGGATCTTTTGTGTTGTTATAAATATCCTTATATATTGATTGTATATTTCGATATTTAGATTTATATTTCTAGAATACTAATAGTACTCCGAATAAAAACCCCCGTCTCTAACCAAGTAAATACAAAAAAAACCCTTCTTTTAAATGACATTGAAATATTTCTATTTATCCTTTGTCTAATTATATTCACATTTATATTGATCGTTTCTTTTGATGCATGATATTAAGAATTATATATAAACATCTATAAAATCCTAAAAATAGATATCAATTATTATTTAAATTATGTATCATATCTACCGCTACAACTAATTTCTTCTTCTATTTTTAAATTTTATATATCTGTATGTATTTATGATATATTCCTGTACTTGAATTTCTACCTTTATACTATTTGCCTTTCTCATTTTTATAATCAAAACCCTGCCTACTGACAAATAAAAAAAACCCTCGCTTTATTTAACTATTTAAAAAATATGTTTCTATTTATAATTTTCCTGTTTATATTTATGATTTGTTCCATATCACGTGATAACATACCTGCTCCTGCACCGCAGGGGGGCTCCCTCTCCCGGGGACCTTGGGGTGCCCCCAATGGCATCAGAGCCCCGAGTCTTCACCCACTTTTCCTCTCTTTAGACACTACACTGGAACTTTTTTCTGGAAACGAAGACATTGCCTAAATCCTCTCCCCATGTCCCAGACAGGGCTAGGTAGGTATTCGGTTATCAGTTGCCTGGGCAGCAGTTTCTCCAATAGAATGATAAACAAGATGGAAACATTCGAGCTACAGGCAAATCTGAACAAGGTATACTGGTGGCCAACCCCTGAAGTTATTTGCAAGCAATTTCTTCAACAATAAAATACTGGCACCACAAAAATAAAGCCAAAAGCTAACTCCTGGCTAAGAAAAAATGAAATTTTGACACCAACACCATTCCACCAACACGGGCTTTTCCCCAGTGTCGTACCTTATACCTACCTCTCTCGGGAATTCTCATCGTCTATCCCAAAAGGAATAAACACCTCAGAGTGTGCTAAAGCAAAAAGCAGCACTCGCCAGGCTCCTCACACTCCCAGGAGGCCAGCACAGCGGGCACCGAGTCTGCAACAAATTCTGCTCAGCCAGGCTCTGCAAAAAGACTTCCAACTGATGCATTCAACTGATTTGCAGGGGATGTTTTCTAAGCACAGAAGCACAACAAAGTACAAGCAGAAACAATTCTTAGAAACATCTGCAGCTTTTATTTAGCGTAGATGGGACTGATTTCCACCCCACGGCTTCTCCCTTGGCTTTGTCTGTAGGTTCAGGAAGATGACCATGCACACTCTGCCTTCCCTTCCCTTCCCTTCCCTTCCCTTCCCTTCCCTTCCCTTCCCTTCCCTTCCCTTCCCTTCCCTTCCCTTCCCTTCCCTTCCCTTCCCTTCCCTTCCCTTCCCTTCCCTTCCCTTCCCTTCCCTTCCCTTCCCTTCCCTTCCCTTCCCTTCCCTTCCCTTCCCTTCCCTTCCCTTCCCTTCCCTTCCCTTCCCTTCCCTTCCCTTCCCTTCCCTTCCCTTCCCTTCCCTTCCCTTCATTTCTAATCTTGGTTTTCCTTTCTAGCTTTAGAATAAAAAAGCAGTAGTAGTAACTTTCAAGCTACCTGGGAGTAAAAAAAACCCTAAACTAAAATGATTTAAAGAAAACTATTTATTCCCTGTGAAATAAACACGGGCAGGAGACTTCTTCTCCTTTTAATGCCTTTATTAAAAATGATCAGCTCAGGATTGAGGGGTGGCTCGGCAGGTCTGCAGCGTCTGTCGAGTCTCCCAGCGTGATGCCGAGGAGGCGGGTAATTCACAGCTCTGTCCACTAAGGGCAGAGCCGGGTATCCAGCTTAGATGTTAGCCGGAACTCTACCTCACTCCGGCCAGCCCGGGGGGGGTACTACGGTTGGGACAACCACCGAGCTCAGGGTGAGGGCCCACGAAGGTCTTCAAGGTCTTCAGTCATTCAGCATCTCGTTCCTCACCCGTGGACGCTATTTTAATCTTTTAATTTCTCTGTTAGCTCGCCGTTTTGGGGTTTTTTCTGTCCGTCTGTAGCAGTCCCAGCATGCAGTGGAAGAGAATTTGCATGTAACTCTGTCTCTGCTTCTCTTTCTTGGGGGAAATCTCCGCCTTTGTTGCCCTAGGAGACGATCAGTTCGGCTGGGCTAAGGTTTTCTACTAATACAAAGACAGTCGTTAGCGCTTAACGACCAGTGATTACCATAACAAAAATCTCCTTCCCAGCTAAACCGGTTTGGTTACTTTTTCGACAAGCGGCAGTGGACCGGCTTGGGAACTTTTTTAAAACTTTTCTTTTTACAAAAAAAAACACTGGCAAAATTTTGTTCATAACAGTCCCCACTCTTTTTCTTTGATCGAGCTTAAAATTTAAGCTCGCATCAACTTGCAATGTTTTCTTAATGAAACTAGGGTAACAAACATTGTAATACAAACAATCTTCTAGGTATACACACAGTGAAAAGAATTATGATTTTCTTCTATACATCTCTTTTAAAGATTTCTAGATTATCTCGCCAACTCAGATTAAGTACAGGAGTTCAGTTATTCTGTTTAACACAGACTTCGGGGTCTAATTACTATTTTGGATCTTTTCAATTTCTATTACACATTCTTTATATTTATACAGTTCTTTCAATTTCTAAGGGTTAATATTCTTTTCTGTATACTCATAACATTTATACACTTTATTGTAGATACACTTGTTTTTCTTTTTCTTCAACAGTTCTTAATTCACAAACTATCTTTTTACTGTTTTTACAATTCTTTCCACTTTTGTTACATTTACTGAGCTTGTTTCAGCAGTATTATTCAAATTACATTAAAAGCACAACCAGGCTTCTCTTACAGGGCACTCTCCCAGGAGTGGCCGCTTAAAAGTGGCAATATTCTGCATTATCTAATATACTCTCTTATTTGATAAAGGACCAATTGGGAGAGGTTAACACAATTAGGGTCAGAATTGATGTGGACTCTAGACAAGGAGCTCACTCCCTCCTTATAGAGGGGCTGGTAGCATTCACTGCATGGCTTTCCTGGGCTCCCCAGAGCACCACCAGAAATCAGAGCCAGCACTGCCACCCTTCCCAAGAGTCCGGTATGGGACATGTTGTACAGCCTGCCCACCCGGCCTTGCCTCTTGGGGAATTTTTACTAAGAAGCTTCCAAGCTCTTTAGAGTCTCTTCCACCTGCCCTTCTGGTTAAACTTCTCTTGGTCTTTTCCCTACTGAATTTGGTTTCTCTTAGGGGAGTGCTCTGTGAAGGATTACCTGGAGTCTTTTAAAGCTACATTACTTATTTACAGTTTTAAACTTTTTTACAAACAGGTTCTACACACAGAATTATTTTAAACAATTTCAAGTTATGTTACAGCTCTGATACCAATGGTTTTCTTATATAGTTCAGTCTTTTTGACTCTTCTTCTTGAGAATCAACTTTAAATCTGTTGGTCCTTTTATCACAGTGTATTCGGGTGAATTAATTCGCGGGGTGGTTGACTTTTGTCTGGTGCCCAGAGGTACAAGTGATGTGGAATCTGGTCCAATGCCAGAGGAAGAAGCTGGTGTCAAGTCTGATTTTGTACCTGGGGGTGAGACTGGCCCTTTTATCCTTGAAATGTGAGTCCAACCCTTTTCTCTGGTCCGCACAGCTGCATTGGTGATGAGGAGTACCTGGAAGGGGCCTTCAAATTTAGGCATTAATGGTCCTGTATTCCATGATTTTATTAAAACCCAATCACCTGGGTTGATGTTATGAACTTTCATGTCAAGAGGGGAAGTTTGGGGAAGGTACCCTTTTTTTCTAAGGCCCTCTAAAGTCCTTCCAATTATCTCCAAATATTTTCTGGTAGCTTCTTCTCCTTCCAGGTAGTCTCCCATGCTATAAGGTGTTAACAAGAATGGCAGTCCAAACATCATTTCATAAGGTGAAATTCTTATGTCAGACCGAGGTCTTGTTCTGATGCGCAAAAGCGCTAGGGGCAAACACTTGAGCCAATTCATTTTTGTTTCTTCAATCAATTTGGTTAATATATTCTTGAGAGTTTTGTTCATCCGCTCCACTCTCCCAGAACTCTGGGGGTGCCACGGAGTATGTAATCTCCATTTTATTCCTAGGGCTCCAATTATATTTTGCAATGTTTGGGACACAAAATGAGAACCTTGGTCTGAGTCTATGGTGTTTACCATTCCATATCTGGGGATAATGTTCTCTAGGATCTCTTTTGCCACAACTTGAGCTGTTTCCCTTCTAGTCGGGAAGGCTTCTACCCAATGGGTGAGATGATCAACTATAACTAGTAAATACTTGTATCCCTGTACTGGGGGCATCTCAGTGAAGTCTACCTGTATGTTTTGGAAAGGTCTTAAAGCTAATTCCCTCCCTCCAGGTTCTACTTTTCTCATGACTTTCTGGTTTACTTTTTGACAAATGACACACCCTTTTGTTATTGCTTTGGCTAGGCTATATAAGCCTATGCATATGTTGTTTCTTAAGAAATGGTCACACAGTCCTTGGACCCCCCAGTGCGTTAATCGGTGTAGTTCTGTTAGCACTGTCCGAGCCAGTGCTTTATTCAAAAACACCCGTCCATCTGAGGTTAACCACTCTCCTCGTTGCCCCTGGATTAACTTTAAATCTTTTATAGTTTCTAATTCTTTTTCACTAAACACAGGTTCTTCTTTGCTTTTTCCTTCTTCAGGTGTCGTTTCTACTTTAAGAATTTTTACTGGATCACTTGGTCCTAAAGCTACTTCCTTTGCTATTTGATCAGCCAGTCGGTTTCCCCTAACTTCAAAGCTGTCTCCTCTTTGGTGCCCTTTTATGTGGACCACTGCTATCTCTGTAGGTTTTTGCAGAGCTTCCAATACTGCTCTGACTAGGTTCTCATGGGCTAAGCTTTTTCCTTTCGAACTTAAATACCCACGTTCTTCCCATATTTTCCCAAATGTATGAACTATCCCAAATGCATATTGGGAATCTGTATAAATAGTTCCCTGGTCCCCTTCCAGTAAGTCCAGTCCTCTTTTCAGGGCATATATTTCACAGCTTTGGGCTGACCAATTTGGAGGTAGTTTCCCTTTTTCATTAATTTGCAGTGTCTCCCCATCAATAATGGCATAACCTGAAGCTCTTTTCCCATCTACTACTCTTGAAGAGCCATCTATGAATAAGATTCTTCCAGTTGCTAGAGGCTGATCTTCTAGATCTTCTCTTACTTTCATTTGGAGGTTAACTAATTCCAGGCAATTATGTTCTAAATTCTCTACAGGCTCTCCCATTAGGAATTGTGCTGGATTGAGGGCATTGGATGTGATAAATTCTAAGCCTTCTGTGTTCATTAGGATTATTTCGTATTTTAATATTCTGGCATCGGTTAGCCACTGCTGAGCCTTCTGTCTCAGTATTGCTTTAAGATCATGAGGAGTATGTACTTTAATTTTTCCCTGTAAGGTCAATTTTTGGGTTTCTTCTATCAGAATTGCAGTTGCTGCTACTGCTTGTATACAAACTGGCCAGCCTCTAGCCACTGGATCTAATAATTTGGAGATGTAAGCTACAGGTTTCTTGCAACCCCCCCACTCTTGGGTTAGTACGCCATAGGCTATACCTCCTTCAGCACTCACAAACAGGTCAAAGCTCTTCTTGAGGTCTGGTAAGCTTAGGACTGGGGCAGAGGACAACTTGCTTTTTAGGTTCTCCAATTGTTGATCATCTTCAGCTGTCCAAGTTAGGGGATCTGGAGCTACTAATTTGTTGTATAGAAATTTTACACTTTGTGTGTATTGATCTAACCATAACTTGCAATACCCAAACAGACCCAGAAGTTTCCTCACATCTCTTTTTGTTTTGGGGACTGGGAGAGCTAAAATGCCTGAAATTCTGTCTGGGCTTAACTTTTTATACCCTCCTCCTATTATGTGCCCCAGGTATTTTACTTCTGCTTGCACAAATTGAAGTTTTTCTTGAGAAACTTTTAATCCCTTTTCCCCCAGAAAATTCAAAAGGTTAATGCTGGTTTTTCTGACCTGATCTTCTTCTCTCCCTGACACCATCAGGTCATCAACATACTGCAAGATCTGCACTTCCCCTTCAGGGACAAATTGTTCTAATAAACCCTCTAAGGCTTGTCCAAAGAGGTTGGGGGACTCAGTGTATCCTTGTGGTAATCTGGTCCACCTTAGCTGTTGTCTCCTGTTTGTACTAGGGTCCTCCCATTCGAAGGCAAACCAATCTCTACATTCTGTTGCCAAAGGGCACGCCCAGAAAGCATCTTTCAAATCTATAACGGTGAACCAATTATGTTCTCTTGGTATTCGGCTCAGGAGACTATATGGATTGGGCACAACAGGATGTCTGGCAATGGTCCTTTTGTTGACTTCTCTTAAGTCCTGTACCAGCCTGTATTTCCCTTCAGCTTTTTTAACTGCCAGTATAGGGGTATTGTGTGGGGACATGCAGGGTTCTAAAATTCCCTCTTGCAACAGTTGTTCAATAACTATGGCAAGTCCCTTCCTCCCTTCTAGGGAAATTGGATACTGTTTAACCCGTATGGGTGAAGTATCATCCTGCATCTTTATTGTCAGGGGTGGAATGTCTAATAAGCCACGCTTTCCCCCTTCAGCCCATACCTCAGGGTTTATTTCCGCAACATCCCCTTGGGATAACTTCATTACTTGTACCACCATCCTCCCTTCTCTTGGAATAATTCCAACTCCCAAATGAACTTGTAGATCCCTTCCTAACAAACTCTTTTCTAACTTAGGTAAATAAATGAAATTGGCTTCACACTGCCTTGAATTTCCAACTATTTTTACATCTTCTATCACTGATGCTCTAAATGGTTTCCCTTCAGCACCTAATACTTCACAAACTTTCCCCCCCATTTCCATACCTTTTGGTATTTTGTTGAGACAGGACTTATCTGCTCCTGTATCAACCAAAAATTCAAATTCTTCATTTAGGGGTCCCACTTCAAAGTTTACTAAGGGCTCCTCTAGGTGTTGCATTGGGTCCCCTAAAGTATAGAGCCCTTGACATCCCTAACTGTCACCTCTAAGGGCTTTCCCTAACATATCTTGTTCCCGGGCTATTTCCTCATCGAGACTGAGTTTTCTACAAAACCTCCTGACGTGTCCTGTCTCTCCACAGTAATAGCAATACCGTTCCCTCCAAGGGACTTGTGGTCTTTCCATTCCCCTAGCACCTGCTGAGGCTGGCCTATCTCTGCCTCCTCCAGGTGGTGGATTCGCCCATTCCCTTGTTACCTTGGGTTGTGGTGTAGCATTGTTTGCCCCTGCACTTTCTCTAGCAACCGCAACCATGATCTTAGCTTTGGCCTTTGCTTTGTCTTCGTCCCTCCGTAAAAACACCTTCAAAGCTTCTCTTAATAACTCATTTATGTCTTTCTCCTGCCAATCTTCAATCTTTTCTAGTTTCCTCCGTATATCAGGCCAAGATTTAGTAACAAATTGGACTTTTAGTAGTACTTGACCTTCTGGGGTGTCTGGGTCTATTCTAGAATACAATTGGAAGTTCCGCTTTAGGCGATTTAGCCAAGCAGCAGGAGCCTCATCCTTCTCTTGTGCCCCCTCAAATGCCAATTTGGCATTAGTTCCTTTGGGAACTGACTCTTTGATCCCCCGAATTATCAAGGATCTATATTCCATCATGGCCTTTCTCCCTTCTTCCTGATTAGGATTCCAACTGGGATCCGTTAGTGGCAACTTTTGCTCCCCCGATGGCACTTGGGGTCCCGGATGGTTATCTTTCTCCCAAACTTTTATGCCAGCCGCTCTAATCATCTGAACCTCTTCTGGGGAGAATAAGATATTTATAATGGAATTCATCTCTCCCCAGGTGTAAATATTTGGACCCAAGAATTGATCCACTTGGTGGGCTATACCCACTGGGTCCTCAACTAAATGCCCCAACTCCTTCTTAAATCCTCTCACTTCAGAAGCAGTTAGAGGGGCGTTCACAAATCCAACACCTCCTTCCACCCCTCCCATAGGAACTTCTCTGAGTGGAAAGAGTCTCTCTGCCTTGGAGGTCTTGGATCTAGTACCACAGTACGGCCCATCTTCCAATGCCAAACTAGTTTGGGGAATATCTGAGTTACCCTTAACTTTCTGCGGATCAGCGGGTGCATTTGGTGGTAGCTGTGTACCGGTCAAGGAGGCACTTCTGTCCCAACTAGGAGGAGGTAGAGGGGTGGTAATAGGCGAGGGGGAAGAACTTGGGTATATATTAGGTGGAACTGGAGGAGGAGTGGAAGATGCAGCAGGTGTGGTAGGTACTTGCGGTGGTGCAGAAGGAACTAGAGGAGCCGAAGGGGGTAGTGAGGGAGTGGTCACCGAGGGGGATACCGGGTCTATAGGAGAAGTCAGAGGGATAGAGGGAGGAGTTTGAGCAGGTGGTAAAGAGATGGCAGCCGGGGGAAAAACCGGGCCCGCAATTTGAGGTGCTTGAGGGAGAGGGTTATAAGGTGGAGGAGCAGCAGGAGGCAAATAGTCTAGGGGGTCCCATCTCTTACTAATTTTATCATCTCCTCCTTCATTCCCCTCTTTTTTTTGCACTCTACAAATCCGTACCTCTTCTTCCCCAAAAGCGCCCTCTAACCAGCAGGCTATATACAATAACTGCTCAGGATCAGTATCTCCTCGGGCCGTTACATAATTGTTCAGCTGTCTGCACATCCACTTGTCCTTTGTCCCACACCAGGGCCATCCTCCTTGCACTTCTAATTCTGGCCACACTTCTACGCAGTAGTGGATCATTTTTGCCTTATCTAATCCTTTCGTGGCTTCTATAGAATTCCATTTCTCTAACAATTCCCCTAAGGGACTATCAGGATGTATATTTCTCAGTCTTTTTCCTGTCTTTTTACTATTACACCCTCCCATTTTTCAGGTCTCAATAGGGGAAATCCCAAAGGTGTCTCTTACTGACAGGTACTCTCAAGAAAAACTTTATCTGGGGAGCTTCAACCCCCCCTCTACCGAACTTCAAATTTATGCCTGACGCTCAGGACTTTATATTTAAACAACTGCCTGATCTCTTGACTGCCAGACTTCCCTAACGTCCGGTCTTACGTCTATCAGGGCTTAAAGACTAACCCAGACTCCTTCGCTGGGATCTCTGCCTGACCCTTCTGTCAGAACTCAAAAAACCAAACCCAGACGCCTTCGCTGGGATTCTAAACACACCCAGACGCCTTCGCTGGGATTCCAAACGCACCCAGACGCCTTCGCTGGGATTCCAAACGCACCCAGACGCCTTCGCTGGGATTTTTGGTGCCTAACTTCCTTTGTCAGGACTTGGGTTGCCTGCAGGGCTTGTTCCTTGCCCGAATCCTTCTCGGGACTTCCAATCTGCGTGTCACTCACACAATTAATCCCTCCACACGCCCGGAGGGTTGCGTGCCACTCATACAATTTATGCCCTCTGCACGCCCAGAGGGGGTGCGCGCCACTCACACAACTAAGCCCTCTGCACGCCCAGAGGGGGGGGCCCTTCTTTCCCCCCCGGGAGACGCCTCACTCACGCTAATTCCACACGCTTCCCCCTGGTCCTGGCCGGCCCCTTCGCAGGAGTCCGGAAACGCAGTACTGAGAGGTCCGCACTCACTTCGAGGGTCCGGCTGCCGGCCTCGTCTCACACACACACACACTCGCTCGTCTCCCGCTCCCGCCACCGGATGTTCTCACCAATCCGGCGTTCCTCCGCGTCACTGGTCCTGAGCCGATCTTCTCCGGTCCTGGTAGCCAGCTGTCCTCGAGGTCCAAGATGGCCAGTCCTGGTGTCCTCTTCTGGTGTGGCAATCCCGGAAAGAGCCCCCAGCTGAAATAAACACGGGCAGGAGACTTCTTCTCCTTTTAATGCCTTTATTAAAAATGATCAGCTCAGGATTGAGGGGTGGCTCGGCAGGTCTGCAGCGTCTGTCGAGTCTCCCAGCGTGATGCCGAGGAGGCGGGTAATTCACAGCTCTGTCCACTAAGGGCAGAGCCGGGTATCCAGCTTAGATGTTAGCCGGAACTCTACCTCACTCCGGCCAGCCCGGGGGGGGTACTACGGTTGGGACAACCACCGAGCTCAGGGTGAGGGCCCACGAAGGTCTTCAAGGTCTTCAGTCATTCAGCATCTCGTTCCTCACCCGTGGACGCTATTTTAATCTTTTAATTTCTCTGTTAGCTCGCCGTTTTGGGGTTTTTTCTGTCCGTCTGTAGCAGTCCCAGCATGCAGTGGAAGAGAATTTGCATGTAACTCTGTCTCTGCTTCTCTTTCTTGGGGGAAATCTCCGCCTTTGTTGCCCTAGGAGACGATCAGTTCGGCTGGGCTAAGGTTTTCTACTAATACAAAGACAGTCGTTAGCGCTTAACGACCAGTGATTACCATAACAAAAATCTCCTTCCCAGCTAAACCGGTTTGGTTACTTTTTCGACAAGCGGCAGTGGACCGGCTTGGGAACTTTTTTAAAACTTTTCTTTTTACAAAAAAAAACACTGGCAAAATTTTGTTCATAACACCTGGGAGTCTGAAATTTTCTACTGCTGCACTTGACACAGAGCTTTTATTCCTTCTTAGGTATGGTTTCTATTTTCTACTTTGTTTCTACAGCAGCGTCTGCCCCGGCGCAAAGTGCTACGGCGTCGTTCGGTTCTTTCTAATTAAACTCGGCTACCTTGGGCTTGGTTCGGCTCTTGGTCTAAAGTCGTTTCAGTTGGGATTTTCGTGGAAATTCGTCTCTTTCGGCTCTTTGGCTGAACTCGGCGCGGTTCGGCTAAACTCGGTCCTGTTGGGCTCTTTGTCTAAAGGCGGCTCATGTCGGCTCCACGCGCCTACCGGCTACTTTCGGCCATCATGGGCTCTTCGTCTAAAGTCGGCTCTTTTCGGCTGCGCTCGGCTCTTCGTCTGCAGTCAGCTCTTTTCGGCTGCGCTCGGCTCTTCGGCTCCAGTCGGCTCTTTTCGGCTGCCCTCGGCTCCAGTCGGCTCTTTTCGGAACAATTCGGGCCGGCTCGGCTCGCTGAGGGCGGGGAAGCGGGCGAGAGAGGACCCCGGCACAGAGAGCCGATTACCCCGATGCCCGTCAGAAACCCGCCAAATTACGCACGCCCGCGGCGCCGCTGAGCCCACAGCCCGTGTCGGGTACACTTGAAATGCCAGAGAAAATCCCGCGGAGCCGCGCCGGCGTCGGTGTGCCGCGCAGGCGGTCCGGATAAACACCCACCGTGGTCCTCCATTTTCGCCGCCATTTCGAGGAGGTCTTGCGAGTCCGCGACACTCGCGACACGCCACACTCAACATGGCGGCCTCGCGGCCGCCTCTCAGCGCGGGGCTGCAGTACCGCGCTCCGCCCACAAGGCGGCAGCACTGCCGCCCACCCCCGCCGGGGGCGCCGCGCGGCTGCGGCCGGGCAAGGCGGCCCGAAAGACCGGCGGCCGTCCCCGCCAAAAACTCCTCTGAAATAAGCGCCAAAAACCCGCCTCTTAGCCAACCAGAACAAAACAAGCCCCCCTTCTTGCAAACCATATTGAAAGAAATTTTATCTTTCTATTTTTCCTATTTACATGCACATGCCTATTTATAGTGGACATTGATGGGTTATGGAATTTATATATTATGTCTATTCCTATTATTTATATTTATGGATCTTTTGTGTTTTTATAAATATCCTTATATATTGATAGTATATTTTGATATTTAAAATTACATTTCTATAATACTTTAATATTGTTTATAATAAAAATCCCGTCTCTAACTAAAAAAATACTAAAAACCCTCTTCTTTTAAACTATATTGAAATATTTTCATATTCATACCTTCCATAACTATATTCACATTTATATTTATAGTTTATATTCATGCATTATATTAGAAATTATATATCATATGTATAATAGTAAAATAATATAGATAAATTATTTTTATATTATGTACCATATCTACTGCTAGAACATATTTTTTCATATATTTTTAAGTTTTATATTAATCTTTATTAATTGATGATACATTTCTATACTTAGATTTCTATCTTTTTATTATTTGTATTTATTATTTTTATACTAAAACCCCTGGTGTTGCAAAAAAAATACAAAACCATCCTTTATTTTAACTACTTAAAAACTATTTTTATATTTATAATATCTATAATTTGTTCTATATCATATGGATGTACGATATTTATATCTATTTTATATCTATTTCCCATAATAGATTATAATAGATATATGCAGTATTACTTGTATTATGGATTGTATCGATTTATGTTATTTTATATTTACAATTATTTATTTTTATATATCTGCATAGATTTGCAATACATTCATAAATTTATAATTTGTTTGGGTTGTGTTTATATTTATAATGTCTCTTTATATATCTATAAACATATATAATACGCTACTAAAATAGCATATCTTATTGTAATATGCAATGACTTATGTTACATGTTAAATTTTAAAAATAGACCGAATATGTGTTAAAAAGTTGTTTATTCCCCTTTTTACACGTATATTTGTTTTGTTTACATATAGCTATAGTTATAATTCTACATTTAAAATCCAATTCCTGAATAAAATGACAAAAAACCAGCATCAAATTCCCACCAATATCTTCCAAAAACATTGATTCCTCCACCAGCCAAACAACTGCCAGCGAAAAAAATACACAACAGTCTTTGAGGTAACAATTCTCATCACGTCAGAAAAATGGAACGAAAATAAAAGAAAACCCCATAGAAACACGCACAGCAAATCACAAAAACTTCTAAAAAAAATCAAACCAACTTACAAAACTCCAAACACTGCCACGGACCCTGAACGTTACTAAACAAAATAACCAAAATTCTACCTCGACACTAACTCAAAGAATAACCGACACTCTGTAAAAATCACTTTAAAATCGAACTAATTAACGAAATAGAAAAACAAAAACCCTCAACCACTAAAAAATAAGAAAACAGCTACCCAAATAAAAAAAAATACTTATAAAGATCCACCATATACAGACCCACATTCCCAAAAATAAAACTGATAAACACCAAACAAATACATCAAAGGACAACCAAAAAAAAAAAAAATCCCCCAAACCCAATATACTTAAATTTACAACGAAAAAAATTATTCCTAACGAAATAAACCCAGAGTGCCTCAATCTATCAGAATAAAAATACCACCTAGAAATAAACACAAAGCCTAAAGAGAAACGTAACCATAAACAATATCGCCCCAATGATCCGTAACAATAAACCATACACTACCATCAAACAAACCAAAGAAGCAAAAGCCCTGCAAACCGATAAACACAAACGCAAATATAGATTTTAAAAACCCCGCTGCTGTTAACGACATGACGCTGCCTCAAGCCCACCAAAACAAACACTACACACTCACGCTAATAAAAGCCACCACAACAGAATTGAAATCCGAACCGCTGCTTCCCGCTACGACCCCTCGGCCGGCCCGGCACGGCTCCCCTCGGCTCCGCACGGCTCGCACCGGCGCGGCTCCGGCCCTGCCGCGCCAGCCCGGCCGCGCCAAATTCCCCGCCCGCCTCGGCAGCTGCCCGGCCCGTGCCAGGAGCGCTCCGGAGCGGGAACGGGCCGGGCCGGGCCACGGGCACCAGAAGCGCCCTCAAATGCGGCGGCACAGCCCGACCGCGGCCCCGCCGACGCTGCCGCAGCTGCAGGCTCCTGCAACCGAACCCCGAAACTGAGGCCGCAGCCGGGGCTCGCCGCGCTCCAACAAGGGCAAAGAAATGCGCTCTCCCCTTCAATTCCATCCCCTGTGAGAGCAGAAAAGAAGGGGTGCTCCTCAACTGAAAGCCTTCAAATGATGGGGAAAGGGGGATTTTGACCTCAGTTCGAACCCTTGAAAAGGAGGGACACCAGGGGCTGTCCCCTCAATTTAAACCTTAGGATGATGAAAATGGGGTGGCTGCCTTCAAATCAAACCCATAATAGCATAACAATAATTTCCTCATTCCCCCTAAAATGGACCGCAGGGATTCCCTGTCTGCTACGGGCGTTGGCTTCTCTTAGTCCCTCTGGTTCCACAATTGAAACACGTACGGGCGCTGATGGCTTTGAGGGAAAGCTTCCCAGTGCAGAAAGCTGTCATTCTGGTAGCGCACTTTGATGCACCTTCAGAAAAAGCAGAATCGGCGCCAACTCCTAAGACCCCTGCTGAGGAACCCAGCCCTCCTTGGGACACCCAATGCAGCAGACCTCGAAAAACGAGGGCAAAAGTCAAGCTTGGAGTGGAAAAAGAGAATAGACCAGCCTTTGAAAAAAGCCTTCACACAGCCACAGCGGGAACCAGTCACATTTCTTCTTTCCTTGCTCTCCGGAATGACATAAATAGGAAGTAAAGAAACCACACGAAACACAAGGCAGAGCTGGGATTTTACAGGTCTTCCTTTTGGCACTCTGGATGACAAGCGCCTCTTCCGAGACTGGGACACGATTTGGGGACTGGCAGAGAACGGAGGCAAAAGGTGCCAGAGAGCCCTTTCTATTGCCTTCAGCCCCTGCAGCTGTTCTGGTGGCTTCAGGGCACAGCTTGGTCCATTCCTAGATAAAAACGCGAGGGCAATAGCTTCAAAACCACTACCCATCTCCAGTCGGAGTTTCCGACATTCCTGTAAACAAATGAGTGGATAGAGAGGGTTTCTCCCCAAAGGAATTTAGAGACAAATTCCTGTTCTTTACCAATACCTATACAACCGACTGCCTGGACAGGTTTTAGCATTCTACAGCCGCCCCTCCCCGTCAATTTTGCGGCGGCTTTGGGTCCCTCTGGGGGACGGCACCCAGCGTGCCCCCCCTCGCCCGCCACCCCTCTGCTCCCGCCCCGCAGCGGGGCTCCCTCGGGGTGCCCCCAAGGGCATCAGAGCCCCGAGTCTTCAGCCCCTTTTCCTCAGCCCCAAAGAAGGCGCAGAACGAGTCCGACTGCCCCGGACAGCAGCGCGGCGCTTCCTCCGAGCCCTTTCCACACGTCCATCGCCCCAGACAGGGATTCTGCTGCAACAAGCAAGGGCTGGGGGGGCAGCCCCCAGAAGGGTCGAGGCTCCTCCCCAGCCTCGCTGTCACGGGCCAGGGGCAGCGAGAGGGAGCGGCAGAGGCGGCGGGGCCGGCGCGGCACAGGGCGGGGGCCGCTCTCAGCGCGATGCCGGGAAAGCCGCGGCTCCGGCGCTGTCGGGCGGGGCCTTTGACCGGCACCGGGGGATCCGCCGAGAGCCTCCGGCCCCGCGCGGGGACTCCTGCGAGGGCCGGGGGGCGCCGGGCTCCGACCCTCGGGGCTTTATTCTCCGGCACCCCGAGCCCCGCGGCTGCGGGCCAAAGAAGGAAAGGGGGCACGGGCAGAGAGGAGCGAGAGCAGGCCACGAGAAAGGGCAGGGAGGGAGGGCGGGCTGCGGAGGAAAGCGGGACGGGAAGGGAAAGCCCGGGAGGGGGGTAGAGGGAGGGCGGACAGAGGAGGGAGAGAGGGCGAACAGAAGGGAGTAGCGGGGTAGGGACAGGACAGGAAGGAGCCGGGCTTGGCAGGGTTGGGGGGAGAGAGGCAAATGGGGAGAAAGAGAGATAACTAAGGGGAATACGGGGAGGAGAAAGGACCGGTAGAGAGAGGGACGGGCGGGGAAGCCTCACAGAGGCCCGGCTGCGCCCCGAGCCCCCCCCGGCTTCCCACCCTGCCCGGGATGCTGCGCTCGGCGGAGCTCGGCTCGCTCCGGAGACACTCGGCTAGACTCGGCTCTTCGGCTAAATTCAGCTATTACCGGCTATTAACAGCTGCATTCGGTGGATTCGCCTCTTCGGCGCAGCTCGGCTCGACTCGGCCCCCTGAGGACGGCGCGGGCGGGGCCGAGGCGCCGCGCGGGAAAGCGGCGCCCCCTCACGTTAAACTCGCCCAGCTCGGGGCTCTCCTGCTGCCGTGTCCCGCGGGCAGCCCGGCCATCGCACGGACACGACCGGGAGCGCGGGGTGGGCAGAAGCTCATTAGGGAGTGACTGCACTCGCGCTAATTAATGGTCATGAGATCAGGAGGCTGGGTTCCATGGAGCTCCGTTCAGTTCGGCCGGGCTCGTAAAATTCGGCGTTTAGCTTTGGTTCGGCCGACCTCGTAAAGTTCGGCTGATCTCCGACTGGTGCGGCTGACCTCGGCTATGTTCGGCTGAACGCGACTACATTCGGTTCTGTTCAGTTAAACTCGGCTAGTTCAGCTTTTCGTCTGAACTCGCCTCGGTTCGGAAAATTTTGGCCAGATTCGGCTCTTCGACTACACTCAGCTCGTTTCGGCTACACTCGTCTAGATTCGGCCATTCGGCCGAGCTCAGCTAGATTCGGCTCGCAGATTCCCTAATGGCAGCTCCTAAGGAATTCTTCGTAAGACAAATTGCAGACTCTAAAAGGCTTGCAGGTTTTTAAAGAAATATAATTTTAACTCAGCTCTCGGGACAGAGCTGATGGCTCCTTTAGGACAAGAATATTTACATGTAGAAGCAATGCCCTCATTTGCATCTCGTTTTTATTTAACACCCCCCCCCCCCCCCCCAAATTCCATACATATCACAAGCAATGTGCAGTGCTGGTTTTCCCCCGTACACTATTTGTGCAAAGGATCTGGGCACAGCACACAGTCATGATTCAATTGAATAAATCCTGGTTTGCATTTCAAAGGTTCTGGCACTGCGTGTTTGCAGATCTGGACTGCCATGCTCAACTACCCTCATGGCAACATTCAAGAACAATGTATCAGATTTCACAGAGAGTTCCCAATAAAACTCACCTATAATCACTGAGCAGAAAATCCTTTGGGGTTTAGTTCCATCTCTCAGCTGTTACCACTGCAGCAAAAGCAGTGATGGATCAGGGCTTTTTTTTTTTTCTTTTTAATTAAAAAAAAAAAAGTGTAATAAAAATAAGCCAGGTCTGATATAAATGTCTTGAAGGGCCATTCAAGCCTTTTAAACCCAAGAAGACCATCCTGATTCCCAAGTCTTCTATTCATACTCGTTTTGGTATCATGAAATCAAACAGGTTCTCCAAGAAATCATCATGACTAAACCTCTGTGTCCTCATTCTTTGCACTTATACCCCATTGCATGAAGCTCTGCAACCATTTTTTCCCATCCTGTATTAGAGACAGGATGAATATTAAGGGCACACACATGCACAGTCTTTCTGGTTTTCCAAAAGATAAAAATGCCTGTAATAAAAATTACATAAGTCATATTGTCTCTCAAACTGTTCAAGAAAAGGGAAATTGGAGCTTTAATGTCCCACTGAGAGATGTTGAATAAAATCTTCTCCGAGTTTGCACACATTTTTTTGACCAAACAAGGTAGGTCTGTAGGAGAACAGCTCAGGAGGCTTTCACAGCTCACAGTGATGAGGGCAGAGCATAGAAGAACATTAAAGATGAATGTTAGCCCCCTGAATTAATGCCCTGATGTAGATATTTTTTTCTGCTAAGAGACATGGCAGTTTCTTTCCTTTGTTTCTGAGTCTCCAAGTCACTCTGTAATTTGTAACCTGCACCAACTTGACACAGGTAAGTGACATACCCGGGTCCTGTGCTCCAAACCACATGTCCCCGATGTGAAGTCAGGAACACAGAAACAGCTGTGGAAGAAAGATGAGAAAAAAAATCAGAACAGATATTCTTCTATTTCCCCACAGTATTACCAAGTCAACCTGCTTGGTACCTCCAGGATTATGTTTTAAAAGAGGTCTCTAACTTTTTCCTAGCTGAAAAATCTGGAGTGGCTTTGCCCATGCAAAGCCAACGATCCTACTCACAAGAAGGAACAAACCAGTTTCCTTTTAAATAAAGCAGTTTGAAATCTGACCTGTCAGATGCTCTCACTGACCAGCAATAGAAAACAGCATCCAGGCCCATGTGGACTTGGTTTTTTTGCAGACTATTTTCCCTCTTGGAATTATATTTCTTTTATACCTTTTGTTCCATTTTAGTCCCTGAAAGGGAAGTTTCTTAGAGGGTGTGGGAGTGTTGTACTATCAGAAAATCTCCCAGTGTGACCGCGCTCTTTGCTGCCCACCCCTGCCCCCATCCCATCAAAGACAGCTTCTGTTTTGGGCAGCCATGAGCCTGGGTGGATATGGGAGAAATTATGTAATGGATTAAAAAAGCCATGGAATCTCCTAGTTTCTCCCACCACTGCTTCATAACATAAGTGATAAGAACAAGACAAGTCACCTGTCTTGTGCACAATTTATCAGTACAGTTCTTAATCCCTACCGTCAGAATGGCCAGGAATTAAGGACAAAGGACTTGACAACAACTGTGCATCACATTTTACTTTATTCCCCATGTATTCAAAGACAAACATCAGATACTCCAAAGGATTTTCCTGGTACAAAATTGTGCAAGTAAAGTGCTTTCCTGTGTTCATTCAGTCATTACAATGGCAAGTACCAGCCTCCTTAAGCAGCCTCATGGAACCTGCACGGTTCAAAGGGGCTCCAGGAGCTCCCAGGGACTCCAGGCTGGAACCCTGCTCCAAACTGGATCGCCCAGCCTGGAGATGAGAGAAGCTCCTGAAGCCTGGAGCAACACAACCCACACATGCAGTAAGTTACAGGCATCACTCCAAAAACACTCTTCAGGTCTTTCTGAGGAGTTTTAAAGGGTGAAAAAACTGTAAAGGGTGAAAAAACTGTAGAAAAGCTAAAGCTTTTACAGAATCCCTTAAATATATGATACTTTCTTAACTGATACAGAACATTTAACCAAACCTACAAAAGCTTTAATGTGCACCAAAAGCAGCTGCTGCTACCAAAAAAAACAGTGTTTAGGACCTCCCACTCCCAAGTTCCTTACACTTTTTGTTCACAGAGAGAACAAGAGAAGTCACACAAGTCCTGGCTTTTTTCCGTTCTTCAAAACTGTGACAACAAGGGACACCAACTATTAACTTCCGCTTGCTTTATGTATTTATTGTTTTTACTTACACATTGCTTTCAGATTCCCATCCATGGTCAGAATGATTCACACCTTTGAGCGCAAAGCCTCCAGGCACTGCTTCTTCTCTTAAGATTTCATTAAAAAAATACTGGTTTTCAAAGCCTGACTCGAGATTTGCCCCTAAGTTTCATTTTAAAGCTCTTTCCCTTCATAAATTGTGTTTCTCCAAAGCTTCCAAATTGTGTCAAGGTTTGAAATAACCACAAGGAAGATCTGAAAAATGCCTTTGCATTTCCTTCCCTCCTCTCTCAAGGCACATCAGTCGGACAGAAGGCATTAGGACTACTTCCAGAGAAGTTTGCCTCACTTGAACTGCTGATCTTTAACAGCTACAACAAAATATGCTTTCCTTGAAGTATTTCAGTACTTACTGAGCAATTCAATGTTTTAGTACTTCTGAGCCAGGGCCTGCAGGTCCTCCTGCAGCTGCAGGTCTTTGCTGACAAGACTCCACTTGTGCAGCAGCAGCAGCTCCCTGCTGGAGAGGACGCTGTCATTTACTGTGAAACGCCTCATCTCCCTAAAAGCCTCCACAACAGCACAGAATTCCAGCACAGAGCTGAGGCTGCCAAACAAGTCGGTCAGCTTGGCCAGATCTACATTAGTCCTGTCAAAAGAAAACACGAGTGCCATGCATGCTAATTTATCAGCACAGTTCTTAATCCCTACCGTCAGAATGGCCAGGAATTAAGGACAAAGGACTTGACAACAACTGTGCATCACATTTTACTTTATTCCCCATGTATTCAAAGACTTAAATCCTCCTGTCAAAGAAATCTCATCCAAATTCACAACTCAACACACAAACTGAAGGTAAAAAAAGCCATCCATCTAGCAGAGATAAAGAAATCTTAATAAAGATTTCTTTTTCTTAATAAAGAAAACTTAATAAAGTTCAAACTGGGCAGAGGATAAAATGCAAACCGACTAAAACAAAAAACAAAACAAAGGACTTACTGAATATATTTGATTAATGTGACCAAAACACACAAGAAATTCATTTACAAGCTTATTAGAAAGAAGTTTGGTGTTCTTCTGGGATTGATTCTTGTTTTCTCTTGTCTCTTAAATTTATTAGCCATAGAGAATGGAGTAAGGAAATAATTTTATTTATCACCTTGTTCTCCAGACACCTGGAAAAAAAAAAAAAAAAAAAAAGAAAACCAAATTTGAAAGGCAGATCCTCACCAGCATCTGGTCCATCACCTCCAGGGTGCACTAGTGCACCCTGTACTCTAGTGCACTTTTGGTGTACTTGCCTGAACCTGTCAGGGCACTCTATGTATGCAGAAGAGATGTTTTTGTGAGGGAGAGGCAAGGCAAGGAGGAATGTTCTAGACAGTTTAAATCCATTACTATGCCACTTCCTGTGCAACAGGTCCTGCGACAGGATGTGAACCGAGGGGGCTTGAAATTTAAGAGGTAAAAACACCAGCACAAGGTGCCATTTTGCTTTTTCAGTTTTTCAGGGAAGTGATTTCCAAATCACAAAGCCCCCCCACCATCCTCCCTCCTACCACAACCTGAAAGCATCTTGGTTCTGTTTTCAAAATCACAAGGAACACCTCAGAGTTCAGCAAGTTCTGCCAGTACAGCCCTTGGTGCCCCTATTTCCATGTCTGTCACCTTTGCTTTTATCCTAAGCCACATAATTCTTCTACTGTGGACAGGAAAATTGTTCCCATTTCTCCTGTACTTCTCTGGTTACCTTTTCTCTAAGCTGTTCAGGACCCACATGAGGATGCTCTGATCCTCTATCAGCTCATAGGCAGCTCTGGTGACACAGGCAGCACTTTGCAGTATCTCCAGAATACGACACTGAAACAGAAAATGTAACTTGTTCTTTTATAGTCAGGATCTAATTATCTAACTTAAAATTAGCAATTTGGGTGCTATCTGATCAACTCCAAAGTAAAATAAACACCACCTCTTCTCAACAACTCCAGGAAAGGAAAGAAATTTCCCCTTCAAAGCTTCATACCACAGGTGCTGCTCTTAAAAGAAGTATTCAGGTAGCAAGACAATTTTATCTTTTTGTCCAAGGTTTTGGTGCCTGAAATACCCAGGGTGGATGCTCCCAAACCTGAGAGCTCCTGGCATGTGAATTCCCTCCTGCTGAAGCACTGTTCAGGTAACAAATGCAGTTGTTGGGGAATAGAGACCCCAAAAAAAGAAAAGGCCCCGACTGTAGCAGCAAAACCATGGCACCCACATGAGGCTCCATGATGGCAGGAACCTGTTCCAGTTTCAGGGGATAAGGATGGGACTGGTTTAGACACAAGTAATTACTTCCCCCTCCACACATACACAAAACCAACAAGGAACAGATTTTCAAGAGGGCCAAGGCAGAGTCAGCTGTTCCTTTCTGTTTGGACTTGAGATCTCAAAGCCATGCAAACCTTTGTGGTTTGGAGTTTTTTGGAACTTTCTTTTTAAATTCTTACCTGGGAGCCCTTGTCACACAAAGGACTGTTGAAAAGGGATAGAATGACCCAGAAAACCCTCTGGTAGTCATAGAGCTCATAGCAATGTTTCTCACGTAGCCCTTCTCCAAGAAATCTGAGAATCCACTCATGCCGTGTTTTGTACGGGAAGCCACAAAGAAAAATACCACCATCAGACATTTCCAAAGAATACCTGCTCCTAAGAGCACAAAACCCTGGTTCCTTCTGAGTGCCAGCTCAGGGCTTACCACAGCTTGTTCTGGACTTCTCGTTTTCCATTCCTATCTAATTCCTATCAAATCACTAACATCCATGGGGAACAGTCAGTCTGCAGCCCAAACATCCAGTGGAAACAGAATTTTAGAAGTTGCTGTTTCTAAAATACTTCAGTTGAACTCAAAGTTGTGGGATTCACATTCTCTAAACCCAAGAGAAGCAGTGAGAGAAGCAGAGAAAAGAATGATCGAAACAATTCTTATCTCATTTGCTGCTCCTGTGTTGTGCTAAAGTAGAATGCAATATGGAGATTGTTTACCCAAAGTGATGGTGCTTTGTTTCCTTGGCCTATCAGGTCCAAGGCACATAAAGCAGTTAATTAGCCTTCTGATATCAATGGAGTCAGATACATCATTTCTCCCTGCCACGAGGGTCGCCTTGTTTTTACTATATAAAGTTACTAATCTAAACTCAAAGAGGAATTGTAGCTAGCTGGGGCAGAATATTCTGTTTATTGTGCTCAGAGAGCATACACAGCACAACTCGTGCATTAGTATTAAGAAAACAACAAAAACCCCACAGAAATAATATTTTTCATATATGAAACATAAGAAAGATGCCTCTAATAACTATCTATGGAGAATGAGATTTCATTGTATTTTTACAGCTGTTTTTAATACATTTCTAAAGAATTACTGGATACCTAAAATGGGACTCTTACCTCAAAATCAAAACTGTAGAAAAGCTGGAAAAAAACTGGTACCTTCCTCAGGTCCAAATACTGGTGTGACAGAAGGAATCTGTTTACCTTTATGTACATGTGCTCATGTGCTCCTCTCTGAAGAGAAAAAGCTGGCACCGTGGGGAACAATGCTCCCAATCCACAACCATGCACGACAATCCGTGGAAGCTGTAGCAAGTGTGCAGTGTTCCAAGCTGGGAGAACAGTCCAGCAACTGCAGAAGGCCTTTGCTCTGAGGCTCATTCAATTGCTGCCCAGCCTCCCCTTCTCTTCCCCAGAAGGAAAAGCTCAGTCAAGAGTGCACAAGCACAAAGCAGGTGAGGAGATCAACACTCCCCAAGGCTCTGTTTTTCACCCCAGCAGTGACACACACAGAGCAAGTTCCAGTACCTGGCTTCAGGATCTGCTGTGCCACACGATCAATGTAGAGGGTCAGGGAGAAGGTGGACCTGAGGTTTGGCTGCCTGATTCTGTCCTGCACAGCATCCAAGAGATACAGCAACTGCAAGAGCCCAAGGAGAGAAGCCTGAAGCACAGCCCAAATGAACACAACAGGAGCACCAAGACATCAATCAGCTTCCAGGATATTTCATGTGCCATACAGGTAGGAGCCCTAATTCAGCAAACCTGAGGGTTTGGCGATGTCAGGATCAAAACACCCAGAAACCTGTGAAAAAGAACCCGAACCAAAGCTGGCTAAAAGTGGTCCCTGGTGATGACTCCTTAAAACAACTTGCTCATGAGGAGGCAGGGATTGATCCAATACTCACCAGCCCATCCGGCCAACGTCAGAGCTCTCTGCCCACCGAGGACACGGCAAACAGCAGGGACCTTTCTTCCACTCTCCAGCACAGACCTGTGAAGCCAGAGAGAAGTTTACAGAGTAGAAATAGCCAGAATGTGCTCTCTACTTCCATACACTCTCTGATCGATCATTCCAAAGGAAAGCCCCCACGGATCAGAAGCAATCACCTGTCATTTTTCCTCTGGAATCATCACTGCTTTGCCTTTCTGTGCAAGTGTTTCTTTCCATGCCCATCCATCCCCAGAGCACATTTAATCCACCTTTTCTCCCCAGCTGCAAGTCTCCAGCACAAATGCCACTTCTCACAGACACAAAGCAAACAGTCATCTGTGACAGATTTTGGGTTAGAAAGTAAAAACCTTAGTGCATCTGGCTACATTATTAAAACACATAGACACATGGGTGGTCATAGATGGAAAGCTTTTCAGGAGAGAAAAGAGCTGTTTCAATAGAACACTTCTATACACCTCCAGAAAAACCAGAATTAATAGCAACTCCTAAGACCCCTGATGAGGAAACCAGCCCTCGCGGGGACACCCACTGCAGCAGACATGGTAAAAGGATGGGCAAGGCCAAGCTTGGAGTGAAAAAAAGAGAACATAAATACAGTAGCCTGTAAAAAGCCTTCACACAGCAGTGGAAGGAACCAGTCCCATTTACTCCATCCTTGCTTTCTGCCCCGATGCTTTTGTGTTTTCCTCCATTTCCCTGGACGGGAGTGGGGCGGAGGGAGGGGAGTGGGGACGGCGGAGAGTGGAAGGAGTGCGGGGAGGCGGCGGGACGAGACAGGGACGCGGCGGGACGGGGACGACCGACCCCGCGCTCTCGGCGCGATTTTCCGCCGCCTTTCCAAGGTCGAGGACACGGGCGGCGCCGGAGCCAGGAGCAGTGCAGCGGCAGCACAGGGACGCGGAGGGACGAGACGGGCGACTGGCAGGACCTTCCAAAGCTGGCTGAATGAAGGGCGGGGAGCGCCGGGATCCCGCTCCGCCTCTTGCGCCTCAGGCCCGCCGCCCCGGCGCCGCCCCGCAGGGATTTTCCGGCGGTCGCTTCGACCGCCTGGAGAGGGGCGTGCGCGGGGTCGGAGGGTGTAGCCCTGTTCCGACGCCGCTTGCCCGCCCCCGCCCGCTGCCCCCGGCCCGCGGAGCGCTGCGACCGCGCCTCCGCCGCCCGCCGAAACCGGCCCCGCCCGGGCGCCCTCGCCGCTGGGTGCCGGGGGGCGGGGGAAGGACGCGGATGCCGAGCGAGTGGAAGGGCGAGGGCGGGAGCGAGCGGCAAGCCGCCCCGCTTGCCGCTCGCTCCCGCCCCTCGCCCTTCCCTCGCTCGGCATCCGCGTCCTTCCCCCGCCCCCCGGCACCCAGCGGCGAGGGGCAGGGCGCTGGCTCGAGGGCTGCAGTACGGCTCTCTGTCCACAAGACGGCAGCACTGCCGCCGGCAACAGCGGGAGGCTGCCCCCTCGCCTCGAGGGAAGGGAGGCAAAAAAGAACAGGGCATCCCCTTCGAAAAATCCTCAAAAATAAATGCCCCAAAAAAACCCGAACAAAAACTAAAACCTCATTAAACTAATGATTGTTGATCACCTGGCTGAATCTATGACATAAAGCAGCAGTGAAATTTCCCCCCATTCACCTCAGTTTTTTCACCTTTTCATCCAACAGCCTGAGCCTTTTTGAGGCTGCTGTCAAACGCCTTGCCTGGAAAGCTAGAAGTGTCTCAGTTCACCTGCTAAGAAACATGGAAAACATCTAAAGTCAACTTCAGAGTTGTCCCGAGCAGAGCTGGTGTTTCAGTACCTGAAATTACCATGGTGACTATGTGCAAGAATCACCATTTTATTAGGCAAACATTTGAAATATGGTATCTTCTTGTCATTGCAGTCCTTGGAAGTTTTGCTATTTCCTGAAGCAGGAAACAGATCAAACACAAGAAGCTTGAGAATCCAAGAATCCATTGTGCATGTAGCACTTGATCAATTCAAGGTACCATTGTAACATGCAGAATGGCTCTATGCAAGAAAATGGACGTGTTGTCCTTCACGGGGGCAGAAAAGCTTTCTACCACGTGAACTCTGGGAGTAATCCATCATGCCTCAGTGTGCTGTGGCTGGTCAGAGAGCTACACGATGGGTCTCTGTGCCCATGGCACTCTCAGGGCTCAAGGCCGCACATCAACTCCCCACCTTACAGACACACAAGTAAAGCCCACCAGAAATGCAGTTCTCCAGACAGCTTACTGAAACCAGCTAGGAGTTGCCAGCATCACGCGGGGCACTTCTGTCCACAGATGGCTTTGCTTTTAATGAATCCAGAACAGAGTTACGTTTTTCTAGTCTTTAGCTATACTAAGGTATTTGATGGAACATGGTGAGAAAAAATTGGTTTCGACAATGATCAAGAACAGAGGGGATTATGTGCCTTTTGCTGCTATCTTCTTTTGCTGCTCCATTTTGCTTGCTTTGTTATTGCTTTCTGTCAAAGAAACGCTAGCAAAATCCCTCATCAAGTCTTGCTGTGAAGACAGACTGCCAGAAAGGTAGAGAAACTTGGAACCTTTACAAGACCCTTGTAGCACGTGTCTTGGTCAATTGCTATGCAGATCCTTTCTTCCAGCAGGACTTTTTTGCACCGTTAGCGCACATTGAACTGAATCCAGTACAAAAGCAGTGAAGAGAGGAACCGTTCTCTCTTCATTTGAATGGTGATAAAAATGCATGTCAAAGAAAAGCATTTGAGAGCAGCAGGAAGATTTTCTATGTAGCTAGCAAATGATAAAAAGATGCATATTTACCAGTTGGGTTCCTTTTGGAATTTACAAGAATTCCAGACAGAAAACACAGCTTAGTAAACTGCAAATCTAAGTCCCAATATCTAGAAAGGTGACATGAAAAAGAGCAGCAAAAAGAAAACCAAAGGAAGCCAGAAATAAGGCACAACCCCTCCTCCTTTTCTGTCTACTGCAGTACCTTAGAAGCACCTTCAAGTGTCCTAACAGGCACATAGGTCTGTGTCAAGAACAATTGTGCCAAGAACAATTGTGGAAAACTGTGGAAAACCGTGCTATCCCAACAGAAACATAGGGTTTGCTTTCACGACGATTAAATCTGCATGCAATGCGTAGGGTAAGGGTATGTTTTGTATATTCAAAACCAATTAAAAACTATTTCCAAACTGAAGGGACTGCTTTTTGTTTGTTTTGAATTACTTGGCTAAATATGGCGCATGTTAAAATACTGCAGATGTGGTTCATTTTAGAGATGCCAACTGCAAAGGAGGGAAGCATTTTGTGTGCTTAAGAAAGTCTTGGAGAGTGCTTTTGTTACTTCTTTAGAAGGTTAGAATATGCGTAAAAGATGCTAGCTGGGGACTTACAATTCATGAATTATTTGCTGTAAGTAAGTCAAATGACATTAGCTTTCAAAAAGAAAAAGCAGTCTTATTCCACGTGCCAATTCTAAAGTAGATTAATAACCCTTAAGCACAATATGGATATGAGGGATATGACATGAAAGGTTAAGCAACACTGGTGACAGCAAAAGTCTTACATGCTTCACACAAATACAAGAGATAAAATACTATTTTTACACAAACATTGCTATTCAGAGCTTTCCTTGAAAAGTTTCAATGCCAATCATGACAGTAAAATTTTGAGTGACAGTAAAATTGACTCAATCATGAGTAAAATTGACTCAATCGTGACAGTAAAATTTGCTCAGTCATGAGTAAAATTCTTAGTGTGAGCTAAGTAGCTTAAGCAAACGGTAGCTCAAGCATAACTCGTATTTGATGTAAAAAAGGCAATTTGGCCTGTGTTTGTCACATCTACATTAAAAAGTTTACTCTGTTGTCGATGTTGGGGCGGTCATGACACAAAGCAGAGACTACAAGCAGTCTCAGATGGCAACTCTTTATTATTGCACATGGCTGACTTTTTATACACTTTCTAATTGTTTATACTTCTACCTTAACTATTAGGTACAATAAATCAACAAAACACTACTGGTGAAAAGTTACAGTGACTTCAAATCTTTCTTCAATTCCTCACTTTTCTTGGTCTCCCTGAATAGAGCCTTGGATAGAGTTCTTTATGATCCTCTCCTTGCTTCTCAGCTTCTTCTCACTCTTTTAGCTAACAGGGCTGCTGTTAGCCTCTTCCACACTCTGTCTCAGATTCCTTTTCAGGGATACCAACTCAGCTGTGAAACTACATGAAAATGATGGATTAAAGAAGGATAGATTAGAAGAATGGAATAATGGTTAATGTTCTTTTCCTTCCAACTGCTTTGCTTGCCCTTCTAAATTTTTGGAAGTCCTTTCTGGTATCACCATGGTAGCACTGCAGCAAGTGTTGGGTTGTAAGGCGTCCATATTGCCAGCTTCTGGACTGCCTTCAGAAAACTTCCCACTGGTTTTGTATAGAAATCACAAGCAGTAGAGATGACAAAGACTGCAGAAACCTTCTCATCTCCTTCTAGAGCAGGACCATGTCTTTGACCCACTCTTAACTAGACAATTTTCATCAGTCATGAGAAGTCTCGTTCAAGAGCTAAGCAGTAAATGACAAAAAGCACACTGAAATTCTCTTGGGACTCCAGCACAGAGCAGTGAAGGAGCTTGAATTCACCTTCTTGGGAAGTTTTAAAATGCACATTAACTTTAGGAAAGGAGCTAAGCCATGGTAACCTTTGTTGAGTATGTCTGCGTAGACAGAGTTTCCATCACTGCAGAAGGAATGTTATTTAACCCAAGTTATCATCTCTAGCTGGTAAGCTGCACTTACTGCAGAGTATCTGCAACATATTTTACAGGGTGGGCTTTTATGTGTAATCCCTGAGTAACATTTCAGAGAAGTATTTTGTGGAGGGGAAACACCCAGCTCTTAACTATTTCAAACCATTCTTACATGGTTACATGTCGCAGACATCTTTTTGTGAAAATCCTTTTCTTTAGGATTTTCCCTTCTGAGAAGCTGAGGCCTCAGAAACAGAATGTAAACAATGGTTATCTGCTGCTGTGGAATGCATCAGGTGGATTTTTGATTGGGCCATCTTGAATGTTTACAATTAATGGCCAACCACAGACCAGATAACTTGGATTCTCTGTCCAAGCCACAGATCTTTGTTTTCATTCTTCGCTATTCTTAGCTAGCCTTCTGAGGAAACCTTTCCTCCTCATTCTTTTTAGTATAGTTATAATGTAATATATAGCTCATAAAATAATAAATCAAGCCTTCTGAAATATGGAGTCAGATCTACGTCTCTCCCTTCATCCTGAAAACCCCTGTGAACACTGTCACAGTTACATTTGAAAGTAAAAAAATATCTAAAACCTTTCATTTCTAGATGTATTACCAGCACAAACTGTACTAGAATTTATGATGCTTTTGATTATGACAGCATAACTCTACCGTGGACGCTCTTGCTCTGGACTATTCCTTAAGAAACAAAGTCCTCTCTAGAAAGAAAACAAAATTAGCCAAAATATTGGGCTGGATGATTTCAAAGGCTATGTATTTAAGGCCAAACACGTGTAATAATAGTAACGAGTGGGCTAAAAGTTAAATCAATGCAGCATAACTCAGTTCAAAGATATCTTGTGTCCTTATGTTCTCACAGAAGACTGTAAAAAGCTCTATTCTTGTGGGTTTGTTTTATCCCTTTAGATGTACCTTCTACTTCTTCCCACTGTATGAGAATGTTTATGACAAGATTGGATGACCTCATGCATTCTATGAGTAAAGAAAGAGAAGCCAAAAAAGAAAAGCAAAATTGTTAATTGCAGGTGGAAAGAGGGAGGCCGACAAAACAGAAGAATGAAAAATAATAATTAAAACTCCCACTGGTTTCTGTGAAAAGTAAAGGCACAGACAAGAAAGAACAACTGCAAAATTCTTACTAGAAAAACGCACTTTATCTGGCTCGAGTATTTTGTGCTACATTTCTTGCTGTTTTCTCATGCCAAACATCTTAACCATTGACGGTGTCCCTTTTTGTCTTTCTGGAATCCATCTAGGAAGATAGCTGTGTCATTGCTGACAAGCTGCTGTTCTCAGAGGTGTCCAGCTGAAAGTCCTAGATCAACGGACTTGCTCTGTCACTTTCATATGGCATGACTTAACCACTTCCAGTTTCAGCGCCTGAACTTGCCCAGCCCTACAATTCTTTGCCCCTTGAATGGTTCTATAGGCTCCTTGGCAACTGGCATTCGTAAGTACATGAAACTATGCAGAGTTTGCACTAGGAGATGATGCCAAATGAGTCACGCCGGTAGATGAACTAGGGCATGCAAAGCAGAGAGGGGGGAATGACAGCACAAGAAGCGAGTACGCAAGAAGAAAGTACAATCTACTTTTTTCCTGCAACAGGGCTAACACTGTAGAACTCCAAATAAACACAAATCCTCCTAGGGGTAATTCTTGCAAAAGACAAAGACTTCCTTTTGTGTTCACAGGCCTGGAATATTTAGCTTTGGAATATCAACTTGGTTACAAATGGAACTGCAGGAGGGAGCCACCATTCTTACAATGAGCTTTGATATGTGTATAACCTTTCATGGGGATCCATCTTTGTCACACACATCACATTTTGTAAGAGAAGAGACATTGTTGAATGGCTTCAGTGAAAAAAAATCTTAAATGCACTCCGAATGGAGTTAGGATGCAAAGGAGCAAGTATTTCAAGAAAGCCTGAGATATTACCTGTGATGAGATCCCTTCTAAGAGGCTCATTTAAGGTACTGAATTCTCCATCTAAATACTGGCAGACTAGTCAGAGACGAAAAGCAATCTTTTTAAATGATCATTTGGGAAGACAGGACTTGCAGGGAATTTAGTACTTGCTGCTATATTGCCTACGTTCCAGGAAAGAGTATTAAATACTGAAATAGGACTCATGGAAGATGAAGTCTTTGTGAATGTGAAAGTCCAGGGCATGGCAATCTCAGAAAGGAACCCATCGTTCAAAGCCCTTGAAACGCTAACACACAAGTTGTGAGCTGGCAGTGCCAGTTTTTAGCAAACCACAACAAAATGAAGATGACAAAACAAGGCCATTAAGTCACATACAGTATGAAGCAGTATGAAAGAGGAAAGCAGCTGACAGCATCAACCCTGGTAAGTAGTCTCAGTATTCTTATTGGCATTAGCAGAAATTTGAAATGAGTCTATGAAAATTACAAATGAAGCAAAAGAAAAGGGAGCCATGACTCCTCTGGCATAGTGTTTCCTCAAAGGGATCTTCAAAATGGAAAGATTGTATCATCCTTTAAACTGAATGAAGGTATTAAAATGACAGTAAAGAAATGGCATCAAATGCTAGAAGGACTCTGGGCAGTTGTTGGCGATGGAGAGAGATGGGGAGACCGACTCGGTGATCAGAATCCGATTTTATTGTGGGATACAAGCACTTATATACTACGTTAGGGAGACTAGTAATGTGTACCACAATGATTAGGTTAAAATCACAATCACAAACCTATGCATATAACAATGTCTCTTGCTTGCTGAGTTTAATAGGATTTTCTTTTTCCAGTAAACCTGTTTGATTTAATCTTCTTGCAATCTAGGTCTAATTTTCAAAGTTCTGTTTGCTTTTGCAAACTGTTATCAAATCTCTTATGTTAACCAGGTCCAAAGTCCATCATCTGTCTTGTGTACCCCAACATTCCAACAGGCAGAGTACTTATAGACAGAAATGCCATTGACGGAAAACCAACTAACCTGGAACCAATGCAGCAGCATTGTACTAAAGCCCAGAAATGTCCACCGCTTCACTCTGCCATTCCAGTAATATGCACACAGCAGCTCTGCAACACTCCTACTGATCATCTCCTTGGCAAACTAGGAGTGAGGCTCCGTAGTGACGCAGAGTCCCCAGGCAGATGCAAAGGAGAGCTGCTTGATTGCAAAAACCAGGCTTTTGAAGCACTCAGGCCTTGATCAGTTCCATAGCTTTAAGCCATAACAAACATCATTCAACCAGCCGCCATGCACCACGCTGTGAACACGCGACGGTTCTAGAACTTGGTGATCTACCTCTGATTCAGCTGCCTCACCTTCCCATAGTCCTTTTCTACTTAGCCAAAGGAACGGGCTACCTTTTGTAAGCTTCTACCTATATGCAGCAGCAAAGCACTGGTCTCTTCCATGCCAAGACTTTAGGTAGACAATTTGCATCTGCCCTTCCAGTGAAACATCATGGGGAGAGAAAAGCCTGTCAGAGATGTTCAGTCATTCCATTCTCTAGACAGGCCAAATCAAAAGAAAAGCAAGCTATAGGATTGTGTACTTGCTCTTACAAAACACCTGCTGCCCTCTGACAGTGAACTAGCAGAAAGCCAGCAAAAATGAGACTTGAGGCAAACAACCGTTTGAAGGGAAAAATGACGTGATCAATAAAGACAACACATTTCCTGGCTATCAAGATACTTGAAATGTCAGCAAAGGCTTGAGAGCAGAGGCTGAACTAATGGGGAAATGTTAAAAGAATCCCAAGAAAAACATGACCAAAGATTAAAACAATTCCAAGAAAAACATAGGCAACTGACCTGTTGAAGCCTTGAGGAAATCAGCAGCCACTGATTTAGATAGGCCATTCAAGTTCATTTACCCGCGCACCTTCCACTCCTTTTTCACCTGTCAGCATCACAGGGTGAATTGTGACCATGGAATCACAAGTCTTTGCATTCTGTTCTTAGCTTTAGGAGAGAAGTACAGCAGCTGAAGTACCTGTTACTGATGTGATACCCAGGAGCACAGAGTTGACATATTTCATTCAAGTCCAATCACAAATAGTAATACTAAAAGGATAGGACTGGCCTCTTTTCATGACACTTTTCTTGTTTTACAGCCTGCTCTGATTCTGGTGAAACTTTTTCATTAGCTTCTCTCTAAAAAGGAGAAAGTCCAATTCAATGTCCCTCCCTAACTGGTACAGGTTTACCATTCAGTTTGTCAAGCCTAAAAATGGAATTGGAACTAGCAGGAATTACTGTGTTTTAAGTGTCCGGTCTGTTCAGACAATCTCAGGTTGATAAAAACCTAGATGCTAGTGGCTAAAGAATAGTTTGATTCCCTCCAAGACCGCATGCATGCGATTTAATCCAACTTTTGATAACAAACTCTAGTAATACAAAATCCAGTCATACATAAAAAGCACAGATAGGAGGAAGAATTATTGGACCATTTAGGGAAGCAAACTTCTCACCTTCTTTTGGAGTGAGCATAATCTGCTAGCTGAAGTAACAAACTTGAGGACAGAAATCTCCCTTCTACTGAGAAGTTGCTGACAAGGGAAGCACCTAAGCTCTGTGACTTTCCCTTTTCTCTTCATTGGTCAAGCCTAGTAGCCTAAAATTTACGGGGTCAATCAAAGACAAATCCTAATCTAGTCAGAGGTCTATGAAAGGTCCAGAACTAATCGGAGCTCTTCTTAGACAATGGAAATGGGACCAGAGCTACCAATCAGCTTACTTGCAACATGTACCTAAACCTCATTCCCTTCTATTCATAACTGATGCATAGCCACCAGTACAATCAAGAAAAGATGAAACTTTCCCCCTTCCTCTTCTTGAACCAGCCAGACCCTTTCCATCATATTTTCTACCAAGCGGCTCACCAATTTCATGATGCATGGAATAATACAAAGCAATATAATAATGACTACTAGTAATAACAAAGCTCCCTTTATGAAATCTTTCAACCATCCAGTACTTTCCCATCCCTCAAACCATTCATCCAAAGCCCAGTCATTCCCAGTCAATTTCTTCATGTTATCTTGTCGTTGTTTGAGTTTCCTGTGAATGGCTGCAGAATGGTCAGAGAGGTTCATACAACGCATTCCTTCAAACTCCTCATACTTGTGCCCATGTGCCAACAACAACAAATCTATAGCAGCTCTATTTTGTAGTGTGCCATCTAATACTATCTACATCAGTGAACATCTGAATTAAAATAGCTGAAGTTACCTTTAGTTGTTTGACTGTCCAGCATTCCAACTTATTAAGCGTAGTGAAAGCTTGAGCAGCAGCAACACCTGTAGTAAGGAATGATTTATGCTGGAGCGCCCCCAAACTCTACACAATTGTCACAATCAGGTCTTAAGCGTGTGATTGCTCTTTCAGTTCTCTTGCTATGTCCTGCCCTCCAAACAGTCTGATTCAGCATTTTGTGCGTGCTAGCAGCAAACATGGTTAGTTTTCCTAAGTAACAAGGACCACCAAACAAATTACTTGGAATTGTGGGCCATGCCCTATCCTCACAGATTAAAAAGACACCTGGTGGAAGCTTTCTTACAGTCACATTTGCACCAGCACTTCCAGGATAAGTCCAATTGTGGCAATATTTGGTCACTTTCTGATACCATGGAGAATTGGGATTGAGGATGACACTATTATTTTTGGGTCATGGGACTAGGATATTGCTCATATAAGTTGATTGTGGGTTTAAAAAGTGGTTGAAAAACTGGCAATAATTTCCAGGTACTGATCCTAACAAATCTAATTCTTGGAGCTCTAGTCCACTTTCATTCTGTGATTGTGTTATTATACCTGCTTGGATGCCCTCGCCGTTATGCCTTAATCCCCAATCTTTAGCATATGTCCAATTTTGTAATACTGCTGGCTATGTTACACCAGCGATCCTTCACATTTGGTTTATTTGCTTCCACCTATGGTCTTCCTCCAACTCCTACCCATTTTGCGAAGCCAGTAAGGTTACTTATTGGCATGCCAATTAAACATGTGTGGAAACATCTCCTGGCATGGTTAAGGACAAACAAAAGAAATCCACCCCAGTAGCACGGCCTGTGACAGTGGTCACAGGGGTTTTCAGGATGAAGAAGAGATGAGAATGTTGACTCCATGATCAGAAGGCTTGATTTATTATTTTAAGATATATATATTACATTATACCTATACTAAAAAGAAATAGAAAGAAAAAGGTTCCTCAGACAGCTAGCTAAGAATAGAAAAGAATGAACAAGAAAGCAGCTCTCCCGGACTCTGTCCGAGATAGCTCCATCCTTGACTGGCCATTAATTATAAACATCCAAGATGGGCCAATCACAGGTGGACCTGTTGCATTCCACAGCAGCAGATAACCATTGTTTACTTTTTGTTTCTGAGGCCTCAGCTCCTCAGAAGGGAGAAAAATCCCAAGAAAGGATTTTTAGTGAATAGATGTCTGCGACATTGGCCCAAGTAAGCCACGTGTTCTGTCGATGCTATCTGCACTACAGATGTTGCCACATATCACAAGTAACAGAGAGAAACCTCCAAAAACCCACATAACTAATTTAAGACTATTCTTCATCCTTGACTTCGGCAAAGAACCCTTCGCCTATGAGACTAGGGAAAAAATCCAAGCTGATTGTGCCTCTTGCTCTTTGTTCTCTTCTCCTATTCCGTCTCCTTTGGTTCTTCTCCTCCCACCTTCGCTTTGTTTGTTCCCACTACTCAGGTCTGACTCCCCATGTCCCAGAAATAAATACTCCTTTTCTGCATTCAATGGCCTTGATCTTATTCTCTCTCTCCTTTTTCTCGAGCTCTGAAGCTCGTTATGATGAGGATTCATTATGTCCTTTTGTTTCCACTTATGGCTAGCAAAGTAATAGGAGAAATTCTTAGTTATAGAAACTGTTACTAATCAACACAGACTGTTGCTCAGCCAAAGCTGTGTTAAATTCCTGAAGCCAGAGCAAGAGAACAGAGACTTCATAGAATTAGGAAGAGTTTATTTTTCTTTTGTCTAGCAAAAGGGAGAGTGCATATTAGAGCTGGGCATAGAGTAGGTGATTCAGGAAGTCTACTGTCTGATTACCTCAGCCAATGGGGCAAAGAAGAGGGTGATGCAGTGGGAAACTTAGAATAAAAAGGGGGCTGCATCCCTCAACCACTTGAAAGAGCCAATGGGAAATGGCCCATGGCCTCTCCACTTGTTCCAATAAAGTTATGGGACTCCTCTGTCTCTTTTTGGAATAAAAACCTCTGCCATCAGGGATTAATTTTCCTAAGAAAATGAGCCCTCATCTGGGGTCCTCATCTCATGGCAGTGAGTGGGAGCCCAAAGCAGCCCTCAGCCAGCTTTGGTGATCAGTTCCCTTTAGTGGCAACCAGTACTGGGCAATTAGTTGAGTACCCAATAGTGTCCACTCGAGACAGGCAAGTAGTGGACTAGAGGGTCCATGAAGAGTCCACAGGGAAGGACCACTGAAAATGTCACCAATCAGTGGGATTTTTGGAGAGCAAACCTGAGAGGGCACCCATAGAGGGTTGCATAAGTAAAGCCAGCAACGGGTCCTGGTAAAAGGGATGATGATCCAGAAAGATCTCTGAAGAATCCCTTGGAAGAATGTTGAGATAGTTTGCACCTTCTTCTGGAGGTAATTAAAGATAATCCACGCCCAAGGAGCAATAAGGGGAGTTGACAAGGGGTCTTGACAACAGGGGACAGACGGTGCTGGTATGTTGGGAAACAACTGGTTGAGGTGGAATGTGGAGGAATATGGTTAAGGCAAGTAGTAGCAGACGGCATTTATCATCAAAATTTGCCAGCTGATTCAGCTGCAGGTTCTTTGGATCCCCAGCTTCCAGGACAGGGAAAACAAGGAAGTCAGGATGAAGTGGTGTTTCTTTATGGTAGGAAGCGGCAGGACCAGGCATGGAAGTGCAGGACTGTGAGCATAGGCTTGGGGCTCGTGGGGAGGTGCGGGCCAGGGCTGGGGCTGTGGGGCAGTCAGGGCTCAGCTCCAGGCAGTACCTAGACAATAAATAAAGCGACACCTTAATCTTGAAACTAAAATCCTCTTGTAACAACTATAAAAAAACCTCTTATTCCCTGTAACACATAAAAACCATTTAAAAAAAAATTCAATTTAATATCAAACAAAAACTTCCATACAAAAATAAACAAATATTAGAATAACTATAATCCTATAAGAAATTAAACAAACAAAAAATCCTATACACTCAAGAAAAAGAAAACCTCTATTCTCAAAAATAAAATTGATTTTTAAAATAAATAATATAAACTTTTACCTTTAAACAACTCATCTTTAAAACAATACCCCATAAGTTAACATAACCCATAAACTCAACTGTTATAAATTATCAAATCTGTAGCCAAATTTGTAAAAATTTAACAGGGATTTATTAGACCAATAACAAAAAAATAGAATTAAAAAATTTACCACAGCCAAGACAGCAAAAGCCCCAGACGCAGACGCTGGGTGAAACCAGAGGTTCGACCAACAAAGTGGCAGCATCCCCCCAAAGGTTCACCCCAAGTGTCTAAAACGGCCAGCTTATATACAATTTATTCTGCCTGAGGCAGAGATGATGAAATATTTCTTTGTCTCTGTTCACATGTGTAATGAGATTCATACATGTGCAGGGAGAGACAAAGTTAAGTTCACAGATCCAGACGGGTGTCTGTGTGTTCAAGCAGGGACTCTATTCACATGTAGTAGGGTGACCCAGCTTCGGAGGCGAATAGGTGTAATCAGCCCAGCTGCAAGCCTCCTGAGTAGCCAAGGTATCTCGACAATAATAGTCCAGGAAGCCTTAGATACTATCTTTCCAGGTGCCATACCAAGGGCGTCGGCGATCATCGCTCTGGCTAGTCCCGTTCATACGGAAACGCGGTTGATATCATCTCAATGCTGTCCGGGAACTGGTTTGAATAGAAATGAGACTCTGCCCCTGGCTGTCGTGATTAGACATACCTTAAATCTAACAATATTTTATATACTTATTGCATGAATTATCTCTACTATACATAGCACAACTATTAAAAAAACTTATAAAAAAAACTTCACAAATTTCCTCGGGTGGCTACTAGTCATAAAAAACCCACAAAACCCCTATTTTTTCTTATAGAGATCTCCATAATATTAAAAAAGAGTCTTCTCTCCCTAAGTAAATTAAAAAAAAAAACTATTCTAAAAATAATTAACTAAAATTTTAAATTTTACTTCTCTACATTATCAGTAAAAAAGAAAGTTACAAATATAAGAAAAGTATTCTAAAATTTTTATTTTAATTCTTATTACTCTTTCTTTAAATTACTACTAATAAACTTTTCTTTATACCCTTTTAAAATTTTAAACCTACTTTACCTTTCTCCCAATCCTATTTCACAACAAAAAAATGAATATATTAGTTGAAATAAACATGGGCAGGAGACTTTTCCCCTTTTTAATCCCCTATTAAAAGCAATTAGCTCGGGTGGGGAGAACCGACGGGTCTGCGCTCACGCCGCCACTGCTCCCAGGAGTGACTCGGAGAAGGAAAAGTGCAGGTGTGTCCACTGGTCTGTGGGCAGAGCTGGGGGTTCCGTCCTCACGAGAGCATCGGGAAATTCCCTTGCTTTTTGGTCCAACATTCGAGGTCCTCTGTCTAGCTGACATCTTTTTAGGTTAGGGTGAGGGGTAAAAAGGGTCTTGGTGGCTACTAGATTCTGTTCCTCACACCTAGACATTGCTTTGATTCATCAATTTTGTGTTGGCTCGTTGTTTTAGGGGTTTTTGGCTAGGTTTGGTGAGGGGTCCCTCCCATTGCACGCTGGATCCAATGACATGTCGACCCGATGTCCTTTCCCCTTCACTGTCTGGGTGTCGTCCTCCAGGAAGCAGCAGGGTGTCACTCGACAAAAGGGAGAACTCTTAACCATCAATGACAGGTAGCTAACGAAAACGACAGGTGATTACAGTAACAAACAGTTAGAACTCCACCCTGGCAGCAACTGGCCCAACCTGTTAACTCTGCAACCTTTTTTAAAAAATGGGCAGCTTTTTCTACCCATAACATTAGTAATTAACCAACTACAAACCCACCACACTCTTTATTACGTGCGAAAAATGCCACTCACTTTTGTTAAAATTTTAGAAGTTTAATAGTAACGAAAATAGTAATAAAAATTAGGACAATAAGAAACAATCAAAAGCAAAGAATTATGGACTTCCTGGTGCCTGGCACTCTGCCACAAAGCACACCTTGCTAACAAAAGATTACCTGTTAAAGCAATAGCCTATTGCATATTCATGTATCTCATACATGATTCAAACATTCCTTTCACTCTAAGGTATTTCTGCTTAATTTTAGCTTCCTCCCCCCATCTTGTAAACCAGTCTTCTTGGTTCCTAAAAGTCTGAGCTTTCCCGATAAGGAAGCAGTAATTGTTCTCTTGGAATCTTGGTGTCTGTTTGCTGTTATCTCTATCCAGATAGGATAATGCAAAGAATTTCTTGATTATCTTTTCCATTCCTTGAGCTAGTTACAAAAAGTATCTTACATAGTTTCTATTTTAATATTATGCTATAGCCTAAGAACTATACTTATCACACTATTTAAAAGAGATTAATACAGCACTACTTAAAGGAGATTAATACAGCATAACTTTACAACATAACACATATTCATTTTAATATTTGCCAAGAGCCAATATTATAATATGTATCTATAACAATATATTACCTAAAAAAATCTCAAAATTAACAAAATCTCAAATTAACAAACCAAAACCACTACACAAAATTAATATTTCTACCCAATTTCAAATTAAACCATCACACAGCCCTGCACTCTAAAGAACTTCTAATATGTGTACTTGGAACAGAATTGTTCTTCTATAAAAGCATAAATGAAAATCCATTATACACATGAAAATTTGAGAGAGTGAGACCAGCTTACCACATATAAGAAACATACTGCATAATTACAAATCAAAAGCCAATCTGGGATTTTGATAGACAGCATTTAACTGCATACAACTATACCAAAACAAGACCAATTACAAAATAATCAGGCTGTCCTTAAAGAGTTAAGAATCTTACTACTGCCAACAGGCTCTGAAGTTATTTTCCATTAAAACCCTTAGTTGCAGACTTAGATCAGATCTTTCCCCTGCTGTGGGAGCCAAAATATATGCAGGTAACCAAGATGGCCAAAATCCATATGTGAAGTATAAAGAATATATTTATTCCATCACCATGCTGGCAAAACTTTAGACACAGACACTGCTAAGCTTATTCTATCTTAGCAAGGGCAAAAAGTGCATGCAAAGGGCCTGGGCACTGCTTTAATGCAACATCAGGCCTGGCACAGGCACACTGCTTCACAGGGCTGTGATTTTACAATCTCTAAGCTTCTTTATCCCTCTTCCCCCACCACAAGTAGGCTTAAGCATTTGGGGGAAATGCACTTAAGTCTTTAACATCCTGTTATTTCTTTGAGTGAATTCCATTTCTCTCAGCTGAGAGAAAACAACCTAAAGCAAACACAAATACCTAAAATTTCCACACTGAATAATTTTAGGATCTCTCAGGAACAAGGTTGGTCTTTGAGGGAAAACAATTCTAGAAATAACTTTGTCGTCACCAATCCGTTTTTAACCTTTTCCTCCCAACACTTGCCCCATAGTAAAACACTTTTAATGTTGAATAGCAAATTAATAGCAATACCAAAGCCAGTATACCTTGTACAGGTGTATCTGATTGCAACCTTAGAAAGCTTTTTCTAATATTTTTATAGAATTAGCCTTCCTTTGATTAACATCACTAAAATTACTTTCAAAGGAATCACCTACTGCTTTTCTGGACTGCTATTTTGTAAACAAACCCAGCAGAGGTACAACAGCCATCAAGAGCAGCATTCAAGAAAATGTTTGCATACTGCACATTTGAAGCAGTACCTTCAGTTGTCGCTGCCGCTCCCCTCCTCTGCTCCCCGCCCTGCGCGGGCAGAGGCCGAGAGCGCGTCCCGAGCGTGCGGCGCCGCCGCTCGGCCTCGCCCCGAACTCCAACTCCCAGCAGGCAGCGGGGCGCGCGACCCCGTAAACGGACGGAGCCGTTTGTCCCTCGGCAGTTGCAGCGGTGGGCTGGGGATCGTGCCGGGCCGGCGGGGCGGTGAGCGGGAGCGGCTGCTCGGGGGGATGTGGCGCTGCTCCCTGCAGCGGGCTGTCCCAGCCGGGGAGCCAGCCTGCGGCGGAGCTCGTGAAGCGATAACGTCAGGCCCGTGAGACCACTCGCGCGCTGCTCGATGCCCGTGGGAAGGGCAGCGCCTCACCGCTTTATTCAGAACAGCCCGAGAGGCCTTTTCGGTTGCAGTGTCTATTTTGTACGTAAAAAGCGGGAGTTGGCCGCTGGGTTCAAGCGGGAGGTGTGTTACCCTGCCCGAGTATGGGAAAATAGCAAGAAAAGCATCATTTTGGCCATGTACAAGATTCGTGAAATTCTGTATCCACATGGAAACAATTAGATGTCGTAATTTTTAGGATTTCCCTAGAACCTCCTTCCCTAGAAGTGCTTCCTACCCCACTGGCTGAGTACTTTTAAAAATTTAGGCAATCCATCTTTAGTTTTGCTACTTTGGAACGATGCTGGTGCAACAGTTCGCTTCTGTGACCTACATAAAAATTGGGACTTAAAGCATGAGGTGTGATTCTCTAGTTTTAAGCATTCATCTCGTTACAGGCTGGTCTTGCATAACTCAGCAAAGTCATATGCAGTGTTTTGTAATTTGTCAGATGGTGATAGAAACATTAAGTACTGCAGTATATAAGAAAGTTAAAGTTTCTTGAACTCCAGTAACAATAAAATTCTTCTTTATATCTAACTGGAAGTTCTTATAGGCTAATTCTAGAGATATGGAAAATTTTCCTCTCTTTGTATGTGAAGTTCTTTTCACTTACTTTTGATTAACAAAAGTGCTGAAGTGACTGTATGGTTACTTTTCTTAGAAATAAAATCTGATTAAAATTTTTAAGGTTCAGCATAGCACCTGGATCTGTCCAGGTATTGTTATTTTATTCTAAATTTTAGTGATGAAAAATATTGAAAGCAAGACTGACTTGTTGGAAACAGAACTTCCATTAATCCTTTTTGTTCCTTTAGGACAAATCTATATGGAGACTAGTTTATAACAGACGGATTTGGTGCTAGAGGAAAGTCATCACACAGGCAGTAGTTTTGATGAAAAAATTAAAGAGATATTTCATGGAATGTCCGTGGATTATACTATGTCACTTCTGTCTTCTGTTGCAAGTCTTTTTAACATCCCTGTTAATATGCCAATAGATTCCTAGATATTTTTGGATTCACTAAGGATTTATATCATCTGAAGGGTGTAACAATGTGGGGGGGAAAGGCCATCCTAAGAACTTCATGTGCCTCCTTTTCATGTTGTTTCAGCATTCCTTGATTCTCTGGCCAACATTTAATTTTCTGCACCGGAAGACAAGAAAAAAACAGCAGTATCTTCATATATTACAGTGATTAATACTCTAATTAATGCTTTCCTAATCTCACTTTGTCATGTAGCTGATCTTTCTGGTGTCTTAAAAAAGAAATGTGTTTGGATTTATGAATATCATTCATAGGAATGTCTCTGTTTTAAAAAGTAATTTCTCTTAGGACAGTGATTGAAAGAAGACTAAGAGATTGGCAGGTAATCCTGAAATGACTCCATAACCACCAGCGCCTCATTTTAGAGTCCCATTCAGAATGTGAAGGATGTCATTCACCTACCAGTTGATGCCTTAAGCTTCAACGTGACTTAAAATGAGCAATCAATTTAAAAAAACCAAAACCGCACAGAACAAAAACAAAACAAAAACACCCCCCAAAAACCCCAACTGAATAAAACACCCCAAAAACAAAGACACGGAAAAAAACCCATCAGATCCTCCTCCCACATCCACTTGGAAATATGGCCTTAGCCCAAAGATTGCTGAAGACGGTCTGCAACTTTAAAAGCTCATTCATTCTGCATGCATTAAATACAATTGGAGCTAGCTACTGCATAACCAAATAAGCCATATTTTGTGCATGGATTAAAAATGGAATAATGTTAAACTTGAAGGTTTTGATTGTCCTCTGAGGAATTCAGTTGAGATAGGACCATTTACAGCAATACACGACTCAGTCATTCCAGTGAATCTGTCATTACTTTTGCCATCATTTTATATGATGTTTTGTAGTTCATTCTAGTCTCACAGTTTAAATTGTAGATGGAGAAGCATTTGAATTTTGTTATTCCTAGTTAAGCCATGCCTGTTTCAGCTGATGAAACTGTGGGGAACCTGGCTGTGAGAGATACAGTCCTTACTCCAGCTGGAATTGAAGGATTACAAGGTTTGTACCAGATGCTATTTATTGCAATTGCAGACTTTGCTCAGTGGCTTCCTTAGCTCCTTTCTAAAAATGTTTCACAAAATAAAGATCAAAATCTGGGTTAAATTTTGAAAGGTATGGTGACTCATTCTATGTTCAAGTAGGTTGTTGTAAAGAGAAGTTGCCGTGAGATGCTAAAAACTGGAAAACTCATCAAACTATAACGTTCATCCTTCCAGAAGGAAAGAGAATGCTTTTTTGCTGAACTGAGGACAAGGTCAGATCTATTTAAGAAAATGGGAGCCAAAAGTACTGTGCAATTCTTACATGTTACTCAGCTGCTATTAGAATGAGTCTGCTGGGCTTAGTCTTGTATTTGAGTTCGTTTTCACAACTGTGAGTTAATTCTTTCAAGCTTCAAGAGAGTATCTTCACTTTGAAATGTTAGAAAACATCTCAATGGTAATGTTCATCCTATCTTTTAATTATGTTTGACCATTTCTAGTTGCTTGCTAAATTGTTATCTTTGCATTGTCTGGTAAGTAATCAGTTTGCTGCATCATTTGAACGATGTTTTTTTTTAGTCTCTTAGAGAAAGGAAAAGAAGTGATTAACCTGCCCATAAGTCTGAGGAAATTAATCAATAGACTGAAACAAGTGTAAAATACATTTTACTTGAAAATTTTTGTTAATTTTTTTTCAGAATTTCAAAGTGATTTAGACTTTGAGTTATGTTGTTGTTGAATGTATTGAAGGTAATTTAAAATTGCCTTGGTTTGGGTAGAATCATCATCTACACAGAATGTAAAAGCTCGACAAGTCATATCAAGAATCAGTCGAGAGGAACTGGAAGACAGATTTCTTCGTCTACGTGATGACCACATCCTACTCAAACAGTATGCCAATAAGCAAGAGGAGAAAATTAAAAGGTATGGGGTTTAATATTTTTATTTTAACTCACAGTACCTTTTTGTCTCTTTAAAGCATCATCAACAAATTAAAAATCATGCTGATTTCTCTCAGAGGACTTTTTAATACAGTACCAAAAATCACCCACTGGACATGATTTTTGTATTGATTTCTACAATCTGTTGTCTCTGAGTATGTGAGATGTTTTTTTTCTCTCCCTATTAGATCTCCCTGTACAGAGGTACACTGCTGTCTGCTGCATCAGAGATGATAACTTGGATTCCCAGCTATGCTGGTGGAGTGTTCTGGGAATTGGAGAGCAGGCTGTAGAAGCCTAATGGTTCTTCAGGCTTTTCATTCTAGAATCAGAATGGTCTATCCAGAGAGATTCTGCCCCTTTTTTGTCCCAGTCTGTCTTTCAAGAAGTTGAATAGCATCTAGCTTTTTACTGGTGAATTAGCACTAAAATGTCTTTATAATCATCACTCCTTTATTCAGTAGATAGCTGTCACATTATGTCACAGTACAAGCTGGCTTGTACTGGGCAATTAATTCAGCTATAGATAAGAAGCCCTGCCGGCTCCATAAACCTGGGTTGACTGACAGGAACCTCAGCCAATTACGTTCCATCCTAAGCTGCAGACATCTCACTGGTCCTAGAGCTTGGGCGGTGTCAAAGATCAGACCAATGAGCTATCCAGACTGGGATTTTCAAACCCCGTTATAAAGGGGTGCTTGAGGAATAAACGCACTCTTTTGCCACATGGACGTCAGGGTGTGTGTCATCCCTGTCTCCAACCAGTGACACCATGAAACATGTGGATATTAAACGTAATAGATAACTTCAGGGAAGAAGTCCCAAATAGCATGGGGAGCACAGTACCCAGTTTACCCACAAATATACGAGCAACTTTAGGCTGATTATTAAACTCAGTATGCTCGGATTTGTGTGCTAATCTTTGCCAGGACTTAGTGTGGCGACAAACTGATCTGGAATGTGAAGAGCTGTTTGTAGTATTACGATATTGCAGAAAGGCTGAATGCTGTGACTGTGTTTGCATTGTGCTAATTGTTAACAAAGTCTTTCTGCATCTAAGCCAGTTTCTGGTGAGGAGCTGTTGCCGGCTGGGGGCTATGTACAAATCACGGACAGGATGGGACTGCTAGGAACGTGTCTTGAGCTGTTTTATTTTCCAGTATCAGTCTCATTACATGGTTATGGCAATGGGAAGATGCCATCAGCTCACATCCCAGGCAGCAGACCGAGAACTTAATGTTACAACATACTTTAAAACTTTTTTGACCAATCACACTAAGCAAAAGCATATTGACAGTAGTTCCATCCAACCACTATAAGCACATGTAGCTTCAGTTAAAACAATGCTTGCTTATTTCAAATACAATACCTGCTTGTAAGCCTTAAAACACAATGCACAGAGCTCCATTATTAAGCTTAGAACTTCCTAATATCTTGCTAGATATACTTTTCTGCAGCTTAGGGAGTTATTCTAGACAAGCGTTAATGCACAGACCATTGTTCTATTCGTCCTTACTTTTCTACTTCTTACATAATTTTTCTGTTGACCAATCTTAGGGCGACTGCTTAGCTCTAATCATAGTTCTGCTGTCTCTGATGCCTGCTTTTTGCAGCTTTCCCAAAACCCTCTGATTTTATGGATTCCCACAAGGAGCTAATGAATTCATCAAAGAGTAGTTGAAAATAGTGCCTATTTCATACTTTAAAATCCAAAATATTATTATTTTCTTTTGACTCAGTATTCAGTGAGCCACTGTCCAGTTGACCAGCATTACATAATTTCCATCTTTTCTGTCAGGTTGTTGTCAAATACAAGATTGTAGATGAAATTAATTGTTTCATTATTTCAAATGGCAGTTCCTATGTTTCTGCGCACAGGAAATACCACTCATCATCCACTTGCACTAGGCAGGTGTACTCATAGTCCACTTAGGTAAAGATACAGTGTAAAGGTGTCCTTCCTTCACTAACCTTAAATGATTAGCTTTGGAAACTGTTATTCATCAGTGCTACAATGCAGGTTGCTGTTCAGTGGTGTCAGTTATCTTCAAGGAGTTTGTCCCAGGCAACAATATTTATATCAAAACTTGAAATTTATTATCAAGGTTCTATGCTGACGTCTCCACAGTGGTTATGTTCCTTTCAACAGAATACTTTTTATGCTAGCTTTTCACATTATTTTTCTTTTTTTTCAATTGTTTTCCCCAGAATGACCACCAAGTTAATACGGCTCGTTAATGATAAAAGAAAATGTGACCAGGCTGGCTGTGGACCCAAGCAGCTGGGTCAGGCTCTGGAGCTGGAAGAAATGATTGAGCATTTGCGAGAAAAAGTTCGTGAACTTGAGAACCAAAATGTGAGCCTCCGCAACAAACTCATTTCAACTAAACAGCAGCTCCAGATTCAAGGCCATAGGCCTTGTCCGTACAGCTCCGTTCAATCTCGTGTGAACACTGGTCTCAAAAAAGAGAGTGAGACTGCTGGCATGCCAGAACACACCAAGAAGGGTATAATTCACATTTATTAAAACAGCTGACTCTTTCATTGCACTTGAAACCATGATTCTTAATTTCAAAACATTTTTAGTGCAGATCAGAAAATATGCAGACCAATTATTGAAAAATAAAATGCCTGGAAAAAATAAGGATAGTTTAGCTGTCTCTAAGGTATTAAGAGACAAGAAAACTCTACCAATAATAATTGGAGCTTTCTGTATCTGCTTTGTATTTGGCTGATTTAAAAATACCATGGAAAGCTGATCAGGTATGGATGTTCTGGAGATACTTGCTTTCTTTGAGTGCAGTCATGTAAGAAGTACCTTGAGTTGAACAAAAGTAAACAAAAAAAACTTCTAAGCATATACACACACATGCGCATATATATCTATATCTATATCTATATTGCAATTGCCAGTACCTTAAAATAACACGTAAAGATCAAAATTCTAAATAGGTCAAATTAATGCAGCAAAGTAGGTAAGTTTTTCAGGCATTTTGGGAAACTGCTGGTATCATTGTGCCTTAAACCTAAGTTATATAGTTCTGAGGACTGAGGGATGGCTGCCTTAATGCTGTCTTTGAAATGAAATGTATTTGGTCCCGCCACAAAACTTGGATAATTTCTTCTTGCTACGAGTAGGAGAAAAATGTGGAGAAACCATTGCATTTACTCCTAAAGTAATAACTCTTCCTTAATTAATTTCTCACTTCTTTTCTTCACCATGGGCTTAGGATGCTTCTAAACAACACAATGAAATTATCTGCACTGCTACTAAAATACACTCCTAAAAATTGCATAACTGGGTGAATGTCACTTGGGATTTTGCAAAGAAAATGATGAGAAAAAGTGATCACAAGTTCATGTTCCTGTCTAATAATAGTGATATTTATTTTCTTTGAAGACACAATCTCTGTTCTCTTTGAAAGTAAAATCTTTTAAAAATCTTTCAGGGTTTGCTTTAACACTGTTTGGCATCGCCCATCCTTCAGATTTTATAGCAGCTTATGTTGTGCATACTATGATTATTTCCATGTGATTTTGATGTAAAAATACTTCTTTTGACATCTATATAGAAGTTGCAATTATTTGTGCTGTATTAAGATAGTTGGCTTGTTAAGAGCTTTCTCATTCAACAAGTCAAAAATTTATCTTTGTTTTGGTATTCAGGAATGAGATTTCAAGGTTTAGAAGTGAGATCATCTGACCTTGTGCTTCCTAAATATGGACAGAATCTGCTCGAGGATTCAAGAGCTGAAATCAGAAATTTGTATGATTTTCATGTTACTTCTTTTTTGTCATTATAGTTCTTAGAACTTTAGGTTTTCTTGAAGAAAAAAAGTATATATTTTAAGAAGTTTTCAGTTCAGAAAATAAAACGGTTGGTTCTGACAATAATAACACTGGTAACAATGCAGAATGTTAAGGAAAACAGGAAATCAAGTATTTAGAATGCAGAATGTAGGTACATAAGAATTTGGCTACAAGTTAAAACTGGTCTCCAGAGGTGAGGCTTTCTTTGCTAGGATGCAATGCCTGCCTTGTTTGTTATAGGTCAAAACTGACAAAAGAAGAAAGAACCCTAGCTGCAAAATTTTTACCGACATAAGTCCTAAAATGTGCACCTCCATGCAAGTGGTAACTATGTGAATGTGTTTCACTGATGCATTTAAGTTTCATTCCTAGAGGCAGACAGATTTAATGGATAAGCAGAAAAAGCACAGTATTGGGATAGTTATGTGAAATGATTCTGATTCACTTTTGCATTTTGAAGTGTGGTCTGTAATTCATCTACACGTTTCAATTAAAATTGAAGCTTACAAAACCCTTACAACATCCTTGATGTAGAGATAGCATGAGAAATAGGGAGGTGTTATATAGAAAAGGTAGTTAGCATTTAATTTAAAGATATTGAGGTCTGATTAGAATATTTTTCTTCTCTGAATTATGTTTAAAACCTGGGTTAAAAGCTATTAGTTTATTTTCACAGTGATTTACTTAAATCAGATTATCAATTACCTTCTCTGGCAATGCTAAATTTCCAATTAGTAGGCAAGCTAAGTTTAGAAATACATGGATTAATGTGCAATCATTTATTTTGTGCTTGAAATTTTATAAATGCAATGATTAACTGGAATAATAAGAAACAATTGTACAGAAATATTCCTATAAATTACTTTTTAATGCATTCATTGGATAAATTCTGCTGTTTAAAACACATATTTTGATTCTATTTTCTTCTTTTATTTTTTTTTTGGGTTTAGATTTTTCCATTTCAGAATAAAAGCCTAAAAATTACTTTCAGTGCTCCATCCATTGAAGATCTAATTTTGTGATAGCTAGTAATGGTGTTTTGCTTTTGAGAAACCATTGGTGCTAATGGATGAGAAGGAGGATACTTCTAATATAGAGTATAAGAAACCATGAACAGCGTCTTTATGAGGTTCTGCTAAGCATTATTCAGTCTGCAGAAACATTTATTTTGAGAGTTTGTGTTGCACTTTCATAGAAATTTAAACTCATAAGCCTCTCTTGTAAGATATGTTAATAAGAAATACAGATTTTTCTGAACACTTAAAAGTTTGGCTTACTTGAGTACTCCTTTTTTTTTTTCCTTTGAAAAAATATATAGCTAGTTTTAGAATGTAGGATGCTTGTACTTGCAGGGAGACTGTCATTGAGTCCCAAAAGAACCAAATTAAGGAACTAGACCATGCCAGAGAAATTCTTGGGAGTCAACTAAGAAGGAAAGAAAAGGAAATTGAAGAATCCACCCTACGGCTGAAAGAGCAGGGTACAGCAAGCCAAAGGTATTGTGAAAAATTAAAATCTCTATGGTGGAAACGTTAGAAGAGTTATATCTTAATGTTTGTAGGTAGCTGTGGAAGTTACTACTTACTAATTTTTTCCGATTGGTGAAACCAAGCCATAAAATGTTTTGCCAAATAGCATGGATAATTCTAAGCAAGGAAATAGTTACAATGATAAGTTATGATATTTTTTCATAAATAAACAAAAAGTTTATAATTACCATTTTAGAGAATTATTGTCCAGCTGATACAGGTTCAGTTGAAGTTCAAGTCATAAAATTTTAATCACCTATTTTTCCATCACTTTAATTCTTATCAAATTTTAGGCGTAGGTTCATAGTGGACAATTCAATGTTCACCAGTACTCAATAATTTGGAGTCTACAAATAGTAGAAAAATACTGGCTCTGCTGTTGCAGAAAATGTTGAGATAAATGAAAGTCTCTAACACTGTTTTAGTATTAGAGAGTAACATTACTTTATTCACATACTCAACTGTTTTCCAGATGTCTAAGCTTTGTAGCCCCTTTACTTGCTCCAGCATGGCGTTGTGACAATTTGTCCTAGGTGTCTAAAATAAATATTGGAAGAGAAATTGCCTTTTCAGATATTGAAAATCTATTCTGATTTTATCATAATTTATATTAATAAAAATCTCTGGTTTCTCCTCTCATACTTGCAGAAATAATGGGGTTTAGTTGCACCGTTTGAAGTAAGGAAAAACACTTAAGTAAATATTTTTTAAAATTTTGAATGATTTGTACATCCTTTCTAATAAACAGTGCAGGCTCAAATGAATCTTAGAATTGTAAGAATATCTGTATAGATATTAAGTGATTTTCATGTAATTAAGACACACTGGCAGCTTGTTTGAATACCAGACTTAAGATGTTATAGTCTAAATTGCTAGCTCTCATTTTCTTTGCAGTATTTGATAGGAAACTTCACAAAATGGTGTTCTACTTGCACCAAATATTTTGGATGGGGGGAGAGAGGGAAAACAATCTCTTTAGGCATAGAATTGTTTTCTTTTTCTGTCATATACAGTTTTATGCAATAAACAAAGATGTATATGTATTGATTGAAGTTGCTGTGTCATCAAACAGTAAAATGTTTATTTACCTAAACTCTCTAATGTGAATTATAGAAGAACAACTTAATTTGGCTATCATGCACTACATCTTCTTCGAAGTATGTGTTTATGATGCATTTGTTTTTTATTTTGAAGGCTAAACATTCAGGACAATGTGGAAATGATCAAGGTCCGTAAGCAGCTGGCTGAGAAAAGCAATGCTCTTTCAGCAATGGAAGGAAAATTTCTCCAGCTTGAAGAGGTAATTGCAATTTGATCAGTAACATTTCTATGCTCTTATCACATAAGCATGCTAAACAGAGGACAAATTATACACAGTTTTTGATTCTAAGTCAATACTGAGTACATAAAAAGGAACCACATCCTAGATTTCACTCAAACTGCTCCAGATGGAGTAGGGATTTTTAGTCTTAATCTCTCTTTTTTTCAGCAGGGTCTAGCAGGTCTTAGTGATTTCATCTGCAAAGTCATACCAAGCAGATTATGAAGAGTGAACTGAGTTGTCTGGCTATGGAAAGAGATCCCTGATCATTTAAAGAGAGGACTTTGACTTAGACGTACTGATTTACCGAAAAAGACTACCAAGCACCCTCCACTTTATTACTCTTTGCTGAAGTTTGGGCAGTTTGGCTCTTCTGTTAGGATTTAACCTCTGCTCATATGTTCTTGGAAATTATTTTAGAGGGCCACTTTAAGTAATAATTTTCCTTATAAAAAGAGCAATTCTATGAAACTATCTCCAGAACATGCAATTCCATGGTAGATTATCTGTAGGTTTTAATTATACCGCTTTTTTCTGCTTTTTTCCTGTATGTACATGGAAAACTGCATCTGCATACAAAGGTGGTATGATAATACCTTGGAAATGGGAGACTTCCTGTAAGGAAGAATCCTACCTGCAATAGAGCTTTATGACATATCCAGCCTGAAGAAGTGGAAGCACTGAATATCTTTAAAAATACCTGTGTGCTTATTGTTAGCATGCTAAACAACGCTTGTGCCATTCGATTTTTTCTGTGATTCCTTTTTTTGGCCATGTTTTTCTGTTTCTGCATTTTGTTTTGCTTTGCCTCCTTCTCCTCTTCAGTGTAACTCCTGTATCTTCTCTGCCAAACTGAGAAAAGGTTTAACATGGCATTTTGTCTTCTTTCTCTTTAAGAAAGCTAAAATAGAGAGAGTTTACTCTAGAATTTAAATCCTCTCTGTTTATAACTATAAATAACTAGTTATAAAAATAGCTATAAAAATAACTCTATTTCTTTTTGTTAGACTGACTACTAATATTGGTTATTCTTTGTGATTTTTGTCTTCCTGAGAAATATTCATTTCTCAAACAAAAGGCTGAAGATCAAGTTGGTGACTGATTTTTCATAGGTTTTTTGTTAATTTCCAGTCTGTTCAGACTGCATGTGAATGTAAACGATTTTTACAGGATTAACATTTAGCTTCTCCATTTAACTACTTTTAGGAATGCTGTATGGAAAAAAATGAAGCTAACTTCTTTCTGTCTAACAGCATTAAACATTAACTATATTCACATATGTATTTGGCATAAATTATCATCCAGTCATTTTATGAAACAGGAAATTGGGTTTTCAACTATTTTGTCTCAAATTGTAATTTAAATGTGATTTACAAGTGAATTTTTAATGAATGACGCCTAATTACAGGATTGTAGGCAGTATAATATTAACTAATATTCTGGAATAGAGGCTCTATTGGCATCATCCTCCATTTAATTTTAAAATTGGTTAAATGTGCCATCAAAGTAAATGAAAATATGATGTAAATCAGAAGTCCCTTGTTAAAGTTCTTCTAGCTGGAAAATAAGAGCTGAATGCATGAGGGTTGCAAAAGAATCATATATCTACAATTGTGTGTATATGTGTATATATAAGTATAAAGATTTATATGTGTGTATGTATATGTGTATATATAAATATAAGGGTTAAGAAAGCTGTGGCAAGCTCTATGATTAACATAGATGTGGATGACATTGATTTCTGCTTGCTGTGGCAGTGGTTTTTGGTTAGCATGTACAACCACTGTAAGCACTGCAAAATCTTTTAATTGCTTTACAGATTTATTTCTTTGTCATTTTCATCATGAGGAAACTGAGGGTTTGATAATTCATGAGGGCAGCCAGGTCACCTTCTGCGGGCCATGGGAAGTGAAAGTTACCTTTGGTTACTTAGTTCAAGAATGTGTTCTGCTGATCACATTGAGAACATCTACTTAATAACGCCTTGAGAGCCCCGTGTTGAAATGCACAATGTGGGAACATTTTGCAAGGTCTGATTTTGATATTCCTTCCTTCCTTTTCACAGAACCTTAAGAACTTGAAGACCAACCATGATGCTTTATTAGCAAAAGGTGATGAACTGAATGTTCAGCTTAAAGAGGAGCGGTTAAAGTGCTTTCATCTTCAAAAAGAATTGCAGACAGTAACTATTTCAAACAGAAGGACAGAAGAGGTGAGATTGTGTTCAAGAGATCTTGAATCTGCTTGAAGTACATACAGATAAGGGAAGAGTTAATGATGAGATACCTTTTAATTGTGAAAATGTGAATAGATGTTTCAAACACATTTAGAAGACTGACATGGTGATATATATATACTACTGATATATATACTTTTATCCCATTAAAGAGAAAAAGACAGTGGCTGCTGCTTTGCATTTGGTAGAATATCAACCACACTTGATCCCTGTGGCGCATATTCACTGCACCAGTGTTTGGACAATATTTGAGGTTAAGGTATAGGATTCCATGTCAATTCTGATACTGAACAAGTGGTTTGTTAACTAAAAGAAAATTATACTTAATTTATTGATAATAGTTTTTTAGTATTCTTTCAATCTGATTTAATTCCAGTACACTATAGTGTTATATCTGATTTAGCAGTTCAAACCAGTTACTTCTGTTTCTTTGTCTAGAGGCTCTCTATGTATGTCATCCACACTTAGGGCTAAAAATCAAATGGTTTATTTCTCATTCTCTTCAATGCCTGAGGAGTAAGAGTCTGCAGTCTTACTTGTTTTTCTGTTACATTTTGTAGTAAATTTAGTTTCACCACCTGGTTAACCTATTTTAAATGGATTTTGCATGAACCAGGTTTACCAAGAATTAACTCACAGATACTTCCTCCAAACCTTTAAACTATTGTAATGCATGAAGGTGTCTTCTTGCTATCTCATAGCTTTCAAGTTATGTCTTGCTTTAGTGAATGTTTTGAAAACAAGAATGTGTTGTTTATCATGTCAGTAATACACTTAGACTTTTAGATTTTTATATTACTTTGCATGTATACCCTGAGATTGGCTCTTTTGGTTAGAGCAGGATGCTAAAACTGCCAAGGTTGTGGTTTTCATCCCCAAATGGGCGATTCACTTTAAATTGGACTTGATGATCCTTGTATCCCTTCCAACGCAGAATATTCTGTGATGCTGATTTTGTATAAAAAGAACAAATAATAGCTTGACAATGCCTACAAATAATTAACTATCTGTCTTCACGCATTCATTGTAATTTGCTTTTGTGCTGTGCATCAAATAAAACTTCCTTCTTCATTTTAGTTACAGGAAAGAATAAATGATCTAGAAAACGAGAACAAACTCTTGAAGGAAAACTATGATAAGCTGCATAACAGGTAAGTTATGGATTCTGTATATAAAAAATTATTCCTGTCCTGTTGAATAGGACTTCATACACTAAATGCTGGAATGTGCCTATTTAGTGTTTGTGCACACATGTAAATATGTTAGTGCTCCAGTTTATCATATCAGTAAGCGTATATGGAAACATTCATGGTACTCTGCCTGTATTTCATCTGCCCTGTTTAAATGGACCAACTTGTTCTAATACTCTTGAAACAATAGGACACTACTTTTAAAAATGTAATTAAAAATAAGTAGGAGTCACTTTATTTTGAACATAAATGAAAGAATTTTTAGTTGAATTTCTCATTATTTTCTTTAGAGTTATTGTTGAAAGAAGGATACTTCTAGGTAGATATATATTAATTTGGATTTATTTTGGGTTTTGGGATTGTTTCTTGAGGTTTTTTAAACAAAGAAGTGTTTGAATTTTTGTCAATGGGATAAAAGTTCTTCCAGCACTTCACAGTGAACCTGTATAAAGTCTGATATTTAGCTTTTCTACTAATTATTTTTGAGGCATGGTTTGTTTCTTTTGTAATAACTATCATTTCGCTTCTACTGATACAGAAATAAGTAATTCTAGCCAATTGCCACAAGCATATGAAAGAAAGAAATGACCTTCAAATGAGTTTTTCCTTTATTGTGAAACTGTGATCTTATTGCACTAAAGAGGGTTAGATAATAAGACAGGTGTCTTAGAGTTAATAATTGCCTCAGAAAGTATGTAAAATGCTTAACATATTTTCTTGTATTGAAATTATTTCTCCTCTTAAAGTGTTTGGCTTGTCAGTGTGATGTCTGTCAAAAAAATACCAATGACTAAACACAATGTGAGTGATACCAATTTTTGTTTATAGAATTCTTACAATATCTCTTATACTTCCTGTACTGTTTGTGGTGAAATTAAAAATTATAGAAGTGAAAAACGGTGAGTACAAATAACTTAAAATAGTTTTTTACTTATGAGATGTAACAGTTGTATTATCACAATATTCAGAGATCTGTATAGGGGCAGTTGATCAGTTGTCTGTCACTTAAGTTCATTGTTGTAGATTTCTCCAAAATTTGATCATGTTATAAATATTTCCAATTATGATTTCTTTCCCTCTTTTATCATTATGCAGAAAAGTAACACTTACTAAGAAATCAACTTATGATATTCCTGTTCTACTTAGGTCATAGAGAATTTAAGATGTTTAAATAAATTTAAATATGCTTCTGTTACTATGTAGTAACCTACAATATGGCTGTTCTTTTATCTAAAATGGTCTGTCTTTTAATATAGTCCCATTTAAACGTTGATTCATGTTTCATCATTCCATATTGTGGTTTTACTCCAGCCAGCCACCAACCCCCTCACAGCCCTTGCTCACTTCCCCACCAGTGGACTGGGGAGAGAATTTAAAGAGTAAAAGCTAGAAAAACTGTGCAGTGAGATAAAGACGGTTTAATAGGGAAAGCAGAAGCTGCGCACACAAGGAAAGCAAAACAAGGAATTAATTCCTGGCTTCCCAGGGGCAGGCAGTTGTTCCACATCTTCAGGGCCCCACCACACGTTACAGTGACTCGGGAGGGCAAACACCATCACACCAAATGTCCTCCCTTTCTCCTCCTTCTTCTCACTTTATCTACTAGAAAATGTTCCTTTGATCTGCTCTCCCAGCTGTGTCGCCTCCCCGTTTCCCACATTCCCCCAGCCCTTTCCCCAGGACAGCAGTTTGAAGACCAGAAAAGGCCTTGGTTATCTCCAAGCCCTGCTCAGCATTAACAAAAGCATCTCTGTATTATCATAACTGTGTTCAGCCCAAATCCAAAACACAGCCCCATACCAACCACTAGGAACAAAAAATACCTGTGCCTCAGCCAAAACCAGCACATTGAGTAACAAGAAATTAGAGAAATGGGTAATTTCATTATAACCACTGTTTAATAGCTAGCTTTTCCAGTTTCTTAATTTTCACAATGGAACTCTACTGCAGCTTACTTTTTGCTAGCGGTGGGTAAGAAGTGCCCACAGGTGCTAGATCATTAATAAATCTTTTTAGTAGAGGAAAAGAGGCACAAATCCATCCTTTGCTGATGTTATTTTTGGGAAGTTGATAGCAATTTTGCCAAAGACTGCACAACTGCACCTGAAAAGTTTGCAAAGAACAAGTATGAATTTGTCAGTTGACTCTTATTATTTACTCTTTGTCCAAGAAAACAATACATTTTGATAAAGGGTTTGGAAGAGTGGTTTTCATATGACCTTGTAATGCAAACCTGACAATGCCTAAATTCTTTCAAAAAAATAGTGCCCAGTGTGGTTGACCATTACAGTTTATTCACATGGCTTTTACTCTGATGAAATACCATGGATGTGACAGATTTTCCACGTGAATCTTAAATTCAAATGAAAAAAACAACACAAGTGGATTCAATTCAAACTAAAACATTACATTAAGCATAATCATTAAACATCAAGCATTAAATATAATCATTAGCATTACATAGGCTTGGAGGAAACCTGTCTTCTGAAATCTTCTTCATTTAAATACTGAGATCTTGAACTGCCATCATAGTAACTCTTAATGGTTTCTCTGACAGTATAGTCTTCCAAAAAACTGGATTAGATGTAGCTACATCTTTATGTGAAATTATTGTATCTAAAGCTAGCAAATGTACATACAGTTGTCATTGAAATGTGAAAACACACTCAGAAGTGTGAAAACTAAGGGTATTTGATACCTTTTTTGATATGCTTTGTTCTTTCCTTATGGGACCAATGAGACTTTAAGCAGTTAGAGAACACACTGTATCTTTTCTATACCTAGGCAGTATTATGGAATGATAGTGGGTGCAGTGCATTATATTCCCTGCATATTATCTTCAAAATTATAGGAGAGTAAAATAAATCTTATTTTACTGCAGGACTTAGAAGCATTCCTTAAGTTCATGCGTGCTGTAGAAGACAATCTGTCAAAGTGTAAGATGTTTTGTGCCTGGAGAAATGTATTAAAGAGTTTAGGTATACTGTGAAGGAATGACAAATACAGGGAAATAAAAGAGTTTTTAAGAAGACCCTTGCCATATACTTCAGAGTCCACAGTTCATGCTGAAATAGTTTAATAGTTTTTTTTTTCCTTTAAGGTCATTCTTCAAATATTTTTGGTGTAACTGCACTTACAAGTATTCAGAATCACTGCATGTAGTCACCCATCAGAGCAGGCATTCTCTTTGAGTCTACAGATACAGTCTACAAGGCTCTGTGGGCTGTCCTTTCTGCAATACTTCTTTCTTTTCCTTTTTTTTCCTTCTTTGTTGTTGTTGTTGTTGTTGTTGTTGTTGTTGTTGTTGTTGTTGTTGAGGTTTGTTACATAGATGTCTGGGAGAGATGGGCTGCAAAATAGATTCCAGAAGATTTTTTAATACATTTATGTATATAAAATGTAATATTTGTTAACTGGTGAGCTTCTGTGACGGAAGTGAAGGGAGACATGCACATCCTAGGCGATGATCATTGGTCTCAGACTTACTGATCCAGTTTACATACTTTTATAGTAGTGTTAATGAAGCTCATGCATATTCTGCAAACCAAGCATTCTATTCGTTAAGCTATATATCAACTCTTCTTCATTCTTTCAGGCTACATTCTCTTTTCCCACGTCTCTCTGTCTCCTCGTTATCGCACCCAGCGATGCCCAAGGACACAGTGTTTTCGCAGGTGCAAGAACTCAGATCAGAAGGCTGTGTCCAGTACTTTTCCAGCCTCTAATAACTAACATCCCCACACTTCTGCAAAGGAAAGAGTTGAGGAACTGATGCCTTTGTTTAAAGAAAACCCCATAGTCTATGATTTTTCACAGAATATGTAAATGAATAAAACTGGTTTATGATTTGTTAAGGTGGATGTTTTTCCAGTCAATAAGAATGCAGGAGTTCAACAACAGTAATATGAAGAGCATAGTACTCACTGGCTAAGAAAGCACATTACATTGCTTTTTCTTTTTACCTGCAAGGAATTATACTGTAAATTATATAATTACTTTTATTTCAATCTGAGTTACACATTTTGTTATGGTTTCAGGAGTTCTGATTCTGTACCCCTGCAGTCCTTGCAAATAGATTGGCAGTTTACAAGCAAATAATGTTAAAGGCAAAATAGTTTTTCTAATTTCTTCTCCCACTTTTTTTTTTTTTTATTTCTTCAAGTAGGAGAAAGATTACTTTATATGCGCTTCTTAAGCAGTAGCAGAATTGTTTTAGAGTATGAGAAAACTGTTGTCACTTTGTGGTCAACATTTCTTTGACCAGGCAACTGACTTGAGGTTCTGCATGTCTCACAAATTTAAAAGAAATCAGGTGGATGATTCCAATTCTCTACATTAAGAGGGTTTGTACACAAAAAACCCCTAGTTTTGTAGTTGTCATTTGCTGAATTTTGCTGTTGTGGATTATTCTGAGATATGCATCTCAGTTGTTTTCCTAGTCCCACAAATGTTGCGTGCTACCAACTTTTTTAACTTTGGAGCTGTAAATTAAGGTCAGTTCCTTTGCTCATCCCGCAAATCTTTTATGTTTTTAATTGCATCCTGAGAGAGCCACCTGGGTTTCAAGAGCAGCTGACCAACATGTTTACATGATTCCTCAGCCACAATGACAGTGGTCTCTGTGGTGCTAAAAGGTTTTCTCCTTGATTATTTTCTGCTGAAACTGATTTCTAAGTTTTTCATATAACATATGTTTTATTGCAGTGTCTTCAGCTTGCCCCATGAACAGCAATGGAAATCAAAGGAACAGCAACTGAAACTGCAAATTGCTAAACTGGAGGCAACTATCAAAAATGATCTAGCAGACAAAAATGAAATCCTTGACAAGATCAAAGTAGAAAGAGGTATATTTCTGAGAAAACTAGTATTTTCTCAAAATGTGAGATTATACCCATGTTGGAGTTGAGATATACTGCCCAGAAAAGTGGAAACTGTTGCTGGTGTTTTCAAAGCTGCATTTGCTAAATACATTTGCTAAATACACCTAAGTTATGACTATCTATTAAGTGAAAAATATGACCCAATACAGAATATGAGTTGAATGAGGCTCGTATAATTTCAGCTGCATTTATTCTTCATCTGTTGGGTTTTCATATTTACTCTTTCTTCAGTATTTCTTCTCTTCTCTACACTGAAAGTTCTTGTGGAAAAGAGACCCCTCTAACAGTCTCTTTCAAATTATAAACCACTATTCTGTTCACTGTACTAAGCTATGTGAAGCCCATATAGGCCCTTGGCAACATTTGTCTTTCATTAATTCCAATTTGTTTTTATTTTCAGTATATACTAATTTTTATTTACAGCATTTTACATTTAAAATAACAATTTTCTTTTAATCTAATGAACAGATTATTTCATATGTGTTTTCTTCATGCTGTAGGACAACTTCTTAGTGAATACTGACCTTGCAATCTTTATTTTAATCTCAGCACTGGCTACTATAGCAATGTGAAGTTTACAAAAGACAAGCACAGACAGAAAGTGAAGATACTTAGTTTAGAGTTGATTCTTCAAATGTGTATTTTTAAGAGGTGTATTTCTGTGAACAATTTCATGGAATGAAGTGGGCCAACTTGTTGTGAATAATTCTTATTATAATGGGTTGAGTTCAGCACATGCATACCATTAGGATTCTCAGTAACTCTGCTGACTTCACATACCAGATTGAATATTTAAATATTTTATTTGATCACAGTAAGTGTTTGCAAATTTAGCCTTAATTGATACTAAAATAAAGATGCCTTAAGTTACGTTGTTATGAAGTTATGACATACTAACAGTTGTTACTTGTAGCATGATTATGAAAAAACTGGCATTCCGTCTTCTTTCCTTCCTGTGGCCATTATGTTTAACTTTCAGGTGTTTACCATCCCTTCCCCAGGTAGCTTGTTGTACTCCTAAACTGAAACACTGGAGTACTACACTTCTGATTTCTATTGAATTGACTTGCTGCAGCTGGGGTAGATGTTCTAATATTCTTCTAGGCCTCTATATATAGGATTTGATTACAGCTCCGTCTTTCACAAAACATAGGCAGTATAAATTTCTTCAGTCACATATTTCAGAGTACCTGACTTTGCTGCACATTCCTCTTTGAAGTTCAATACAAGAATTGAAATTAATGCTTGTCTTAAAGTACTGCCTAGAACTAGTCTAGAAATAATGTCTTGTCTACCCTTTGTAGTTTAACATATGAGTCTTTTTCCTAAGCTTTTTCATGTCTAAGAAAGATGGTAAAATAAGTGAAGCCTTGAAAATTCTTAATGTTACAGGAGACCAACATCATCTTGACATTTTCTGTGTCCTCCTTCTGTATTTCCCTTTTACAATGATCCTTAATTTGATCTGATTGTTTTAGTAGTATTTTTCTGGCCATAACATTATAATGTGCTTTGTAATACTTGAAAGAAATGTATTTAGATACAAAATAGAGTAACACTCTAACTATGTTTTCTGGGGTTTTTTAATATAGTACTTAAAGAAGCTAGATCACCCTTCCACCAGCCTCATTTCCCTTAGACATTTATACTTGTGTTTCTCATCTTACTAGTATTTCCCAGATTCTCAGCCATAAATTACAACAGCTGTTGGTTCATGTTCATTGAAATTTACTAACAGTAGTGTTTCATGCAGGTTTTAAAAGACTGAGATGAGCTAATACAAAGTCTAAGACCAAAAGGAAAAGCTGATGCAAGACAACAAAGACCTGCAGTTGCGCTACCTGGAACAAAAACAACAACTAGATGATCTGAAAAATCAGGTGAAGTTTTTAACCAAGGTAAACTGTATTTTTGTTTCAAATATGAGGGAAAAAAAAAAAAACCTCTATGTTTTATGCATAGTGCAGATACTTCTTGATACTTTCTTCTAGTCAAAGAATATAGAAAAATAAGTGTTCATTTATTCATGCTATCAAGCAAAATATCATGTCTAGTGAGAATGTATCTTGTTATTCTGAATGTATTTCTTCAATTCACATCTGGTAACACCTTTCCATTAAATTTCAGGAAAGTGATGTTGGTGTGGCAGAATTCAATGAAACCCTATTACCTATAAAGGTATCTTACAAAGAATGTGGGGTTGGAACTAGATATGATTTAAGATCCCTTTCAACACAAACCATTCTAGAATTCCGTATTTTGCATTCTCTTATTTTCTCATTTGTGCAAGGTGTTTTTGCTGGTTTCTTGGTTTTGTTGGTTTTTTTCTTTTGTTAAACCCTTGGCTGACCATTGTATGCTTTCTGCACGCCTGGAATTTTCAAGGCCTGAATTATTTGAGCATCTTTCAGTAGTTAGTGCCTCAAGCTCAAATGAGGCATTAACTACTGGTCTTGTCATTTTTTAGTTACAGTTAATCAGAAGGGAAGATGAAAAGATTGCCAGAATTAAATCTTAATTTAAGTAAATAGTTATTATAACAACAAAGGAGAATTAAATCAGATTCACAGCCATTTAAAAAAACTTAGTTTCTCTCACTTAAATGACTTATCAAAGCATCTTGTGCTCCCTACAATGTTTACTAAAACTGATTTTGTTTATGAATTCTGTAATTGATGCGAGTATACCATAAGCATGGAAATTCCAGTATGCAGTATAGCAATACCACAGGAACTTATCTTAGGAACTTATCTTTGATTATTAAACAGAAAACCAAAAAATACTCAGAAAATACTCCAGTCTTTTTTCTTTTGCACAAATTAAAAATGGAGTGAGAGGAAGAAATCAGTGAACAAATAATTTTTCAATGTTTCCACTGTTTGGGTAATTTATGTTATATTTTCTTGAGGAATTGTTTACTGTAATGATGATTATATAATGATAATTTAAAAAAAAAAAAAACAAAAATACAGAAAACCTCAATGAAAACTAACTCTCCAGTATTAATAACAGAAGGAATGTAGACTTGAGAATAATAATTCAGGGTTCGTATATTTATGGAGGCAGGATTATTAATTATGAGAAAGGCAAGTATGTCCTGTTTGTATTTTCATTGGATTGACAGGAGTGATTGCTTCTGAATATCTGATACATTTTAATTGGTTCCTGATAATCATGAGATTACATTGCTGAAAACAATCCTGACACATTCTAGTCTACCTCATTCCTATTTTTGTGTTACTATGTGCCTTAAAGTTTATAAAGTTCTGCTTACTGCCTTACTGTTGTAGCAAAAGTATATGCCAGTGTTGCATTAAGCCATGCACAAATACATGCAAATCTTTTGCAAAAATATTTTATTGTAATTTTTCTAATGTACTCCAGGATAGAAAGCAACAAAAGAATGTGGACCTTCTGTTCTTGGAAAAAGTGGAAGATGATATCCATAAAGATGTAGAATACTCCATGCAGGAGCTGCAGTTAACCATGTAGAAACTGTGCAAGAACTTGAAAAGACAAGGAATTTGTTATTTGTGGAGCATAAAATTAGCAAAATTACCAGGTACTAAACTCTACTCACAGTGGGAAATAACCTGATAATAACATTTTAACCTTTGTAGCTCTAACACTTGTAATAATTAAAACTTGCAAATTCAGCAACAAAGCCAGTCTGTGCATAGGGAACCAAACATAAAATCTGTTGTTGCTTAAGGTATTGTTTAAAAAATGTGAGATCCAAGTGACTAAATTGTAGTCTTTTGGCTCATCCTGTCCTTAACCCTCAGACTATTCCTTCTCTCTGAGCATTATCTCTGAGCTTCTACCAGGTCTTCACAAGAAAATGTGCTTATCAAATAAGCTTCCTTTTCCATACCTCCACTCTGCTTTCACTGTCTTCTTTCTAATTCAACTGTTGGAGTAGTGGCAGATCATATTTTGACTTTTCATTCAATTAATTAGCATTTAAAATAACAAAATCATTAAGAAAACTGTTAGGTATATTGTCCTAAATAAAAGCTACTCTTGTTTTTTACTATTGATGTTTTTAGATTTTGCTGACATTAGAACTGATTTGTTGTATTGATAAGTAAAAAACTGCTATTTTTGCATACTCTGAATGTTCTTTCCCCAAAATCTAACTGTATTTTAACTTGTAGCCAAAAGCATTTACAACATCAGTGCAGACAATTCTCAGAAGTTTTTTTTACATGCAATTGTTTTCAGACTGAAGTAGAAACAATGACAAGAAAGATGGAAAGTCTACAGAAAGATTATGAGTTAAAATTGGAACAGTATACCCATCTTCTCAATATTAGAGCTGCACGTATCAGAAAACTAGAAGGTATCTTTAAATTATATTCTTCAGTGATTTTTTTTTAATATTTTATCTCTTCCAAATTACTGTTTTAAATTTATTCTCCAGGTGAAACACTTTTCCCTTCCTAAAACTACTAGAAAGGTCAGTTCTTTCATGGAAAAAGATCTATTCCAGTTAATTTTCATTGACTTAAATGACAGTTATTAATTAAACCAAATCCAGCAAACTGGTTTTTATACTGCAGCTATTGCTGAATAAGAATAAAATTTACCAAACTTGGTTTTTTTTTAATAAATCATACTTTTATGGTCAACCTTTTACTTTGCAGTACTATCATTACAGGAAATCACTTTGTGTTACTAAAATCCCCCAAGCCTTGTTATAATATACTGACATAGTATTTAAACAGGATGAATTTCAAGTATTTTTTTAGTGGCTTCACTGTGTAAAAACGTTCATAGGAAGCCTCAAATAGGATATTTTACAAACTCTGAAACAATTTTCATATTTTGTCTCCCAAGTTGCACCTATTGCATCATGGTTTATGTCATAATTCTGTAAGCGTGTATTTTGATTTCTTAGAAATCATACAATTCCAGAACGGCTTGGGCTGGAATCCATCTTATTCCAAACCCCTTCCAGGGGCAGGACACCTTCCACTAGAAGACTACTCTGAGCCCCATCCAACCTGTGTTAACCACTTATTAACCACTTATAACCTGAAGCTGGGAAACATGTGAAGGTCTTTGCTGATAGTTTCTATCCACTCAAGATGTAACATATGATATAAGTCAGATGTCTTATTTATTTCTCTGGCAAATTTAGATCAACCCTACAAAAATGTGCATCTTAAATCTCTGCTACATTTGCATAGTGATACTTACTTTAAATATTGCATAAGACTTCTGAATTTTACCTTTTTCACTCCCTTATAACCTGATAATAACTGTTAGAGGCCTGTGTCTATGCATACTGAGGCAGATGCATTGAGGAAATACTCTTGATTGTTGCCAGTGTCCTCAGTGGGCATTCAGTGTATGAATTATTTTTGATAATGCCTTTATGAAAGTAACATTGTTAATATAATTGAATTATACTTTCATCCTTTCTTCTCAGTCATTAATTGTATTTGAGTTTTTTAAAAGACAATCGTATTATAACTCAATTTTATCTGTTGCAGCCCAACTAAGAGACATTGTGTATGATACAAAACCACTTAAGTCCAGACAAGAAGTATTGCCAAATGATCCAGTGGGGTGGATTTGTTGAAACTGTTCATTTAGAAAGAGGAGAGAACCTTTTTGAAATTCATATCAGCAAAGTGATCTTCTCTTCTGAAGCTATGCCCACTTTTGGTGACTGGGAACCTGCAACCTTTTGTACTTACGCATTCTATGACTTTGAACTTCAGATAACCCCAGTAGTTCATGGGAAGACCCCATCGTAATGACTTCACTTCTCAGTTTCTTGTGCAGTCCTGATGATAGCTTCTTTCACTATATACAGGAAAACAGCGTCACACTGGAGGTTCATCGTGCAATATGGCATAGATTATGAAACAATTGCTTCTTGTCCGCTTAAGTTCCATGAAATCTTGGAAAAGGAAGGCAAGATCTACAACACAGCAAATTTAGTTGGTAGGTTAAGATCTCACAAAGTATTCTGCTTGATTATGTGTCACTATATTGCAAGTGATAATAATGCATATTTGACCAAAAAATGAATTTGTGCATTACTATTTCAAAAGGAAAAAAAAGTGTTTAGAAGAATGCTATTTTCTGTTGGATGTGCAGCATGTTTTTGTGGTTCTGCCAACACCAGCTGGAATGGGTGCAATTAAGCCCATAATGGCATATAGCCACAGGGCAAGAGGGAAAAAAACCCAAAAAAGGAGGCACCCCACTTCGCCCATCAATGCTTTGTATCTGGGCTGAATGTCATAAGTATATCCTCTCTTTCCTTATCCATAAACAAAGGAAGAAATGGTTTAATCTAAACTGGTAAGACAATGTTTGCCATATAATAGTGAAAAAGGTACAAATGATGGTGATTATGATTAATAAATATATATATAGTAGCATAATCTAGGAGGGTGTTTATTTACATTTTGTGGATTGTTTTAGGCAAATTCACATCATTATATTAAAATAAATTTAACGTATCCTGGACAAGACACTTCTAAGATGTCTTGAAAGTTCCTTTGCAGCTTACTTTTTCTTCTAGAAACATTTGTCAGATCAGCATGTTCAGTGACCTCTTAACTGCCTACTGTTGTAGAGAATCTGGTTTAATAAGACATTGTAAAGTGGTACCTATGCCAGTAATTTAAATGCGTACCACTTCTAACTGTTAACAAATAAAAGTGTCCTAACCCTTTATTTGCCTTAAGGAGATAAAAATATTGAACTTTGATTTGGCCTTGTAGTAATATATAAGTAGGGGAAAATGGCTATGTTTTAATTGTGGATCATACAGTGGGGAGCCTGAGGAATTGTTTCTGTTTCTAAGATGAACTACAGATGTCACATCACAAGCACTGGTATAATGCATAGGTACAATCTTTAATTTGTGGCTGTTCTATAAATCTTGCATTTGTGGTTTTTTCCGAGCTTTTGAGTAACATACCTCAATGTTGAAAAGAAAATTAATGCAATCCCCTATTTATTCCTTAGGCAAAACAGGACACATTCAGAATTATGGTACCGTAGAATACTGGATCAGGTTTTGCAAGTTCCTATGGACCAAGCTATCTTCCCTACAAACAGAGGTCAAAGGATCTGGGATATATAATGCCCAGTTTTTAGGAAGCATGAACAAGCATCCCAAGGTTATGTTGGGTCTGTACTTCATAGAGAGAATTTACTTCATGGAGAAGAGAAGCTTCAGGGTGACCTAATGGCAGCCTTCCAGTATCTAAGGAAGCCTACAAGAAGGCTGGAGAGAGGCTTTTTACAAGAGCACAAGACAAGGGGGAATGACTTCAAATTCAAGAAAGTTGATTTAGATTAGAAGGCAGAAGAATTCTTCATAGCATAGAATAGGCTGAGTTAGAAGGCACTCATCAGAATGAATGAGTTGACCTTCTGGCCCTGCGCAGGACACCTCAACAATCCCAAATGCTCCAAATGCAAATTGGGACAATCCTAATGGTCCAAATGCTCCTGGAAGCTCTGGCAGCCTTGGGACCATGACCGTTCCCTGGGGAGCTTGTTCAGTGCCCAACCACCCTCTGTGCAGAGAACCTGTTCCTAATGTCCAACCTGTCCCTCTCCTGACACTACTCCAGCCGTTCCTTCAGCTGGGACAGGTTGCCCAGAGAAGCTGGGCTTCCCCATTCCTGGAAATGTCTGAGGCCAGGTTGGATGGGGCTTAGAGCACCTGGTATAGTGGAAGGTGTCCCTGCCCATGGCAGGGAGTTTGCGACTAAATTTTAAGTTCCCTTACAATCCAAGCCATTCTGTGATTCTGCAATAGTTTTCATAAATAAACTGTTCAGTTCTTTCTTTTTAAGTTCAGATAGCTTAGGTCTAGGGTTGATATGTTCAAAGTGTAATAAAGTTAAAGATTCCTTGAACTGGAAAACACGTTAGCAGTTTTTCATATAAAAAGATCAAGAACTAGTTGAATTTATCCCTTGTCTGAAGAGGCAAAGTCTTAAACTTATTTTATTTTTACTGAAATTGTCACTATAACATTGACATTTTATTTCATTTTCTTGAGTAAGTGGCAGATCATACTCATAGTATCATACTCATGAATTTTAAACCAACTAGATGTCGGATACGTAGAGTAGGTGAAGCAGTTGTTAACGAGTTTTGAAGTCCTTACATTGGAGTATAATGAGATTGAAATTCCTTCAAATGGGTTTTTTACTGAGTTTTTCAGCTAGATATTGAAGAGCATTTTGAAAATAAAATTCACTTTACAATCACATTTAAATTAGGGCCACATGAAAAAAGGGACTTTCAAACATCTTTAATAGTCATGTAAGAAATAAAAGCAAACAGGTTGAAATGCAAAAATTAAAATACTAGAGTTTTTAGTGGGCTTTTTTTAACTTGAGCTGTTTAGAATATTCTATGAACTGGAGTAACTCTAATGTTTTATATTATTCCATTATGTAAATTTTTATTATATATAAAATCTCCATGGGTTCCATGATGGAATCTGAGAAGTATGTTGTGTATGAATTCTGTTAAATTGTATCTGATTAGAATTAAATTTAGTGCCATTAGATTTGGCTTTGAAAAAAATTAAGAGTTCCTCATAATTTGCTATAAAATAAGATGGCAATAAATGTTCTTCAATATATTTGTTTATTACAGAGTCAGCACTCAAAATGAAGCAGCGTGCAGCTCAAGCACACAAGAGAGTCTCTTTTCTGGATCTTAGTGCAGTACAGGTGGCAGTAAGTTCTAAGTATTTCTGTCATGCACGATGAAGCATGAAAGGCTACTTGTAGCTCCATATGGGCAATTTATAGAGCTAATAATTAAGAACACTGGATTATTTTAGCAGCACAATACTGCACTGTCCCAGGCCATGAATGATAGCGTAGTGCTGCATAGAGGTGGAGGACGCAATGTAGTGATATTTGTGTGACTCCCCTCAGAACTGCTTGATATCCTCCACTGTTTACAAGTTTCAATTTCCACTGGCTTAGGGCAGATTCTAACAGGACCAGTCAGCTCTCTCTACACTGTGTTTCTCAACTCTCTGCATTAATTCAAGTGTCCTTTCTACTGTGTACCACTTGCCCTGCATATAAGTGCCTCTATAGAAACCAGCTTAATCCACACAGATTCTGACTGTTGGGCTAATGGGATACACAATTTGACACAGTTCAGAGTCACCTCTAAAATTAGGTTTATCAGCTGAGATTGCATACATTCTGAAAATAATGATACTTCTTAACTTGGCATACACTGTCATCTGTACATCCTTCCAGAGTCTAAGAGAGTCTACATGGAACTAACTCAGATGTATTTGCTGCGTTTTGTAAATTTTCTTCTGAAATAATTTGCATTGGAAGTACTAAAAATAAGTTGTGTTTAGTCTTTTAAGTAAATCCAGTAAGTAAAGTTATGTTCTTCAACAAGAAATTATAAAAGGTTAAATTTATCTATTACATATAATTATAATATTAATAATATTGCATTAATTAAAAACTAGTTGTGGGTTTTTTTCCTTTCATAAATTACTTAATTGGATTTATTCTTTGAAATGTTAATATCAATTTTTGATTAACAGATTCTGTTACTGTTTGGTTTACTATGACTAGAACTTCGTTGAGAGCTATAGAGTATAGACTGGAAATAAGAATTAAGTCGATCTGTTGCATTTATCAACTTTAAAAAACAAAAATTCAAATGTTGATGAATATAATCTTTTGAGAGCTTAGGTATGAAAACTGAAATGTTAGCCGGATAGTTGCACACACAAAATATCTTTAGCTGTCCAAACTGTAGCTTCTCAAAGTTTGGTAATTTTTCATGAACTAGGATTTTCTAAGTGAGACAGCTACTTGGTCTCCATCAGAAATCTTTGTTCTTGGGTGGCAGCTCCTCTAGCTGTTTTAAAAATCTAAGCATCATTGTCTGGTTAAGGACAAAAGTACTATTAGGCCTAAATAATGAAAGAGCTGAGCCTTCTCTGATGTCTGTCTTGTGATGAAATGGCATAGAAAGTGTCCATGCAAGAAGAACAGAAGTTTGACAGATTAAAATGGGAAGTCTGTTTCATTTTCCAGTTCATTTTCTCAACAGCAAAGAATCTAGTTCTTAATAAAATTTCTTGTCAATGAGATACATGCCAAATAAAATAAAAAAGGAGACTCACTAAAAGGTGGGATGAATGGTTTGTCTCACCCAAATTGCTTTGTGAGAATTGTCCAGCCTCATACGTAAAAGTTTTAGCAGAGGATAAGAACCAGTGATGCTAATGCAGGGAGGCAAAGGAGGCATTTTCTGTCCAAATGCTTTTCCACAGTCGATCTATTCCTACTTTTGTGTAATAATTACTACTGCATATTAAAGGCTCCCCTTGTTTTATTCCTAACTTAGGGATCTGTATTTGAAAATAATGTGGAAATACTTTGACATTTAAAATGCAGTTCCATAGGGTTCACTACAGTTATAATAATGGCCTAATACAGATTTGAGATAGTAACATTCATACCAATATCAATTCACATGCACACAGGTAAAATTATGTGCTGGCCTATGGTGGTAAATTTAGCTATCAAAAGTTCTCCTTGGGTACAGTGTGTGTTTTTGGGGTTTTTTGACTGAGTCTTGTAGAACTTGTAGAAAAAGATTAAATAAAAATGAAACTGGAAATCAACAGACTGTATTATATGTTGATAGGTACAAAATCATTATAATAGTTATGTTTTCACAAATGCAGTTAGATAAATGTCCTTCTGCTGTATATGAATTATATGTTACAGCAGTTGACACCTTCTCATTGTTTCCTGCACTGCGTAAGCAATTACAGTTGTTAAAAGGCTCTGGATAATGAATGTGGGCCATAACTCTTCAAGTTTTGAACTTCAGTAACTTCTGCTTTTCAAGGAGTTTTATAAAGACTGTAAGTTTATCTTTTTCTGTAGCATGTGGTACAGGATGCTAAACAGCTGTTGGGCGATAAAATGAAGGACATGGCTGAAGAAATTAAGCAGGAAAAAGAAGAGCTCTATCATCTGTCAGAGGAGCAATTGCAGACCAAACACTGATTACTTCTAGAGATAAGACAGAAATAATTGAAGAATTGGAACCAGAAGGTAGAATTCATGGTTATTAATAAGTAGCTATATTTTCTGAAAAAAACCTTTCTATTTTCATAAGCATTTCTTACTAGTAGTGGAAGCTGCCTCATAATGAGAAACTTCATGACATAAATTATATTCTGGCATAAGCTACAGGTGAAGCTGGATGGTGGATGTGTTTTTCTTCCCAAGTGGGAAACCATATTGTAATTGATTGCAAAAATCTGATATATGACTTAGATTCGTAAAATTATTAAAGGAAACCTGGCTTCTGTTTTAAATGTCTTCATATTCTCCCTTGGATCTATGCTGTTCCAAAGACTCTTTTAATGAATATGCTTTTTTTGTCTGCAGATAACAGCCAACGCTGATACTGGAATCCTTTCAGAGAGTGAGAGGGCTAGGATGCTATATCACATGTGTGACACAAAGTTATCAGATTTATTTAAAGATTATAAAGCCAGGGCAACCTGTTCCAGCTCCAAGCTTAAACTGTTTATTATAGCAATAACTAAGTCCATGATACGAAGTTTAAAATAAAAGCAGAAGCAGAATGCTAACATTTTATGTTTAGTTGTTGGCTGCTTTTGCATAAGAATTCATTAAAAAGATTGGAAAAACTTGTTGAATGTTGATTTTTAATACCAGTTGTCTTTATAATTTGCTTCATGGAAAAAAAAATGCTCTGCAATGTTTCCAGAAAGTAATGCACCTGCATACAGAACTACTTTTTTACTAAAGAAAAAAGGTGCATTCTTCTTTTACATATGCATGGTGTTAAAGGAAGTCAGAGGAAATTCAGAACATATCTTAAATAAAGCTAACAGTTGTGCATACTTAGTTCATTCAGGACTTACTCTATTAACCAGTTTGCATCTGGAAAACATTATTTTTTTAACAAACCAGGAAAAAATACAGATTACATGACTCTAAATGTCATCAGTTCAAAGTGTTAGTCTTCTTCAAGGAAGAGAAGATTTACCTGGCATTTACTCTTTTTATATTAGAAAAGGAAATATATTGCTATCAGATTTCTTATTAAGTCTTAGGTGGTCTAATTATTGT